>VZRE01007965.1:0-47613 GCA_013396775.1 Cephalopterus ornatus
GTTTTCAGCACACTCGAAACCCATGACATCAGCATATAAAGCCAGGGGAGAGTTGGTGATGGCCCACAGCTCCAGAACTGGCTGGGCATTGATCAGTTGGTGGTGAGCAATTGTTTTATTTTTTTTTCTTAAATTAAATTTTCCTTTTCATTATATTTTTTTTCAATTATTTGTCTGTTCTTATGTCAACCCACAAGGTTTTTGACTTTTACTCTTTTACTTCTCTTTCCCCCCATCTTGCTGGAAAGTGAGCGGCTGTGTGTTATGCATAAGTTGTTGGCTGTTATGTGTAACATTGGGTGAGGTTAAGTCATGACAGCAGAAAAAAGATGATGAACTGTAAAAAAAAAACTATTTAGTGATTATGTTTGAATGCTGGAGCATTTATTTGCTTAAACAATCAATGTTTTACTTAGCAATTTTTTTTTCTTAGAGTACAAAGTCTTTTTCCACTGTATTCAGTATCACTTTTGTATTCACTAGAACATTACAATCACAACTCATTAAAGGCAGTGCCTTTAATGAGTAGAAGCATTTTTCTCTTACAATGTTTATAAGCATGTAAAGAGAGATACAGAGAGCTTTTCTTAACCACATGAAATGAAACCTAGCCTATTTATTTATTTACACTATAGTACCTGTAAATTATATTTTTCAATTTAAGTAGTAGTATAAGAATATGCCAAAGGCTAAGTTTTTTTTCTGGCAAAGACAGTTGAAGGTTTTTGATAATCACTTTTCTTGGGCTTTCATACTCTCTTAGGACAAGTCAATATTTGTAAAGCATTTTTAGGAGCATTTAAAAATTGGAGAAATTAATTAAAATATCATCTTGCCCAGTCATGGCAAAAGGCTCTACAGAGACTTTCAAATCTCTGACAAGGGACTTCAATACCAAGTTATTGATATTCTTTATGTGCTTTGTCTCAGCGTTTCCATCTGAAGCTGCTCTATTTATAAGAACTCACAAGGTGAGCATGTCATCCACATCTATATGATCATGCTGATCATTACTGCAGCTGGTTTCAGGGAATGATTTACTTCTCAGCCTATTGATTATTTAACAAATATCAGTTCTATTCCCCTAATGATGCTCGAGGAATTCCCTTTGAAGGTTTACTACTGGCTGTGTGATTATGACCCTCACATGCCATGTGATGAAACCTGCATTCCTGTGTGTGACTGTTTAAGACTTTCCTTCCCTGATCTTGACTAGAATGTTCTCCCTGAGGAAAAAAAAAAGCTGTTTTTAAGAAGGGTTTCATTGAATTGATTACATTTTGGCAAGGATTTTTTCCTAGTCAGTCAATATTTGCCAAATTAAATAGTGTCAACAGAAAATTTTGTCAGATCTTGATCTAAAAGTAAACAAAATTTATATTTTTTCCTGTTATGATATGAATATTTTTCCTTTTTATTGTTTATTTATTTTTAATTTAGTCCTTAATTTTTTTCCTCCTAACTCTGTTTTGAAATGGGGGGAAAAAGTAATAAATCCTCTGTATACTGATGAAAAAATGAAATTAATTCAAATAAGTAATTTTACACTGGAATGGCTGAAATTAGTATTCTTGATGAGTTTATGCATCTAACAACAGCTTTGTGGGGAAGGAAAGCTAAAATGAAACTGTCTAATTATGTTGTACAGGACAATATGTGTATCTCTCATTTAATTACTAGTGAGAAGAACTGAATTTATAGGTGAATGAAGAACAGACTGTAAATGAGGAACACAATATTTTTGTCTGGTGATACCAGTACATCAGACTGATATGTTAATGTGACATATGCTTACTGCGGTGGATTTTATTGAAGCATTATCAATTTGTGTGTAACTAGCAGTGCAGAGAAGTGGAAGAAAAATAATAATGAGATGACTTCTAGCAATTTTTTTTCTTTTTTCTGAAGATGATAAAGAGAAGTATAGCGACTTCACAAGTAGAATAAATAATAGTTTGAGGTCAACTACCTAAAGTTTTGCTTGAAACAGACCATTTCTTTTCTTGAAAAAGACCATTTCAGACCATGCTTGTCCCAGTCCCAGACCTTACTTTTGCTGTGTAGGTTTCCATGAAATTCTATAGCTGCCATCATTATTTCCTATTAGCACCCAGTATCTGCTTGTAGTTTCCTGGGAAATGTTGAATGGTCTTTAGAGGAGACAGAGAAAACTTTAAAAAAAAACAACAACCAAACATAAATCAAGTCAAGGTATTAGATCTCCATTTTTGTGAATTATCTGAGAAAAAGCAGGGAGCACAGCATATATCCAGATTACCCCCTGAAAATTAATAGAGAAGGTAGAAAAAATCTTGCAAGAAAGACTAGGGAACTGTTGTCACTGTGTCACTTGGCAGGGTGCTAAATTGACTACTTGTGCGGAAAGCTGACAGGGCTATCTGTTTGTGCCAGAGTTCTGTATTCTTCTGAAAACCGCCTTTGCATGTGAGTCATCACATACTAGTTTATTTTGGTTTTTGTTTGGTTGGGTTTTTTATATCATCAGTGAAACCAGCCTTGAGGGAGGTTCAGAAGTCTTGCAGATATATCAGATCCCAATATCAAAACTCTTAATAGTTAAATCCTGTTTACAGAGGGGGAGCTGACCCCTATTAATGGGAATAAAGGTGAATTTTTACCCAAGGAAATTCAAGATTTTTCTCAAAGGTTTGTTTGACTAAGGACAGATTGGTTTGGGGTACCTACTTCAATGTAGCATATTGGTAGATAATACTGAAACATTTAATCAAAAATATGTTTACTGTGAGTTGTTAATTTTTTTTTCCCCTTTTTAACAAAATAACTGTTAGAATAAACTGGAATCTAAGCCTAATAAAAGGCTTTAAATGTGTTCTGGAAAAGATATCTGAAAGACGGTGTCAGCCTTGTCTCTCTAGAAGGCCTTGATTAATCTAAAAAACAGGGTTTTTTTATGATTTCAGAAAACTAAAAAATTTAATTGCATATTCTAACTCTAAGAGGAAACCTGTGTTCTGAAGCAAATCATTGTGGCATTAAAACATAAGGCCAAGCTGAGTTTGTAATCCACATGTGCTTTGTCTTTTGAACACAAGACTTAGAGGGCAGGAGTTTCTTTTTCTCTTTAGCCATTGTTCCTACTGATCAGCAACACTAATAGGAAACCAAAACGGGGAATGTAAAAGAACTACTTCAAAAATATACAGGTGTTTGTAAAATATGTTGAGAAGCTTTCAGGGAAAGTGCACTAGAACAAGTGAAAAATGGTAACATTACTGAAACTCTTCATTTTAGCTGTTTGATATCAATTGGTAGTGTTTTGGAGATACTTATTGGAGATATTTCTTCAGGGGTATTTTAACAGGCCCTCCAGGAGTGTCTGTTGATCATACCCCTTGTGCTACAGAATTCTGAAAATATTTTTTTAATGTTACAATTCAAAATGCCTTGCTAAGCTGATGAGATCTTAATTATATTGAACTATGCTTATCTCATTTTTTCTTCCACTCATGAAATTCACCTTACTTTTACCAGAACTCCAACAAAAGAAATTGGCTTGAAAACTGGATTATTTATTTCTAACATCCAACTGTTTATTTTATTGAGCTTTATCAAGCACATTTTAAATCAATATGTTTACTTATGACAGTGATTGCTAACAATCAATTTAAATAGTCTCAATTTCCCAGTTTCTTGGAGGATCTCAATCTCAGCCTTCTGTGGAGAGAGTCTGAATTGAGTTTTTGGAGGACTTTTCCCTCATTTAATGAGCCGAAGTAAAAGTGCTGGCTCAAAATGAGCCCTTTAAGCAGCAGGTTACCACGTTTCTGGTGCCATTTTTTCCTGGGGTAGGGCACCCCTTGCCTGTGCTTCAAAGCTGTAAGGTCAGTGTTATCTCATCCTAGACAGACATTTGCTGCTACAGAGTCCAGCAGAAGAGAACTACTTTGGATCAAGATAGCAGGAGGAAAGGTCTTTCCTCTGGCTTAGTCTTTTTCCCTGGTAATAAAGCGTTATCTTAAGGACCTCTGAAAAAATGAACAAATCTGTCTGTTCTGTTTGATAAAAATGCTTCTACCAATGCTTCATTCTGTTTCTCATGTTCTTGTATTTCTGGGAAGATATGTTACTGAATATATGTGGGGGTGGGAGGAAGTATGCCTTCCACATTAGGAATGGCATTTCTAAATATACATTTTTTAACAGTATTTCTAAACTTGGACCCATCTGTTTTTTTAACCAGTTGTGTAGTCAGAACAGGAAACATTTAGTAAACTGAGGTGACAATGGAAGAAGAAAATCACTATTATGTTAACCTTTTGTCTAAAAATGCATGCTCTAGCTTGAAGAGGAAGTATCAAAGCTTTACACATAAATTTTGTGATTATATTTTTTAAATCACATGCTTTGTGCGGTAAATTAAATACACCTACTACTGCAACAGAGATCTGATTAGTACCCTTAGCCATAATGCTATTTGAAGCTCAGCTACAAGTCAGGCTTTGGACCAATTAATGTTATGGTCGGAGAAGGAAAAACATGTATGGAGCATGTAATACACCAGAATTGAATGAAATGGGAGTCTATAAGTATGGAAACAGTTATTTCACTTGTTGAGGTGCTGTATAATAATTAGAGTGACTGCTTGGCATGTTAAAGGTCAGTTGTTACTCATTTAATAGATATATTTTGTTCTTAGTTACAGAGCAATGACAAAGAAGGAAATAATTTTGCAAAAATGAGTTTTTAATTATAAAAATAATAATATTTGATATATAAATTGATATTGAAATATAAGAAGGAGAATAACATCTTGGTCTTGTGATTTGTGCCAACTCAGGTTGATTTAGAGGTTTCAGTAACAGTCCAGGCTTTAAAATGCTTTTAGTTTCTCATATCCTGAAAACCTGAATGTTTTTCTTGAATTGAGGAAACATGTATAAAAATGAAATCTCTGGTAATTTTCTTGTGAAAAATTGCATTTAAGAACATGTTTCAGTTTTCAGAACATTATTGGAACTTGCAGGATAGTTTAAAGTAATTTGAAAGGCAAGGTCATTTTTATGCTTTTGAAAAAATGTATATGTATAAATTGGTATATTTTCCCCTATACCATATGCTGGGGTGAAAATACTCATCAAAATATTTTGTGATAATTGCAGGTGGACTTTGTCTTTTAATTTTGTTCCTTCTCAAGTATCTCTTTGTCTTTTGTGTGTGTGTGTGTGTGTTTTGCAGTGTTGTGTGCTGTAGTTGAAGTCAGAACATTTTTTTTGTTTGTGTGTCAGGTATTGTTGTAGCAAATAACCTTGTCGATTAATACTAAAAAATATAATGTTGAGATGACTGAAAATGTATTCAAGTTTAGACTGAATTTCAGAAATACGCTAAGTTGAGAACCTAAATTAAGAAGGAAATAAATACTTGATAATCTTCACTTTGAATTTCAATCTCAGAAGGTGTAGTCTAGATGTGCCAGTGTCAGATGTCCTCTCTAATGTGTTTCTTTTCAGTGTCGTAATAACGCCATGCTAGCTCAGTGCTCCCACAGCTCAGAGCCTGTGTACACACATGTCTTAAAGTTGAGCACAAATCCTCTTTCTGATCCATTTGGAGCAGCAGGATTTCTTTAGTTTTAATTGAAACAGAACACAGGCACTTTAAAAACCCTTTGAGACAGATTTTGTTTCTGTTTTGTTAAATGGAGAGGAAACGCTACAGAGCTGTGTAATCTGTGCAGTCAGGCCAGTGCAACCACAGAATGGGGGAATTTGACATAGAATTGTATAAATTTTGGAAAATGTGTGAAATTGTCTGTGTTCCTGCATACAGAGGAGGGTTTGGATTTCTTTTTTACAACATAAATGCTCTTTCTGTTCTGATGATGTAGTAGAATTTTTGTTACGGGTTTTTTTTCCACTATTCTCCCCCTGAAGGTTTGAAAACAGTTTTTAAAAAATTGTTTTACATCTATGAGAATGGTACAACTTGTGGGTTTTGATCTGTATTTTTCCAGGTTTTATAGAGAGGTATAGTATTAGCAATATTTTGTAATGATAGTGGGAGAATAGCCAATGTTGGAAATGGCTTTACAAAACAAACCCCAAATCTGCCCTCCTAATTCTGTTCCTGCATGATACAAGTTTATAAAATGTGATGATTCAGTGTTCTGTAGTGTTGAGATGGGTGATATGATAGAGTTGAATAGTGCTGTACTCTGACGTTTACTGTATACGTATTAGGACAGCTTCTCCTCTGGTTGCTGGACTATATACTTGTTTATTTTTTTATGTTTTTCTGAAATTATCTGCTCCCCCACCATCTCCAATTCTCTAGTATATCTGTACAGCATTTAAAAATTATTTGACATAATAGTTTAAAACCCATTAGGTTTTTCTCTTTTCCAACTTGTGTGGTTGCACAATAGGATGTATTCTTCAGTAGACCTAGTTATTTCTGATTGCCCTGGTTTAACCTGGCAGGCAGGATCACACTGCACACTGCTCACTTGCTCTGCCCTGCTCCACCCTGGCTTAGCAATGATGAAAACACCAGTTATCAACATTATTCTCATCCTAAATCAAAAAAACCCACAGCACTGTACCAGCTACTAGGAAGAAATTAACTTTCTACCAGCCCAAAACAGGACACTGATTATGGCTTTCTAGGATTTTGCCAGAATCCTTCTAGCAGAAACAAAAAGTGCATGCAGCCTTCTAAAATTGTTTTGAAGGATCACTTTAAAGCACATGCAAGTTTTGTAATCCTTGCTTTGATCTCTTACATTTTTATTGACATGCGTCAGGTTACAAACATGGTGTTCTGGACAGCTATTTCTGCCCCTGACTGTCCTGTGATCATCATCATACACTTTTTGAAAAGAATTCAGCAGAAATTCTGGCAGATTTCTCAATTTCATTAAGATGAGCAGACATTGTGCTATGTTGTCGTACTGTATTTTCTAACACTTTCTCAGGAGAATAGATAACTGACAGATTTCTTGTTGCATATAAGGTCACTACTGATTCAACAACAAGCCTTGCTCCTGAATCTTACCCTTGATTACTAACACACATAGTTAATTGAGTTTCTGAAGATACATTCTCTCTATACTATTAGGAAAGGAAAAAGCAGCTGATACTTTTTGTAGCTAATTTATCGTGCAATCTCCAAAGTTTCCAGTTTTCCGTGGAGTTTTCCGTGCAATCCTTAGTAGTGAAAAAACCCCACAAATCATAAAACTGTATTAAAACTAATTGTCTTACAAGATTTAAACATCAGGACTTGAGGGTGTTTCCTTTCTAGATCTCGTTGTTTTATTTTAATATATACCTGGCTTTGTTATAGTTTTGTTATGGTGCTGTCTTGGGGTAAGATCTGACTGTGTATTAGCCTTCCCACTCCATGGGAAGAACCCATCCTACTGAGGGTTGAAGGGAAACCTGGGTGGAACAGGAGCCAGGAAAGATTGGTTACCTTCTGCTGTAAAGTGTCTAGTCTGCAGTGTGAATGGAGCCAAAGACTACACTGGCTGCAGTCTTAAGAAAAATGGAAAAAAAATACATCCCTAACAAACACAATGATTACAAACCAAACAAAAAAACTCTCTCTGACAAAAGTTGAAAGTTTTCTGGTGTGGTTTTGGGGGCTGTTTAGATCAGCAGGAGAAGATGACAAGTCTTTGTAAAAAGCAGTTTTCAATAGAATTATGTGTGAAATCACGTTGCTCTTAGCACAGTAGGAATTGATAAAGATAGAAAGTTCAAGCTATTAGTAGAGAAAGTTTCAGTCAGTGCTCGATGTAAAACATAATTCTGGGTTTACCTCTGTTAAGTTAATAAGGAAGCAATCAAGTTTGAGCCCATGACTATTTCTGATGTTTCTGTTTCCAAGATGTTTGCTGCTTTCTTCCCTCTTTTGCCTTCAGACGCACACACACACATCCTCAAGTTGTGAAAGGGAGGGGAAGAAAAAGAGACAGCATTGGCAGTCCTTCCTTCATCTCTGTAGGCCTTGCATACCTTTTTATTTTGGCTGATGAGTGCCTGCATTTACCCTGGGGTGCCAGGTAGATAGAAAGAAGTCTGATGCTTTGCTGTATCTACCTTGACAGACATGTAGTGAAAGGCATGTTGAGTATTAACCATTCTGTGTACGGTTAGAAAAGCAATAGGCAATTAGAAGACAAAACAGAAGATTCAGTATAAAGGTATATGAAATAAAAATTTCAGTCAAAAGCTTTTCTTTCATCCCTGCCCTGATGCCTTGCACACCTCTCTAGAATCTTTATAGCATTATTCTCATCCACATATTTAGTTAGGGATAATGATTTAATCTTGACGAGGCTGGAAAAGGTTTCTATAATGTAGCTAACTTTGAACAGCAACCTGGTATCCTAACTTACGGCTTTACAATTTCATGCCTGTAATTTCCATCTCAAATTTACATGGCTTTTTTTTGAATTTTGGAGCTAATATCAGCAGTCAAGGCCACTTTCCATTCCTACTTGATTCTCAAGAACATACAGGCAAAACCTTGTTCCTCCTTCTTTCTCCCTGTTGCAACAGCCTTAAAAAGAATGGAGTGTTATCTAACTCTATCCATATACAACAGAAAATAATAACTGAACAAAATAAATATTGTACTGTGAATTACAGAGAACTCAACATCTCTTTCTTTACAGCAAAGAGCGAAATATTGTTACTCATAAGTGTGAAGATAGGTGTTAGATTTTTTTTTTGTTAGTGTTTTATTTTTGTTGTTCAGTGAAATAGTGTGATATTCAATGAATAAACAGGAACTCTTCCTAGAAGCTAAGTTATTAGTAGAGAAAAAAAGACTAAAGAAACATCATCTGTATCCCTTAAGTATGAAATCAGAGGCTTAAATGAGGGACTGTTCTGATGTTTAAGAGTATTGTAATTTCTTACCCTATTGAGAATAACACCTGTCTATACTCACACAGTGTTCCCAGACTAGTATGATACTGAGAGATCTTACAGCAGATTCTTGTCCCTGTTTTAACTCTGGAAATTGAAGCAAGAGAGAGATCTCCCTGACAGGCTTTTTTTTTTTTTCCCCCTTCAAAATGACTTCAGAATAAGACTATTTTGTCTTCCTTTCCAAAAGAGAGGCCTTCTTTAGATTCAAAATGAAATTGATTCCTGTTATCTGGCACGTTCTAACCCCTAAATACCTAATGTACTTGACAGAAGTACAAAGTCTATTGCAGTATATTATAGGGAGATCTTTCCTCAGTCATATAATGGATGTGGGCTGTTCAAAGATTGGTAAAAGGTCAAGTAATATATCATAACAATTACACCTATAGTCTAAATTTTATCAATAGTGAGTCATTAACAATAAATTAGACCTGTTCCTTTTATCTGAACATTGCCTAAAATAGCTGTGGCAATGTATGGAATCTTAAATTGTTCTGTTGTGGCATGGAGACTGCATGTTATCTGCCAGCCTGGTATATGGGTATAGTAATGTCTTTTTGTAGTTTTAGAGTTCATGTTGAAGTCATTCAACACAAGGTTGATGAAGTCTGATTTTTATTTTTTAACCCTCAGCACATGGGCACAACTACTTTCCTCATATTCAATGTATATGGAGCTGGGAGGAAAGTTTAAAAATTAAGAGCTTCAAAAGTTAGAATGGCTTATCTGGGAAAACTGCAATATCACGGACATGTCCTGTGACTTGCCTTTTTTTTTTCTTTTACCTACTTACTTACATTATAAAACATGGAAGACAGAATTTGGATAGAAAAGTGGCATCAAATTTGTATGGGTTTTTTTAAAAGGAGTACGAATTAGTGCATAAGATCGAAAAACGTCTGTAAGCAAATAACCACAACAATACTAGAATGAACATGATGGAGTAGCAAGAACACCTACCACCCTGCTGCCCTGTGAAGGCTGTGATATTTTGTTCTCGTTGTTGTTTTGTTCTTTGTCTGCTCCTATAACTTTTATTATGAAAGAAAGCTATCTAGTGGCAGTGCAGGCTTTTTACTGTAATATTATGCACAGTTCACAGAAGGTAGTCTGTTCTTTATTCAAGTTATTCTCCAACACAAATTTTATAGAAGAAGTATTTTTCTAAACCTTGGATTTTAGTGCAGACTGTTTTCCCCACTGTTTCCGTCACATTCCAGCATGCTGCTAAAAACCAAAATGCAATATGAAGAAACCATTTATACATTCTAAAAAGGTTCAGTCTTTGAACTGCTTTAATTACTGCCAGCACACAGTAAATGAATCTCTATTAAAGCCTTCCTTTTTTCTTTCGCAGCAGCTATACCTGCATTCTGAATAGTTGCAGAACAAATCCCTTTCACCAGAACTCAGAGGGATTGTAGTGTTTTTCCAATAATAGCAACATTTAGCTCTGAGTACTGTTAAAAAGGAAAAAAAACCAAAAAACCAAACCCAACCAACCAAACAAAAAACACGCACACACAAAAAACCATACAAAAAAATATATACAGACTAATAAACAAATGTACAGAGGAAATTGTTAGCTTCCTACTGCTTGAAAAGCCTATTAAAAGTCTGTTAAATTTATAGGTTGGCTGGCTACTTCTGGTGCTTTCCCAAGAGAACTTCAGCCTGATGTTGTTGCTATTCTGAATTCTCTCCCAGATACAGCCAAATGTTAATTTTACTTCCACAAAGTTTAGTGATTTGGGACTTCAGAAGCAACTGCTATGAATGAAAGAGTTTCAGAGAATGATGATGAAGTCTGAGGTTACAGAAGTTTAAATGTTATAGTATTACTTATATAATCTTGCCAGATCACATGAATAGCAAAGGCTGTGAGAAAATACAGTTGTAAGGGTATTTATGCACTTTAATATTTACGCAGAAAAAATTTTGATTTAAATAGAAAAATGTTACAGGGTCTAAACTAATCTTGCTCCAAAAGGACACTTGCTTCACCTATTTTTCTGAACTCCCCATGTGCTTCTTAAATATAGCTCTCAGTCTTTTTCAGTGAAGGTGTACAGCATGCTGTATATACTTGGTTCTAACAAATACACCTGCCTCTGCTCCTGCAGAGCTCCCAGCCACTCTGTAGTAGCTGTTGTGCTCATTGCTCCAAAACCGAATCACTGCTACTTAATAGCTTTAGTGCAATAGATAATCATGCAGCAATAGTTTTACGAGCGGTCGCAGTCAAGGTCTCCAGTTGTTTAAATATCTTGTTTCCTCTGAAAAAATTTGTATTCAGAGAAACATGGGAAGGGGGAGTGAGCACAAAATGGTAAACTTGAAGATATCTCCATTTTAGGGGGATTTTTAACATCTTGGAATGCAGTGTTGATTACAGATTTATTTTGCCAACAGATTTGTTTCCTAAAAACAAGGCTATATTTTAAGATGCTTAGAACTGACATGTTTGGCTGAAAATTGCTGGGTGTCAATTGCAATTGCTTAAGGCATTTGATTTCCATAATAAACACAGAAACACTGTATTGAGTAGAGGGTGACTGAGAAACTGCAGTATCCCAAAATGTATAGCTTATTGGGATGAGGTGAATTTAAGCATTGTCGTTGGTCAGTAGAGTGCCTAGGTTTTTTTTGTTTCTTTGTTTGGGTTTTTTGTGTGTGTATTTATAGGGGTGTATACATATATATAAATCAAGCGTATCTTAAAATATGCCTTCTATACAGGGTATGCTTTGACCTAGAACTGGGTAGCTCCTGCATGGAATTGCTCTGGGGATCTCAGGACAAACCAATCCATGATGGACACAAGCAGACTGGGGGGAGATTTTTTTCCAATCAGTACAGAGAAGGCAAAAGTGAGGATGATAGGAAGAAGAGAGTAAGGTAAATTAAGGTTCTGAGAACTCAGAGGGACTTTGTCATTGAGACAATGCTCTTCTAATCTCAGTTTTCCTTTCACTTCAGGGAATAAAGCTTATTTGGGAAGCATGTCACATTGCCTGCTCACTGGGGGTGAGGTTCCTGGCAACTCACTAGCTGCAGTCTGTCTGACAATGATTATGAGCCCATAAATGTAATGTCAGTTTTCAGTGGCTGGAAGACTTCCTTGGATGTGGAAAACTGCAGTACTAATATATGTTCTTCATTTTGGTCCCTCTAAGAGGGGTTTTGAATTAATTTTATCCAAGGTAAGAACTGTCACTAATCTTTTTAATTTTTGGTTGTGAAAAATTCTATAGATTCTGAATTTTTGAAAGCTTAACTTTGCTAGGACAATTAAAAAGAAAAAAAATGAAGGTTTGTATGCAACCACAAGAGGAAAGAATACTTTAATTGTTTGACAAAAATATGTAATTCTGTTCCTGATATAATTCACTTCCACTTTTTCAGCTTTTAAGATTTTAGAATAAGAGGGGAAAGACCACATTGCATTCAACCTTCTAATCTCACTGCTTAAACTGTATATCTGCAACTAAACCAATATATGAAAAGAATCATTCAGTTAGTCTCCATGCAATTAGTGTGAAGTGGCTAAGGTTGGATAATAGCTCTTACTAAATTGCTTCCAAAAGTATGGAGAATGTGTTTGATAGATTTTTGTGGTTGTTTTACTTCATTTTGTCAAGACAATATATTCTATCTTATTCCACCCAAGTCTAAACTGGCCCAGGAATTGTGTGCTAAATTTAAAAGTGAAGAGTGTTTTAGCAAAACCGATTGGAAAGCTAAATCTCCACAACTTATTTGTGTGGTCTGGATAACACATAAAACAAGGTAACAAAACCAGACTTATCTAATGAAAGTTGTCAAAAAAATTGTATCTTATAGCAACAGATAATACTAAAAGAAGAATAGTACTTGTCTTTGTTCAGGCCCAGAGCTCAACCAAATGGCATGAAGAAATGAGAAGTTTTCTCAGCAATAAACCTAGGCAAAGTTCTTATTAATACAACTCCTTAACTGGTCTATTGAATATTTAAGGGGAGTAAAAGCATTGCAATTTTTATTTAGGCAAAGTATTCATGTTTTGATAACTTAAAAGAAATAGAAAAAAAATCTATTCAGAAACTCACTCAATAAAGGGGGAAATCTGGCAATAAACACCCAAACAAACATCAAATTAAACATTTCATTTGGTCTGAGACTTTTTTCTTGTGGTTCAGACAGTACAGTAAAAAATCCATTATTCACACAGCTCAGATCTTCAGTATGCTCTAATACAAAAATACGCTACATCAGAACTGTGACAAATTGAGACAGAAACATTAAACTGATAAAACAGTTCCACACCAGAGGACTGTACCTTAAAAGTTATATTAAACAGTACCAGAATTTGTGTGGAGTCATTTGCATATTAACCCATTTATAATCATGTATGTACGCTCATTTTTTTTTCCCATTGGCTTTATATGCAGAAATTACAACTTACGTAATTTTTCACTGTGGGTGCACAGCATTATTTTAAGGAAGGCCTGTGAAAAGCTGCTTCTGCGGTGGGAGCCCAGCAGTATCACTAGCGTGGCAGGTCAAATAGAAGGCTGCAAATAATTTTTGAGATATTTTGACAGCTTTTTTTTTTTAAATCAGTATCAACAGATATCAAATCCTTTGTGTTCCTGTGTGGTTTAAAGCGGAAAATACAGGCATGAAAATCATCCCAAAGTATTTAAAAGCTAATAGTATCATCTTGAGAAAACACAGGTTTAATTCCTGTCTTTTTTTCTGTAAAAGAAGAATGCCTTTTCACTGAGTTATAACTTCAGCATGTCTCTTTCCTTGTAAAGTGTTGGAGTGTTTTTGTGGTGTGGGTTTTTTTGCCTTTTTTTTCCCAAATTTTGTTTCTGATATAGTTTTAAGCTTTAAGAAATCCACTTTTCTAACTAAAAATAACTTTGACAAATCCTCCAACCAGCCTCTGCTAAGGAATAACATTCCACCTTGTTTTAAAAGTCTATTTAATATTCAAAGCATGTTTTATTTTTTTTAGTGCACTTTGCTGCAGAGCAATAAATATCAAAGCACCATAAATTAACACTTTTTATAGGTAGTATACTGACACTTTTCTTAACAGTGACAATATTAAAATTTCTGTAAGTTTTAAAATTATTAGATTCTAACAGTTGTGCCAATAACATAAAAGGAGCAAAACATGGCACTATTGGTAATTGTTATCTGAAACAGCAGTGTACAATAGAAATGTCCTAAAGCCATATTGTTGACTTCCAAAGAACGACTCGCCACGTTAATTGTTTGATGAAAGACCAGGAGATATGTGTCTGTCTGCACTCTAGGTGAGTAAATGACTCAGTCCAAGCTCTGGTATCGTGAATGGATCTGATTTAAAGCTTTAAGGTTTGAGTTCATTTAGTACTTCAGAAGATGTTTATGAGGACGTAAACAGCAGATTTGCAGATTTGCTGATAAACTTGAAGTGTAGACCAAATATATTAAGTTAAAGATCAGGGTCATAGGAAGCTTAAATTGTTACAGTGAAGTTGGGAGTCTCTATGCTGATAGAGAGTGGGGAGAAGGAGGACAAAGAAATCCTGGTGTGTTGACTTTTTTGGGGATTTTTTTTTGTTTGGTTGGTTGTTGGTTTTTTTTTTTTTTTGTGTGTGTGTGTGGTGTTCCTTCTTGTTTTGTTCTACATCAGTGTGAACTCTGAATGTCTAAGACCCGTGAGGAAACACTGAGACTTTAAATATGGAATATTATGATAACATCTGTTACTACTGATGCCTTGTCAAAAAGTAATTTTTTCTTTCTGTTACCACAGCCAGTTTTTGCATCATTACATTAATGATATAATGAAAGAAAGCAGGGAGACACAGACTTAAAAGCAGCTTTGGCATTCTGTGGTACCCAGCAGTCTCCTGTGAAACGGCTTCTTTCCAGCTTCCCCAGCTCTTATACTGGGCAGATCCTCAATAGGCAGAAAATATGTGTCTTTTACAAATCAGAGCCTGGTCGATCTTGAGGCTATGAGAAGTGGCCTGAAGTGGTGTTTTGAAGAACTGGCAGTCTGTTTTGGATGCATTACCTAAGACAAACTAAGGGACTAGAAAGTGCAGGGAAAAGAGTACTAATGGAAAAGAAAAAGAAAAACCACGGGTTCTTTCTAGATTCTCCAGTTACTGTGAACTATATTAGGAGGAAGTTGAAGGCTTGTAGTTGGTATGGAGTTGCTGAGTGATGTGCTTAGTGAGAAAGGATGCCAATAACTTCAAAAGCCTATAGATCTCCCACAATGCATTTTATTACCATTTTGTTTTCACTTTCAATTTTCTGTAGCACTTACTGGAAAAAAAACCCATCAAACAAATGAAGAATTACTTTCTCCTTTATCTGAGCCATTCATCAATGTTCATTTTATGATCAAACTCAGAACATTTTGACTAGCGTTTTATTTTTAGACTTTCAACGGGAATAGCAAGTCCCTTCCAGGATTTTCTGAGAGACTACTTCCGCATCCAATTTTTTACTTTTTTTACAATTGCTCGGGAGATACATTTATCAGAATGTCTTTTAATGCGTCACACAACTAAATTAATACAGAGAATTTTATTAGAAAAACCGTGGCAATTTGGGCTCCAGGACAAAATTTCAGCACTTGCTGATAGCACTAAATACAAAGAAAACAAACTATTTTCTCGAAAGAAATATGCAAATGATATAAAACACAATTGTTATTTTTAAAGTGAAACCTAAAGTATGTGTACCTTGTGCCTGAAGTTGTGTTATGTATAGTTGTTGTTATGTATAGTACCTTGTGCCTGAAGTTGTTTGTATGTGTAGTTTGTGTCTCAAAACCCATTAAATGTCAGTGCTAGATTACGAATATTTTTCATGTTTTGAAGCAAAATGCATGTAGTTCCTTTCAGGGAAACAAAAAGTATTTTTATTTGGCAGAATGAGAATATCACATTGTGGTGAAAAAATATGCAGCATGGTGTGACAGATGGTGAGGACTGCAAAGCAGCCATTGGTATTAAAATTGAATTTAAAATGCAGTGGTTTTACAGGTTTTTCTCTATGTGAATGGATGACACATATAAATTGAGTTCAATAGCATTTGCCTGATGCAAAAAGCTTCTTGTTGGTTTGGATGGAGCCATTGGAAATGGACTGATTCTGGTTTTGGGAGATAGGCAGGTATGTGTTTAACAGTCTGCCTTCTGTCTCTGAAAGGATTTGCTTTGTCAATGCATTTGGGGAATGTTGCTACTTTGTGCCTGCATTCTTAAGACAATTGCTTGGCTAGGCTTCTAATGCTGCTTCGGGACACTTTCTACCATCCATTTTATGAATGGTGGAGGGATGTATCTGTGAGTGAAATGTTTTTTTTTTTTTCCCTAGGTGAAAGGACAAAAATAACACTTCATTTAACCATGTATTTTAAAAAGCCTAACCAGAATTTCAAATATTAGATGCTTGCACTTAAGCTTGTAAACCAATACCTAAATATATGTGGTTTGATTTTTTTTTCCCAAAGTATTCAGCACTTTTTATAATTTTTAAAGGATATATTAGGTGCTGAGTGCCATTAACATTCTGATTCTTTCATTTAAAAAACAGTAATGAGATGAGGTTAAACTAGACTGACTTCTAGCTTTAAAAATTGTCCCGATTTAATTTTATAATCCTTGCTATACAAAATATCACACATGTTTTTGCAACTTTAATACTTGAATTTAATGTTTTTCTTGGTGCATTCTCATTATATGCTTTATCCGTGACAGAATGGCAGGAGAAAGATAAAGTGTCAGTTCTGTTAAAGCAGATCATTTTCTGGGTACTTTTACACAGGGGTCAGGCTCAGCACTGAGGAGGATTGATGCTGTGAATAACACCTTGCTGAATGGCAGAAGCTAGACAGGACAATATCCTTCAGAAATTGGTATAAATTCTATTTAAGGAAGGCTAGGCCAGCTCAAGCTGTAAGGGCTCAAAATTGTGACCATTGGCTAGATGCTCACTAAAAAAAAGGTAAAAAAGAAAACATGTCACTTTAGAAGTGCTACAATTACATCTCCCATTTCACAGTTTTTAATGCAGCAATTTATAAAAATCTAAAAAAGTATATTCTTTTAAAATCTGGTCATATACTGTCTGAGAAAATAAGAAAGCTATTGTAAAATTTGCATAGTTATTCAATTGCCTTCATCTCTGGGGTCATATTATTTAGGAATATTCAGGCAAACACTTGGATGTTAATTTTTAATTTGTGCTCTCAAAACCAGCAGTTTCAATTTGTGCTTTCAATGTGTAGTTTTATAAATAATAGGATACATTGAAAACACACTGGAAATACTTTTAATTTCAGAGACATGTTTATTCAGGCATTTTTATTTTGGTACATTCCAAACTAAAAAAAAAAAAAAAAAGTATTTTAGAAAGTCATTGATGTGGGACTCTTTGGGGAGAGTTGCAAGAGGAGCACATATGGATGAGGCCATGTGTTCTTAAGATGCTACAACACCTTCAAATTTGCTGACTTTCTGGAACTTTTGGATCTATTTCTGTCCAAGCCCAATGTGAGTGAAACTAGGATATTTTACAGTGAAGGGATCTAGTCTAACCGCCTTTTGGTGATGTCCCAGATGAGATTTTGAACTCTTGATGATATTTATCTGGGTTTTCTTACCCGGTTTCTGTAACCTGCCCTGCATAATTTCCCTAAGGATACATACTCCCACTGTTTAAAAGTTTTGTAAAATGTACTGCGAAGTTAGACACTTGCTAAGAAATCAGGTTTCTATTCCAATCAGTGTTCCAGTTGCTGAATTTCATACAGGAAATGAGATACATTAACCATTTACCTTCAAAACCAGTCTTTAGTTGTGCCAGATTAAGTAAAATTTAAATAAACTATGTGAATGCAACCTTCAAATTGACATCACATTTATATTTCTTTATAAAAATATATCAGTGAAGAAAAGCAGGGGTTTGGGTCTAGATTTTAACTGGCATGGATAACTCCTTAATGGACTTATTTGAAGATTCTGTCCTTCAGTGTATGTTTCTTCAGACTGTTCTCTGAGGAAGAACTATTTCTTATCCCGGTTTATGCATGCTGGATTTTATAGCAAAAGCTTCCTTAAAAACATTCAAAAAGCCCAGGAAAATACATTCCTTTCTGGTATATATTTACATATAGTTATTTCATAAAAGAGTTTGGCACCCTTTTAAATGAACTGAGGAATGCGTCAGTCATCTGGAATTGTAAACAAGACTTTGACAGAATTTGGAATATCTCTAGGTAACAATTTCTTGGTTTGACAAAGGGTAGAACTGTATCCTAGCTTTCAAGAGAATCGTTCATGGTAAAATATCTTCCTATGTGGAGTTTCTGTTGTATATAAAATTGCATATGATCAAATATTGTAGATACAAACATCTAAATATATGAATATATAGCTAATGATTGATTCATGTCTTAGACTAACTATGGAGGCAATTCACTGCCCTCTAATCCCACTAAGTGTGAATAAGAGTGGTGTTGAATTGAGCTGTTCAGAGATAGTAGTGCGATATTCATCGTTCTTTAATGAATGAGGTGGTTTCAGTCCCTTACGGACATCAAGGGATGAATATAATTTGATTACCTAAAGGACAGCTAACTTGCTGAGTTTGACTCCCACTGGTTATTTCAACCAATTCCTTCCATTTAAAATATATGCCACAATTTAGAGCAACAAAAAAGTTAGGAAAAAGAGTTCTAAGTAAATAATTTATCTAATACGAGTGAAAAATTCTTCAATTATGTATTACTCATAAACCTTCTAGCTACCCCTACCATGACTAATAAATATTGAATAGTTGACATGAAAAGGTTCCTAACGCACTTCAGCTAAAAATTGTCCAAGTTGCTGTAGGAAGACTCAAAGTATATTTCTTTATTCCCTTACGGGTTTTTAAGTTCAAAATTTGCACAAAACTTCAGCAAGAAATAACTGAATGGTAAATAAGTTGACACTGAATCCCTGTACATTTTGTATCCATACTACGTGAATAGAAGATTTCTCCTTTCTTTCGTACTGTTGTGAGCACTGAAAAATTATTAACTCATGTGACAATATTAGACATAATTTTATAAGGCTCACAAATTTTTTCCTGAATTCTCAAGAACAAAAAAACAAAAAAACCCACCATACGGAAAGTTGTATATTTCCTCAATTCTTAGAAATGTTTGTAAGATACTTACACATACTTTTTATCTTGAGTTTTTCACTATGCAGGATATCAGTGAAGAATTTCACTTGGCATACTGTGGAAAACAGGAATGAAAAAGAATAGTGAGAACCCTGGCCCATTGTGTCTTCAACAAGTTGGGATGCTCTTTTCCTGTTTTTCCACATAGACATTATTTTGTCACTCTTTACCTGGTGCCAAGTAGAGATTAAACTTTGGATAAAAGTACCTGAAAAACATATGTCACAGAATGTGAAACAACAGGATGAGAACAAAAATACCACTTTTTCCTTTGCCTCTGGTCTGTTGTGACTCATTTTTCAGAACCGTTTTCATTTGGAAGTTTAGATTTGTTTGGCTGCTTGAGCAGGGTGCTTCTGTTTGACAACTGTGATGTCAAAATAATAGTTTTGATACTACCTATTGGTGAAATCACTTGGAAAACTGAAGATGGTGAAGAAAATTATAAAAAATTCATGCTCTAAGTTTATATATACATTATATATCTGCAATTTCTGCAAGAAAGTTTCATGCATTACTATAATTCAGGTCCTACCTGCCTAAGAGAGGTTTTCTAATTAAGCATATATTCATTTTCCTATACCCCTTTATATTAGTGATGAAAACCTATGGCAGATTATATATCTTTATATCTCAAACTTCATAATTGTCACCAAATTCATATTCCCATCTTTGACAAAACAGCCATAAGTGAGTAATCACCTCAGAGAAGGATTCACATTTGCACTGCAGGCCAGATGATACACAAAGTATCAAAAGCTAGAAATTGTTATTTATTAAGCAATCACAGACCATAAAACAAACAAATAAATCCATGAGCATAGGCTTCTGAAGTAGTTAGCAGACTTTCAGCATTATTAGTATCAAGTACCTTGTCAAGAATTTTTTCTCCCTTTTTTTTTTTTATTAAAAAAATGGAGATGCTGTCACTTTGTCTTGTTTTACTCAAGGAATTCCTGTCATTTACTGCTCCTGTCTACCTTTATGTTAATGAGTCAATGTTATGACACACATTTATGTGGAAAAATCATTTTGACTGAAGTTATTGAGAGCAACAGCAAAAATAGTAAGAAGCTTTGTTTGAAAAGAACAAGAAAATATTCTTCCCTCTCCTATCAGACAAGAATATTATTTGATGTAGACAGAAGAGAAAGCTTAACAAAAGTTACTTACGAGAACAGTTGGTAAACTCATTTAATATTGTAAATATTTCTGAATCTTAATACTAGGTGTTAGTCTGATGGGGAGTATCTGCCATCTGGTGTCTAAATGTGCAGTGCAATTCAAAGGTGAGGAATTGCATGTTCAGGTGTCTCCAAGCAAAAAATGTCCTGGTTTCTGTGAGGTCTGCAAAGTTCATCTAATTTTGCTTACCCCGAAGTGCTGGTATCAGTTACAGCAGACATAATCTTAATGAATGCAATTGTGGGGGGTTGGGGTTGGAAGAAGGAAATCCATCAAAATGCAGCAATAAACATGCTCAGTTTGGTCAATCCTGACCACCAAACAGTGGTGATCCGCCTACTGAACAGTGATGATGGTATCTTGCCAGGCTACCAAAGACAAAGAATGGTTAAAACTCAATATTTACTGGGAAAAGGAGGACTGCAGCTGAGTGTCTCGTTGAAATCACATCCAAATATAAAACATAGCTTTTCTTCCGCTTAATATGTAATTTACACCAAACTAGACATCCTTGCATTTGCACGTGTATGTAATCAGACTGTGAAGGATCCCTCAAAATTGTCAAGATTCTGTGTTTATTTCTTTCCTCCTTCCCTCTGCCCTGTGGCCTTTAGTGGTTCCTTTTAAAATCTTCTTTCCTTTTATCCTTTACTGCTATCTTGTGGTGTGTGGTGGAAACGTCATTAAGTGTCTTTTTTTCCTTCCCTTTGCTTACTGTTTATGAAAATGTTTAAAGAGTTTGCTTTAAAGCAAAGAACAGCAATTAATTTTGTTTTACGTAGGCTTCCACTAAGCCTTACTTTATATTGAAACATTTCTCTGCTTTTAAAGTGCAAGTGGACTATGAACACCACTGAGATATATTTAAATCTAAAACCTGACTTTTTTGAGATAGAAAATGTTGTTCTGAAAACTGCCTACTTGTGGCACAACACTTAGAGTAACAAGACCCCTCAGGTGCTAATATGGGAAATTATTAAGTATATATTCTTCAGAGTACTGTTCATATAATTCATATCATACCTTTCGCTTTTAGCAAATGAAAACTACACAGCAATCGCTGTCTAAGGTGTTCCCCTTTAGAACTCCTCCCGTCGAGGAATGCATCTGGTGCAGATAGTCCGGTTTGCAAGATGCAGAATGAGATGCAGAGTGAGTTGCAGAGTGAGAGAGAGGCAAGAGAACTGCCGTGAACTGCCAATCCTTTACATAACAAAGGGCACAAAGACCGGTGGTGCCAGGCAGGTGGATGGACGCTGAGAGACGCAGCAGAAGCCGAAGACTCGAAGGGAGAGCAAGACTTGCGTTTGGATATAGACTTTGAAGTCTGAAAGCCCAGGGGTTCCTTTGTTGGGATTTTCGGAGGCACCAGCTCAGGTTGTCTCTTTGTTAGTGCATCTTGAACAAATTTCTTAATGGAACGAGACATCTGAGAACTTAAACTCTGTGGAACTTCCCGTCTGCAGTGGGAAACCACGGATCAAACCAGTAAGGAAACCTGGTCTGACTGTGTGAGTGTGGAGCGTGCAGGGAGTTAAGCGGCGCTCCCCTCGGATCACTGCAGCCGCCCGCTGTGAAAAGGGCTTCGGTCCCAGCAGTAAAGTCTCTGGCCTTGGGATTGTGACTGCCGGAGAGTCTCGTGAAGTTTCTTTAACACCCCAACATGTTTACCATCCATCTCTTGAATTGTAAGGTAGACTGTGACACCGGCGTCTTCCTAAGGGTCTATAGGTAAGTCAAAGTTAAGGGGTCTAAAAGAGTAAACAGGAAGGAGGAGTAGAAACCTAAACTATAGCAAACTTCAGGATGGATACCGGAAACGAAATTACTGGAAGCACTGGTTTATCACTTGCTTTTAGTTTTATTTAAGATGGTTACAAGAGCTGACATAAACTTTATTGTTGAAAAGAGGCTTTTCCAGAATCCCCTTTTTCAGACAATATACATATTTTCTTTAAAAAAAAATAAATAATCAGATTTGCAGAATGTAATTCAGGAAAAAGACAACAAATGCAGAGTTCTCTTTGTTGCCATCTTTAGTGATAAATTAAATTCCAAAATTTTCAGATTTCTGCCGTTTCAACCCGTTCAGATACTTCTACTTTTGGCTTTCCGTTCTTTTCTCTTTGGTGTATATAGCATGTATCTTGCTGTTCAGCTTTAGTGATTAAAAAAAAAATGTAATATTTGTCCTTCTGCTCTTTATTTCCTATATCTTTTATATGCAATTAAAATTTTTGTTTTCTGTTTTCTGAATTTCCTCTGCTTTCTGCTTAGTTTTTGGAGCTGAGAAACTGTTTATATGAGACTGTTAATTGAATTTACCACATCGAAGATGATTGCTGTAAGTAATACGAATCTGTATAACATTTGTTACATTTGATTGGTTTGTCTAAAACTACTTCTGTAGTCTGGTTTGTACTAAAAACTTTTCTATAAAAAATTAGGAAACCATTATGAATGGGCTGCCCAGAGAAGTGGTGGATTCTCTGTCCCTGGAGGTTTTTAAGCTGAGACTGGATGTGGCACTCAGTGCCATGGTCTAGTAACCACGGCGGAAGTGGATCAAGGGTTGGACTTGATGATCTCAGAGGTCCTTTCCAACCTGGCTGATTTCTATGATTCAAAAACAGTAGCCTAAATATGTCCCCATCAGTTGTTTTCCCCTGCCCTCCCTCTGTCCACACCTGATGACCAGTCCAGGTAAGATTCATTGACACTAGAAAAAAAGAAATGCCAAGTACTTTTTGTGTGAAGCCTCATGCTTTTGGTAGATACTTTCAGGTTCTTATTTTACACTAATTAATACAGAAATTAAAATTCTAACTATTTGGTTTTATACACTAGTTAAAATTGTCCAGAAAACAATACATATTTCCATTAGCTTCAGTAATGCTACTGCTTCTGGATTTTTTTGGCTTCAAATGAGTACCTTCTAGAATTTGTTATTTTAATGAAGACTGGTTACCACATGAGAGGTCATGTAGCTTCAGAAATGCCAAATAGAGTGGGGACCTTTCATGTCCATCTTTTTCTAAACATTTATCGCTAACTATTTGAAGAGGTATTAAAGTCACTGGCTAAAAAGGTCCTTTAGTGATAGAGATTTAAAACATTTAATCACATACAGAGATGAGTCAAGTTTAAATCTAGTGTATTCATGGGTAAAACTAACTCAATCTTTTAGCATAAGGGTTAATGTACACAATATGTGAAAAACTCATGTAGTTCTATTAAGGTACTGAATTAGTGGTATGTTGTTTTGTTTAGCAACAACTAATAATTAAATTTGCTGTTTTTTAAACCACCGCATGATTACAGTATTCACTGATAGCAGCACTAGGTCACAAATCTTCAGGTTTGTTCTCCTTTCTGTGTCTAAGCTTAGTCTATTAAAGTTATTAATTTTCTTCCTGAGTATGCATAGTTCAGACCTAAATATTCAAATATTAGTTACCTTCTTTACTTCTTTTAGTAAACCTGCTGTGTTATATGTCATATATTATATGTCAATTCTACTGTCCTTTTCCTAAAAAGTAACTTGGGCTGCCTAAAGTGGTGGGAATGTCCGTAAACTGTTGTCTGTAAGATGCCTCTGCTAAAGTCTGCTGCTGTTTGCCTACCAGTTTTAACAATTTGGGCAACAGATATTGCTTTCAGTAATACTGTACTGACTTTAGTCACTTTCTTGGCCGGCTTAACACAGGAAAAAGGTGGTTGCATGTGCAAACAGCCTAATGTTATGCAATGAGTTAGATCACCCAAAGCGTGTATGATTACTCTTCCTTTCCCTTCATCTCCTGTGAAATGTTGGCCAATATGCCCCAAGTCTTCAATGTGAACTGAAGGAAGAATATCTGTACTCCCCCAGTATAATTCCCTCCCGGGCTTGATTGTAGCCCTCTCTAGGCACTGATGTACCCTGCCTCTAACCCTCAGGAAGTCTCAACAGGTCACTGTCCTTTGGTAGCATCTCTTCTCCTTACAGTTTGAAGCAAGATGATCTATACCAGAATCCACTCCTCATAGCTGTCTTTCATCCCTGTCTAGATAGAGATGAAAAATGCATTTAAAATGCCCAATAATAAAAAGTAATATAATAGTATAATAAAAGAATAAAAAAGATAATATAGTAAAAAAAGATAATAAAAGAATTTTCAACAAAAAGAATGGTGAATTATTGGGGGGTAGGTAGTGGAATATGAAATGGTTTAGAAAGTCAAAGCAGAAGTTACAATGTAAGTTACAGAGGAAGGAACTCGTGCAAACAATAAAACCAAGCTGTTGGAAATTTAATGAAAGAATTCTGACAGTCAATTTGTAGATAGTAGCTGTTAAAGAAATAACATATCTGATGTTTTCCTTGTGTGCACGCACATTTGTCAAATTTATAGAAGAATAAGCTGTCCAATGACTGAGAAATACTGGGAAAGCTATAAAACATAAACCTAAGATTTAAAACAGTGATATGATGTATGTATGCGTATAAATGAAAAGAAGATGCATGAGAGGTTTTACATAAAGTATTTTCAAATACAATTATAATTTTTTAAAATAATAATGATAAATTTTTTTCAAGTAAGATCTAAAGTACTTATATTAACAGTAGAGTAATTCCCACAATCCAGGCCTGGGTCGTGTTGTATTGTCTGAAAAATATTCTCTTCATACTTGTGCAAGAAAAGGTTATTCCAGATAGTGAATTTCTCATATCAGGGTACATCATCCACACAAAAATCCTTTTCATTAGTTGCAGTAAAATGCATCAATTCTACAAAGGAGTCAGGTTGCCTTTTTGCTCTTTGTTATCCACACTTATTTTTCTGAAGCTCTCCCATAAAACTATTTCCCAGCTGTTTGTTATTTCCTGCTTTGATGAACCATGAAGTTGTTAGTTATACCCAGTGGGACATGTCATTTTCTATAGAACAAATTCATATAATTAGCATTCCTGGAGGAGTTCAGTGTTTGAGTGAACAGTACCTTCCTGAAACAGAATGTGCTCTGGGGGTAGATGTCCAACAAGGGAAGATTTTCCAAGGCATATCTGATGAAGATCATCACCTAGACAGTTGAAGCAGTGGTCTCCAAGGTTGTTATTTAAATAAAAGCTTGTTGTGTGAAAGAATCCTCTCTAACTCACCACTACAAAGGGTCTATGTTACAAACATAAACGTTTTGCTGGGATACAGGCAATGATGTAATTCCTCCCTGTACTTCCTGTATGTTGAACCTGTTTTCTGTGTGTATCAAATCAAATGTCCTCTCTTCTAACAGTTAGCTAAGTCAGTGTTATAGAATTATAAGACTTTGGTCTTCATATTTTTTTTTGTCTCTACTGCCATTTAAGTTAAAAACTGCTTTACTTGAATAAATTGCTTGTCTTAAATAGCATTGCAGAAGCTTATTTTCATGTGCAAGTTCTTGGTTATGGTATTTATGGCAAAAATGCTATACCCAAAGGGAAATGAGATTTATATCAGAGTATGAATGCAACGATGTGAAAGAAACATATATGAAATGAAGCCCAGAAAGAAATCTTTTGAATGCAAAATCCAGAAGCACAAAATGTATTTAAAATAAAAACGGAAGTTTGTCATATATACTCGTATCAATGGTTCTGATGATAACTGAATGATCCTCAGGGATTTAGAAAAGTGAAATTTTCCACCCTTTTGTGGAGAGCAAGGTATAGGAGTGGGGCAGGGAACATGTGGCCAGACATATTGCTAATGTAGTGGTGTAAGTTAAGAGTTTGGTATGGAAGCATGGAAGCTCTCTGGGCTGTGGAGGGCTTTTGCAGGCTTTGAAAGTCTGTATCCCTTCTGGGTCTCGGCTGAGCAGTTGCACATTCAGTGTTTCTCCGTTCCAGTCCCAGTATTTCTTGGCAGAATACTCTCTGTCGCGCTCTTCAGGATGCTGCTTTCTTCAATCCTTCCTACCATCAAATATTTCCTCTGGGATAATGGAAAGTGATCCAAGAAGTTAGTATGTCTGCCTTGGTGTTGAGGGATAGAGGAGGAAGACGTTTTAAAACAAAGACTGATAAACACTGACCTAGATGAAAAGAGCTGTTCCATTTCAAAAGATTCTAGAAGGATGTTTTCCTTGTTGACTTTTTCTTATTAGCCAGGATTCTGCAACAAGTGCCAGTATGATCAAATACAGAACCTGTGTTAGAGGTAAAAGAAGTGACGTGGGCAGGTTAAAGCAATAGTTCTCTATTTTTTTGAAGTAGGCAACCCCTTGTAACTATATTGTGTATTTTCTCTTTTACTAGATATTAGGCAAGTTCCTGTCTCTTTTTAAAAATATGTTAGAAATCTGTTTTTTCAAACCATTATCCAATCAGTATTTTTCAGACCTTTAGTTTGGGTAAGATCAAGGGTATGTGTAAAAACTGTTAATTACCAGTGTTTTTAGCATCTTTTTCTAAATGGTGTCTTAAAGCCCCTGGGTAATACCAGACGATAATTTTGTGGGTTTTTTCCATAAATGTGTATGTGTGCAAACACAATAGGAAAGAAGTGGGGTATAAGTATACAAGCGTTGTGAAGCAGTTTTTGGAAAATGGTGGTATTTTCCTCTGACAAACTGCTTTACATTTGTTATTGTTTCTCTTCCCAGTAGATTTTTGTGTCTTTTATTTAAGAGGTGTTAGAAACTGCTTCTCTATAGCAGGACAGATATATTTTTGGTTCTTAATGAAAATAATTTATTGCTGGCTTGGTATTTGTATTTGCTATTAAATTTTAGCTGTCTCTTGTCAAAAACTGTTGTACAAATTTTTTTTCTCTTGTAGAATATATTCTAGGTAATGAAGGTATTGTTCATTTCAGGTCACTGAAACTATGGTGTCAGTCTTAGTGTTTTCCTCTTGAAATAACTTCCTTTCCTGAGCCGATACATTATTTTTCTTTCTAGTTTAGTTTATTCTGAAATGACATGTGGCAACCTTATTATTTTCTGCTTTCTTCCAAACCAGGAATAAACAAATTTAATTATATGCTGTGTGAAAACCATTACAATAGTCACAAGAAATCACAGAATTTAACCAAATTGATTATATAATTTCTCTTTGTTGTGGGTTGGTTTCCAAAATGAGATAAGGAAAAAAACCTTCTGCTTTTATACAGTGTTTACAGAAGTGTTTCAGATAATAGGAAGTTTAAAAAACCTCACATATTTCACAAAGATGCCTCACCTTTCCTGTCATCAAGACAGTCTGTTTCTCTTCCTTTTCAACTTGAAAAGTTATATTCTATGGAAAAGAGAATGAGAATACAGAAAAGAGGGCAAAGCTAATGTATTTCCTTCCAAACTAGCAGCTTCCAAAAAAAATATGAGCTTGAAATCCTTCTGTAATGCCACTTTCTGGCAGTCTGTAGAAATTAATTTAAAAAATGATGTGCCTCATAAGCATCCCTGTATGTCCTATTGCTGCCATAACTGAAGTGTTGATAAAAGATACTGTTTATTAATGTTTATTTTAATGACAGTGTTGTTGGCCAAATGGCATCTATTTTTGGTCAACAACAGGCAATTGCACTGTCTAGTTATGATTACCATTTCTGAATAGCAGGTTGCTCATCATTTGTATTATATTAGCATTTTTGGCAACCCACAGGACTTGAATGAGTGCAATACATAATTTTCTTATTGTTTTTTAGTCCATTACATGTTTCATTATGTCTTTTGAAAAATATATGATAGACTTCAGTAGACAGGCATTTACAGATAAGGTTGTTGTGCTCTGAGTATTTTTGGTTTGGGTTTGGTTTTTTTTTTGAAGGGGGGGGAGGTGGGAAGGTTTTTGTTTTTGTTTTTGTTTTTTTTTCTGATTACAAATAAATGTATGTACTCTTTGTACTTCTACAGCTATTTTTTCCAAAGTGAAATATACAAATGCCCCCTTATAACTTTGCCAGCTGACACATTTCCATGGATCATATGACTGTAATTGCTGAGTGACTGTCCCTAGTAATTTATAATCTCCTTTGTGTTCATAGTGGACTGAACTATAGATGCCAAAAGCCTTGAGACTTGTTGCCTGTAACAGTGGAGTTTTCACCTACCTCTTTCCCCTGAATATCACATCCTTCCAAGAAAATGGAGAAAGAGTGCTGCTTTTTTCAGTTCCTTGACGTGTTCTTTTCATGTCTGAAAGGTTTATGTAGTTTTCGCAGTTGACTTTTTGCTGTTCCGGTATAATATAGTCAGATATAGTCTTTTTTCACTGGCTCTTCAGCCCTTGCATCATCCCAACCAACTTATGTTTCTGAATCTTAAAACACAGGCTGAGCTATGGTTGTAAACTGCAACATCTATATGCTAGAGAGGAGAGGCTCTATAATAAAACCTGCAGTCCTACTGGGATAACTTTTCAGAGCCTACAGCATTTATAGCTGTTCTACGAATTCCAAGTTAGTAATGATAGAATGCCATGGTTTCTAAAGTATACAAAATGTTGTGAACCGAGGTAAGGAGAGGTATAATAGTTTGGTGAGGGCAGTACTACTCTCTGTTGCATAGTATCTGCCAGAGACATAAAGTTTAAATAGAATCTTTTGTGTACACAAAAAACCCCAGAAAACAAAAAAACAACCCCCAAATAATCAAATCAACAAATCAAATAAATAGAAACCCAGAGGAAAAGGAAAAGGCAGAGTTTGGGGAAAAAATGGCGATGCAAAGGGAAGAATTATTTTATGGAGCAAGATGTTGAAATTCCTCTTTTTTTGTCAAGAGGTAAAACTGAACCGTGTTTCTCAGAGCAATACAGAGGATTCTTCTCTTGACATCAATAAAACATCAAATAAGTAAGAAGTGTCATGAATAAAATAAGAAAAGAGAATATACTGTACTACATGGGAAACAGAAGTTTTAGAGAATTGTGCTAGATGGATTGAATTTTAGATTTTAATTTATTTATTCTCAAGGTTTATGGGTATGATTGGCATGATAGTTCCTGTGTTCTTACTCAAATAGTAAAAACTTTCTTGAAATGTCAAAGAAAATGAGTAGTTAATAAGACACGCTATGAGTATTTATTTATTATAATTGAAGAGAAAAAGTAGTAGTAGTAAAGCAGAAAAGCAAAAGCTAACAACCCCATTCTATGAATAGTGTTTAGTGAAGTACAGTGATTTTACTACTGCACAATAACTTTGAGAAATGGCATTTACTAGAGGCATATGTTTGTTTTCTAGAACATGTTATTACCATAGATTACCATATAATAAAAGCTTTTATTCTTTCTACACCAATAGATTGCAAATAGGGAAAGTGAGGAGAGCAGAAAAAAGGTAGTATACACAACACTAGAACAATACTATTGAAAAGATTTTGTCTCTTAACAACAGGTACAAAGATATTTCACCTTGAGAGCAGTCTATCCTGTTACAGAGCATCCTCTGTCAGAGTGTAAGTCTCACATAAACTGGAAAAAATGACAGTACAGTAATAACTGTGAGCAGTTATTTATTCTGCAAAATATGACAATTAAAAATATAAGAATTTTAATTAGTCTATACGAAATATTGTAGGTAGACCTGTATCTGGCTTCCAGAGTTACGTGAAAGGGTCTATGAGAAAGGGACAGCAAACTGCCAGGAAAGGTGACTTTTAGTTTTCAATAAATGTTATGAAGCTATCAATTGAATAAATGACAATTAGATTCAACATTAAAAGGCTAGCCAAATATTAAGCTGGCAGGCTTAAATGATTAATACAAATAGAAAACACCTGAATGTGTTGTTTTTCATAATAAAAACCCCACCACATTGAAGAATGTACTATCTAAACTCCCTCAGATTGCCACTAGATGGTGACAGTAACTTTTAAACAGTGTGGACTTGATCACCGATGTTGAAGTGCAATACTGAAAGTTGTTTTGCAGACTGGTATATATAGTCTGGAAGCACTAATATCCGCCAGCTCTGTAAAACCAGGGAAACATGTAACTATTTTTTGTTTCAAAATAATTTTTAGAGTAATTGCTGACTAAAGGCGTAAAATACTTTTCTGCCTTATGCTCTTAGTTCAAAATGTGCTGTGTAGTGTACTTTAGTGAGGAAGTAAATATCATGGACCTATATTTTATAGTTCAGTATCAAAAAGGACAATAACAGTCACAGTTTGGAACACTTCAGGAAGTTGCAAAGCATGATTTGGAACACAAATTTATGGCAATGTTCTGTTTGAGCATGTGTGTTTCCATATCTCCTACCACCTTAGCAATACTAGGCAATAGTTCCTGGTTTGCAGATTAGAACTGGAAGTTTTGGCATTGAAAAGAGTGGGTAATTTCATTAAAACACTTTTCATGTGGAATATGAGCTGCACTTCGGAAATTCTCTACTGTAAAACATCTTACCAGGCATTAAAGTGCACACATACGTGTTTTGCTGAATAAGGGCTACTTATTAGTTTCGAGTTCTGTTAATAATTACAAACAATACTGATTTCAGTGATATCATCAAAACAGCAACAAATTGCATTAATTTTGAACTGGATAGAATTTAATCTCTGGAAATTAAAACAATTTTTGGGTTCAAAACAATGCATGATTTGAAATTGGAATTTGGCATCTCTCAGAAGACAAACAAGTTGTTCCATGTTCTTTCTCCTTCTTCTACCCCCTTCTGTTCCCTCAGATGTTTAAGGCTACATATAAATCTTTCCAATTTCTATTAAAATCTGTGTAAGGTAAATATCTGCAACTAATGAGCATTTTCTGTTAGTGCCATTTTCTAGCCTTTTAGACATCTTCTATCGGTTGTTCTTGTTAATCAGTGTGTATACAGCACCATTCATCATAGAAAATTTTCTCAAGGTGCTAACTGTGAGGCTTCTAATCTACTCGTATATTTAATAGAAGATTTAATAGGCTGCCCAATTACCTCTCTTAGGGACATGTAATCAAATGCATGCCCATCCCCTTTAATGTACCTGAGGTTCAAAGACCCCTGTTTACATTAGGGTTCACTCTGTTCCTGTTTAAGTATAATTACCTATCCATAAGTATTAAAATGTCTTAACAGATGTCATCGAGTCTTCCATCACTTATTTTCCTTAGCTGAAGAAAAATTTATCAGTATTCTTCAGTGTAGTAGGCCATTAAATTGTAAATTTAAGACATGGTGAATTCAGGTTGAAGGTCTTGTCAGAATCACTGACAGCAAGACATAATTCATCTCAGGATTGCTCAGTTTGAAAACTGATACTTGTAAAGATTTAAAACTCTGAGAGTCAGCCAATTAATATCTGTCTGATAAAGGTGACTAGATGACTGTGATTTTCAAGAATAGCTACCTTCTACTATGAAAAAAATATTTTGTTTTCTGATTCTATGTTGAAAGTTTATTTTCTCTAGGGTAATGTTCCCCATTGCTTTATGTTTCTTAAAATCATTAGCACTATCATTATCCCTTAACAAATCTTCTTGCTATCGGATGAACATCAACATTGAATTCTGTCTTATGAGAAAGGCTGATACATCTGGCAGTGTCTCAGTCTGATGAACATTAGTGGTTTAGTTTGGAACGGAAGTCTGGTTGTCTTGATTTCTGTGCTTTGGTTGATGTTGTGGAGAAGTCTCTTCGTACTTGAAGTGGATTACCCCAGACAAAATCAAATTACAGATGTTTACAAAAGTGCGCTCAGTGCACATCAACTGTCAGTGGGCAATTGATCCCTTGAGCCATAGTGGAGCTAGCTGAAATAACCTGTAAAATTCCTACTGTGTGGGTAGTAAGTTCTCAAACCATTTATACGATATGTTGATCTTGTTTGTCTATGCTACATGCTAAAACATGGTCTTATAGTACCATATTCCAAAGATTTTTGCCTATTTATAAAGTTGTGGATGTTGAGTTTTTGTTTGGTTTAGGGTTTTGTTTGTTTGTTTGTTTGTGGTTTGCTGTTGTTGGTTAATTTTTGAGGGGTTTTATAGTAGTACTAGTAACACCAAATCCCTTAACTTTGCCAGGCAATGCAAAAATAGCTGTGGGGACACAATTATGGTCTCAATGGCTAAAAAAATATATTCCTATTGCCCAATAAAACGTATATTCAAAGGTATAGCTAAGGATTGGTAAGAGTGAGGTGCTATACCCATAAAGTCACTTCTGTAAGTTATGAATGCTATTAAAAGAAGACCAGATGTTCCACTGAGCTGATTTTGCTCCCAGTATTTTTCCTATAGGTACTATAAGAAGTAATTATTCTGGCTTCAAAATAATGAAGTCAGCTCGGAAGAGGACAAGTTTTCAATAAACATGCCAAAAATTACCTCTTTTGTAAGTGCTGTTTCTTAGAGTTAGTGGAGGAAGTATCATTTTCTTGTTTATTTCTTTGTAAGAAAGCCATTCCAGCTAACTAGTTTGTCAAGATTATTGACCCGTGAGAAAACAGCATTCATTATAGAAATGGAACTACTGTACAAGCTTTAGATAATTTGATGTGAACACTGTTCATAATTCATGATACTGAAAATTATTTATGCCAATAAATATGCTGATACGTCCCTACTTCATTTATTAAGTCAGGCTCTGCACTGGTGGTGAAAGTTCTCAAGCCACTATTTCACAATATGGAACAAGGAATGGGCCAAACTATACTCTCCAAATACCTTCCAGTATTTAATATTTCTATAGGTTTTTAGCTCACTTTACAAAAAATCACGAGCTTTTAATACCTTATAATTACTTTCTTGAAAGGCGTATGAATTGAAAAATCTGAATCATGAAGTGCAAATACTGCCTTTTATGTTTGTACCTTCTATGTGTTTCTGTATTCCTGCACTGTTTCATCGTGGTCATGCTTCATGTGTTTACATAAATTCAAGTGTTTTTCACATAAAATCTTTAATTTCTGCTCTTCACCTTCAATCAACTGTTGTATTTACTCAGAACTGAAATTTTTGTTAAGTCAGAACAAAGCTTTGCAAGTCAGCACTCTTTTGTTTATTTAATGTATGTATTTGCTAAGCAGAATGTTTCCAGCAGGGAAGCCTACAGGAATTCCTAGAAACATCAGTAGTTTGAATCACCAAATAATGAGACAAAACATATAATAGATTCTCTTTTGCCCTAAAATGTGTCTCAGTTTCTTCCTATTGATGCAGAAAGACAATTGCCGTTTCTTTTATACAGTGATGGAAAAGCTGGTTATATGGCCATGAGTGGTGCAGTTGATGGATGTTTTGTGCTATATGAACTTCCCTTGCTGTTAGAAAAATGTTTTACTGGAACCATAAAGTCTGAGACCTGAAGTTATTTGTTTTAATAAGAGAAGAATGTACTAACTTCGTGGTCATAGAAACCACTAATAATAAAAGACAGGCCTATTTTACTTAAAAATAGCAACAACACACCCATCAACAACCAGAAAACTTTTCCTGTTAACTTTATTTATCATAGCTTATGGACTTTATTTCTCCCTAGACATCTACTATTTATTATTTAAGAAATGTTTTCAGAAGACATTAAAGGAAGAGAGAGATTTAATGCTGCAAAAACGAATTGACATTCTATTACTATATAGTAGGAATTACAGAGAAAAATTATTCAGAATGGTGCTGAATAAGTGAGAAATAACACTATCTGTATATATTACATTTGAAACATTGCCTGCTCCAGTTGATTAGGATAAATAAATCAACCCCCTTTAGTTAGGCCTTTTGCAACTATCTTTTTTAGCCAATGAGACTTACATCCTTAAGCTATCTTTCAAAATGGTACTTAATTTCTTGAAAATTGAAGATTATAATGTAAACGCAACACGAACATTATTATATTAGTAAAATGAATTTCAGGGAGAAAAAACAGCGAGGAAAGGGTCATAAAGTTTAATAAGTACTTAATAAGAAACATATCAAACCTCAAAGGTGTGGTTGCAGAGAATAATCCTGAAGTTCAATAGGATGACAGACAAATGAAAAAACTAAACTCACATGTGCTGGCATGTTACACTGACATGTAATATAAACCAGCAGCCCAGCCTTGTGGCTTCCATGTGGAACTTCAACACTAATGCTGGTAGACTGTTTTGTGATTATTATTCATGGCCTATATTGCCAGTGAGTTGAGTTCTACAGCATTTCATTTCATATTTACACTGTGATGCATAATACATGGTCCAGTTGCAAAATGTCCTCTACCCACAATAGAAGATTTTGCAGGCTGACATGTAAAACATTTTCAGGTCCTTCTGCCTAGAAGATTACATGCATGTGCAAAACATAAAGAATTTTTTATTGTGTGATGAGATACAATGGAAAGACCAGAAGAAATATAAAAGTAGCATAATGGGTTATTATACAGACTCAGAGAAATATAATTACTATCTAATGAATTTTTCAAATTATATAATCTTTTAAAAGCTGCTCTATTTGTAAAGCACATGCAAAGAGGGGTGTGGTTATCATGTAGCCTGATGAGTCTTCACCAGGCAATGGGTGAAATTTAGAGCAATAGGGCTTGTTTTATGTTATTTTCATCCAGATAGATCCAACTTACAGATTGAACAATAACTCTACAACAAGCCTAGTGTGAAAGAGACATACTAACTTTGCATCATGAAACGTTGCCTGTGATGTGTTGAAAAATAAAGGAATTCTCCTTAAATCTTTGTGGAAAACCACAAAGAATTGCAGTAGCCAGCAGCAAATTATTGTGGTTTCTCTACTATTAGTATCAGGTACAGCTGTACATCTCATCTAGATGTTTCTATCTTGCTGATGGATGAGCAATGAAAGGGAAAGAATAATAATGGGATGTAATTTTTAAAAAAAAGTGAGACAAAACTATCTGCATGTAAAGTACTGCCTTTCTCATTGCCAATACCACACAAATATGCACTTCATGTGTATTTCAGAAATTTGAGTTTAAGATTCGTGAGTTTCCTCACTTGATTCTCTTTGCATAGCTCAGGAGAGTAGATATCACTGCAAAATGTGGTCATTTTGGTTAAGACTAAAATACATCTGTCCTCTGCAATTGCTGATTTTGGTAAGTGGGAGGTAGGAGTTAATGGGGGTTACATGCGTTTTAAGGGATGGAGTATCAATATTAATCAGTAATGCAGTTGCATCAGGAGTACACTGCAAAGCAGTGCTAATTGGAGATGTGTCATCTCCTAATCATCTCCTAAATATGGTGGTGCCAGACATCAAGTAGACGTAAGTCTGGGACATGCTCAAACCTGTAGTATGTGCAAGTATCAGATCTGTGAGATTCAGCCCCAAAAGTACTTAATCTTTCCTGCACACTCAGTCAATACATATATTCCTCCTGGGTCAGTTGTTTTTGCTTCCACCTCCCATACCCTTCATTTTTACTTCCAATTTTTTATCAGGAGCTCCTTTTTCACCCATGCATGCCCTCTGCCACCTTTACTTGATTTCCTGCTCATTAGGATGGACTATTCTTGAGCTTGGAGGAGGTGATCCTTGAAAATCAACTAAGCCTCCTAGTCCTTTCTCTTTAAAACAGTTTCCCACAGTATTCTTTCAAGCAGAAGCCTTAACCAGTCAAAATCTGTTCTCCTAAACTGCCTGTTTGCTTTATTTCCTCTTCTCAGTGCCCTGATTTCCATCATCTCGTTATCACTGCAGCCAAGGCTACTCCCCAACCAGTTCTTTCTCACTTGTAATTATGAAGTCTGGCAGAGCATCTCCCCATACTGACTTCTGCATTACTTTTGTCCGGAAACTTGTGGCCTTGCCTATGCCTGCTGTGTTGTCTCTCTAGAAGACAGTGGTGATTCAAGTCCCACACGAGGGCAAGAGCCTGTGAACATTAAAAAAGGCCTCATCTACTTCACCCTGATCAGGCAGTCTGTAGCAGACACCCACCCCATACGACATTGCCCATATACGCCTACCAATCCTGACCCATCAGCTCTTAGCTGGTTCATTGTTTCAGCTTAGTTCCATGCATTCCTGCTGCTCTATGTAAAGATCTTCATCCATTCCTAACTGGCCTGCCTTCCTAAAAAGCCTGTGTCCTTTATAGCAGCACTCCAGGCCTCTAAGTTGTTGCACCACACAGCTGTGATCCCATTGAGGTTGTAACTCTCCAACTGCATACAGGATTCCAATTCCTCCTGTTTGTTTTCTGTGCTGTGTGCATAAGTGCAGGCTCTTTGGAGAGCATCCTGTCATATTGACTTCCCTGAAAAAGTGTAAGAGCGTTTGCCACAATGCTGTGCTGAAGACTTCCAAATACTTATGTGCTTGTGTTCACAGTGGACGCCTTTCATCCCTGTTTCCTTTTCTTGCCAGCCTGGTCCACCACTGGTATTCCAGTTTAAAGTTCTCCTTACCAAAATGGTCAGCCTGGGGCAAACATGGTTTTGCCCCACTTGGTCAGATAGGTCCATAAAAAGTATTTGCTTATTGTTAAGGAAATATGATCTTAATTCAATACTAAATCTTAAATGTAATCTCTCAGCTATCTCTGTCACTGAAGAATAAACCAGTGTTGTGTCAAACACTGAAAAAATGTTAGTCCGTCGTATTTCTGATATACTAAGATGACATTACAGCTTTAATTCATAAGACTCTGTGTGGCAATCAATTCTACAGGGATCATTATGTTGAGTTAGTGTTTGTCCGAATATGCATGTGAGAGACTGCAGTTATATCATCAGGCTGACTAAGGTCAGCACGTATGTATTGAAAGTCTACCTATTCACAGGAAAGAATCTGGGGGTTTAGTACTGATAGCAAAATGGCTGATCAATTTGTCTTTGGGGCAGAATTATGACAGCTCAGTGCCATTTAAGATTCTTGGTTTACTGGGTTTTTTAATCTCTGAAATTTTTAGTGGTCTTGATATTCAAACAGATTGCAGATTAACCTTAAGCATAGCAGCTTTTTGAAAGAGAGTATCATGCCTCAGTTATGTTTCCTGGTACTTGTATCTTTCCTTCCCTCCTATTGCCCCCCCTCAGTTTCCTGATGATTATTTTCTCTCTCTTCTTTCATTGCTCTTTTAAATTTTATTTTCCTGTTTTGTAAATGTACCGAGAATTTTTTAAACTACATATTATGTGAATATATTATAATTCAGGGAGAAGAAACATCTTCATCTCCTAGTGTCTTAACAACTAAATATTGGGGTGCTGTAGCTTTTGTCAGGTATAAAATTTTGGTTACTGTTTCAGGAAACAAATTGATGGCAGTTAATAGAAGAGGTTAAAATACCTACAAAAGGTGTAAGATAAGGCTTTAAAAGAAATATTTTTGCTTCTCTAGCACCTTGAAGTTTGCATAGTTATTTGCATTTCTGTGAAGTCGTTTTTTTTCTCCCTAATGATAAAATTAGGGATTATTTTCATGTTGGAATGTAACATTTGCCTGAGCTGGGTCATGGAAGAAACATAGTTATATATCAGTTCTTCTCCACACTTGCTACATTGATTGCCAACTAAAGCTATTTGAAAATAAAATAATCTCCTTTTTATTTTTTTACTTGATTTTTTTTTAAGAGTGGCAGAATCTCTTTCCACTTGTACATTAAAACTCTTGTTATTCTTTGTGATTGTTCCCTGTATTATTTAAAATCATATTCTTTCTTCATCAGACTTGCCTAGGTTCCATTCTGGTAACCGTGATTACTGAGGAACCAAGAGCAGGTTAAAATCATTCAAAGCAGCAAAAAATCATTCAAAGCCGAGTCCTAACTGTCATAAAACCATAATTGCTACAATTAACTTATTTCTAGCTCTTCTTTTTCTTTGAGGCAAAAGAAGGTACCATTCAATTTTTTTTTATTCTTTTGCAGTAGCGTCACCAACAGTGTAGTCATGTCACACAGAAAATCTTGCACTTCGTAAACTTTCTTCCTTTTGTTTGTTGTGGGAAATGTGTTTCATAATCCTTAAATTTTCATTATGATTAGTTGTTGGAATTCAAAATCTGCTTTATGCAAATCTTATTTGGGCAGTCATCATTTACATGCTTTATAAAAGGAAACAAGCAACATGACTTGCTGGCTTTCTTCTCCACATTGCAGAATACGCTTGAAAAATGCTCCATAATCAATGTAGCTACTGTGTCTAAAAGCTTTTTAAAAGCCATACTTGAGACAGAAATAATGGTCCTTTCTTCACCAGCAGTGAGAAGAAAATGTGTAGTCAACAACAATATAGTAAAAACAGGAAAAAAAAATCAAGAACTTTACTAGATTAATTTCTCATACTGTCAATCACATTGTACTACCTGAGCTTTTGGGAAATTAGTGTCCCTAAAGGATTTAGTGATATGTGAATAATGTTGCTAAGTTTTTTAATATTCTTTTTAATATACAAGTAAGAAAAGTCAGCTATCTTGTGATGTGGCATATAATTATAAACATAATCCTAATACAGAAGTATAGTGATACTGTCCTGAATAGGCACCAGCTGTACAGAAATATTTTTTGCTTTTATAAGTCTTTTCCAAGTGGGAACTGCTGAGAGTAAGTAAAATGTATAAGTGTATTTAAAAAAAAAACAAACTTGCTATTATTTTTCAGCTAAAGTATGTTATTTTGTAGCAGATTGAGGTATGGTCTCTATAATAGGGATGTATCTTGATTTTAATTTTTCTTCCTTTCTTTTGTCTAAAAAAAACACTTATGAAAGGTGAGAAGAGATTCAGGTGGAGGAAGTGCTTCTGTATGTGTAGATAAAGGACAGAACTGAGAAAATGCAGCAATGTTGTACTCTTGAGTATATTTGGATTTTGGATTATTAGATATCCACTTGGAATTTGAACCTTTTGCAATTTTTCTACTTCAGAGTACGTATGGAGGAATGAACTTTCCGTGACATTCCTGACTCTAGGGAGAGTTATCAATATGGTCACACTCCTGTGCATCTGCCACTTGAGCATAAAAGTAGAAGTAACTGGCTTAGCCATGCATCTAAAAAGTGTAATGAACTGTATTATAGCTTGGGTTAAGGTTTGACTTACACAAGCAAGAAGAGAAGATATTTGAATGGGTGGAAAAACACTTGGCTTGTATTTATTCTTCTCTGACATAATTTTAAAATGTCACTTAAAGCAGAAGGTATCCTTGGGCTAACCTGTAACTATGTAATTACAGATGGCCAACAAATGTTGTGCTAGTCTAGTATCAAAAAAGAATATTTGTGTATGTTCTAATACAATAGACTCAATGAATATATTTGTTACATTTAAAATAGAGCATTTATTATGGGAGAAATTGTGAAAAAAATATTTACAACACTGAATAGTTAAACAAAGTTTGTTCTTGTTCTGCTGGGACTTCCACAATTCAATAGTCTAAATTAAAAATGAAAATCTAAGGGAAGAAAAGGAGGGAATAAAATTCTTTTAGCAGATGGGGTAGGAAAGAGTTGGAGAGTACTTAGAATATAACAATGCTTTTTTGTGGGTTTTTTTTCTGCTTTGAGAGTAGAACAGAAAGCCAGCTTCAATAGGTGTCCTGTCAGACAAGTACCTGCCTACATGAATTACAGATGTGGCTCTTGTCGGGGCATGTTTTGATCTCTGTGCCACACACATATTTAGTTTAAGATGCTTGTAATTCTGGTGTGCAGCCTTTAACATTTATTTTGTCTTTTCTCTCCTGCGGTGCCAAGCAAACAACTTCTTAGCTCCCCTGTCTGCATTTCTGCATCTGCTATAGCTTTGCATGTGATGTGCCTACCTGTCTCACTGGAGTCAAAATGGTTCTGGAAACCATGTCTTATAATAGGCCTCCATAGGTCCCTTTCCAAAGATTTCTAACCGGTTTTCTGGGTTATTCTGTCATTCCTAGTTCCAGGATACCTTTTCTATCCCCTACCCCCCATTTTTATCTTCCTTTTTTTTAAACAGTGGTTTGGACAAAGGGTTTTTGTAGGATGGAGACCACTCTATTTTTCTCATTCTTTCTCGAACTGGTAAATACCTTCTTCAAGTAGTCCATCTTCCAGAACAAAGTGGATTTAAATGATTTGGATGTGTTAGTTTGGTTTACCCTTGCTACAGATCTTTCTGAGGTTTCTTGTATTTGCCTGAATAGCTGAGAGACTGCAGAGATATCAAAATTGACTTACCATGTCTTTTTTTTTTAAAAAAATCACGAATCACTTGCTCCATGTAGCTCTACAGAAGTAATAACTGGCTCTTTGTTTTGGGTTTTGGTTAGGTTTTTTGTTTTATTTTGTTTTTAATGCTCATTTCATTAGTAAGTCTCAAAAAAAAAGAAGTCATTCTATTAGTGCCTTACAAACATATGCAATAATATTTCCCAGTTTTCTAGATGAGAAAAATGAAGTAGAATGAAAAAGGAACAGAGTTGCTTTGCCTACTGTCACTGAAGAACACTTTAAATTTCATTTTCCTCTGATAAGATCAATTTTTACCAGAGGGATGGGGTTCTCTGCATCATAATGATAAACACGTGAGGAAAAAAACCCCAACAAACCTGACTTCAGCTTCAAAAGAAATTATTACTTCATCCTGGTAACCAGACTTTCTGAAGAGTTCCTGAAGAGTTTTGAACCTCTTCTTGTGCAAATGATTTTTTTTTTGTCCACTAATACTGATAAATGACTCCCCACTATAGTCTTTGTCTGGGTTAATGTATAATCCTACAGCAACATTTTATAGACAGAACAACATGTTTTTATTTCTATGTGTTATAAAGCCTCAACTAAAGCTACATGTTCACAGTTAAGGATGTTTTGTGTCTTTAGGACACTTAATTCATGTATTTTGTGAAAGTGTCTCTTTAACTATATGCAAATGTTTTTGACCTAATACTTGAACAAGCTAGTATAATTTTTGTAGTTGCATTTACTACTGCTTGTAAGAATCTTGATAAACTTTAGTAAAGATTACTAGAGGCAAAGGTATCTCTAGGTATTTTTTTTGGGTCTTGTTTTTGTTTGTTGTTATTATTTATTTGGTTTTTATTTTGATTTGGTTTGGGGTTTTTTTGTTGTTGTTGTTGGGTTTTTTTGGAGGGGGGCTGGGTTGATCTGTTTGTTTGTTTTCTGGTGCTTTCTTTTTAGGAATAGTAATAGGAGCAAAAATTGCTCCTTGTTGAAGAAATTTTCCTGCTCTGACAGAACAGTCCTGAGGTATGCCATTCCTTCTGTTATTTAAAGGAAAGAAAAGGGTGCTGCTACCATACCAGATCAAGGCAAGTCAGACACTAAGGTAATGGGGGATGGAGCAGGGAAGCAATCTTTGAGTTGAGCCCATATGTTCCTCAAAATTAAGCTCAAGTGACACTGCGTGAATGGCCAAGAGGTGTAGTTCCTGTTGGATTCTGAGGGAGTCAGTGATGCTTATTAAATAGTTAATCAGTAAACCAAGTACAGAGAGGAATTTTTTTCTTATTGTAGCAACTATTTTCAACAGTCTGTTTAACCAGAAATAGTGTTTCTGGTTGGAAAGATCTGTGCTCATAAATATGTTAATTAAATAGTAATATGTAATATACTCTAATTATAGTTTTATATTCCTAAATATAACACAGAATGTTGGGTTAATTCTGTCAGAACGGGCTATTTTTAACCACATACTACCTTGGAGTACACATAATTACAAACTTTCTGTGTATCAATGCTTTCAAAGAATGTGAAGATAAAGAGTGCAAGTAAACATTAAAATATAAAGTATTTCCAAATTAATTCTTATACCAAACTTTCCTGTGACTTCATCTAAGATGTTGTTTTTCATTGTAGAAGATCCTTTTGAAATCACCTCTGATGCTGACCATGTTTAGTCTAAGTTTTGTGGGATTTTTTAAAAAAAGCAATAGGAAGCCATGTTACCAGTCCCTTAATTTAAATGCTTATTTTATTTCAAAGACCAATTAAATATTAATTTGTTTTGCCAACTACAGATAGAGGATTAGAAATATTTATATACAGGGAATTTAGAAATGGTGCTTGAAATTATTCCCTTGCTTGCACAGATAGAAATGTTTAATAATGCTTTTGATAATTGTATCAAACTGCATGTATATTATGACACTAAGCAATTTCTTATATGTGTCTATTATCAGACTCTACAGCATGCTTCTCAATACAGAAAAAAATCAGGATCTGAAATTTTAAAGTTATCAGTAAAACTTTTGTCCATGAAGTTGGACATAAGAGGAAATTATTCTTTTATTCTAATCTTAATATTGTGTATATTAAATTGAGATTTAGCATCTGTGATTTGTTCAATAGACATGTTTATATGTCTCAATATACTGTGAGAGAGCAGTAAAGAAAAAAGGGTTTTCTAAACAGTAATCTGTGCTGCTCATTTCGACATGCTCACCAGATTACACTGAGGACACGGAATATAAAAGAGTATGGCAAAATTGTGGTGCTTTATCTTCACCAATTCAGTAGTTTACTTCTTATACTAGATGCTCCCTCATTAAATACCTGGAAGGTCAGTCAGAAGCATGGGGATTTTCCTCTGGTTCTCTATACATAGCTAGGCTATCAACAATTTTTCTTAAATTTACTCTGTTCATTTTTTCTGCTTGAATCATTTGGTAGCTGAGGAGGGAAAAATGTTTTTATTCATTCTAGGAATTAATTGTAGTTATGAATACACACTGCCTGGTGAAAAACACAGGCAATTCTTTTAAGAAATAGTAGAACAAGGTTTTTGGTGTTGGTATGGGAAGTATTCCTACTTATTGTTGTCAAGCAAATCTTCTCAGTAGGGATCAGAGTATTTCAGAATCTGTGCTAAATGGCACTTGCAGTGAGAGGCAATACGAAGATCAAGGCAAACCTAGGAAAAAATCAAGATGAACCCCAGGAAGTGGATGATTTGAGATTAACATTAAAAGACTATGCTAATCTGAATGTTTCTGAAAGTCTAAGATAAATCTCAAGTTAAAAAATCATTAGCTAGTATAAATTATGCATAAGTGCTTTGTTTCTGTTCCATGGAGAAAGAGATGTCTCTAGATGTTTTGTTGTTGAAAGCCTATTCAGGTTTTCTTCTGGAATGAAAAGAGGTACATCACCAATGAAAGGAAAACTTAAAATGGTTCCCACACTTTTTCCATCAGGTGCAGAAAATAAAAATTATTAGGACACTTGCTACTTCAAATTTACCATACGGCAACATTTAGCATCCCACATGAGATTAGGATGATTAATGATCAGAGTCTTGGCTCATGGCTGGAATCAAATAAATCTTAAACAGCTTCCTAAATGCTGTTGAGCTGACCTCAGCTTTATGTTTTGAATTATTTGAATTTATTCCAAATTCTGTGGTCATCTGGAAAGAAACATTTTTTTTTATTTTTTTTTTTTTTGTCATTATGTGGGGAAGGGAAAGGAAGCTGAACAAGAACAAAAAAATATATTAAATCTGTCCAGGAGCCATACTTTTTTCTACATGCTGAAATTAACTATATCATTCCCACTTCTAGTATATGTATTATTATAGCATCTAAACGGAAATTAAACTTGTTGATTTAAAGATTAAAAGAATTAAACTGATGCCGTTCTATCTTACAACATATGCAAATGGATTTACTAGATGATTTAGTTTCCCAGATTATGATTCAACTCATATATGTTGCCTTGAGTTTTGGTCTTTTTTTTTGATTTGAAGTTGCTCAGCTCAAAAAGGCGATAATGCGTATTTCTTTTTTCCTTGTGTTCTAAACTATATATATATATATAGATTGAGTAGGTTCCCTCTCAGTGTGTGATTTTAGTGATGGAGGGAAAAAAAATAGAAAAAGGAAAATCTGCTTAATATTTGAATACATTAGCTTTTTGTTTTGCTAACTAGTCTTAATTACTACTTTCACAAACATGCTTAGTTACAGAGAAGACAGGTTAACACAAAGTCTGTAAATCTTTTGTTGATGAAGATTAAAAACCAAGTCACTAAGATACTGAAAATGTTGATTAGTTGCCTTCTGGGTGCTCGTGGCTTCAGACTCTTACTGAATACAGTGCTATTTGCATAAAATGCTGCACCAGCTGAAGAGCATTACAGCCTTAATCTCTGACCTAACAACTCAACAGGCAGGAATCCTTTTAAATTGTATTATTACAGAGTAGGATGAATACCGCTGGGATGAAGATGCATATTGTTCTTATATTTGTTGTGGGTCAGAGTACATGCCCCTTTAATTCTGCAGGAATATCTCTAGAATAAATGAGCTCTAAACTGTAGAAATGTCAGAAGCTCCTTCAACCCTGGGGTCCTGTTCCTTTAGCCAGACGGACTAGTCAAGATCAGATGCATTAGAATAGCACTGTCTGCTTGGATTTGCTTAGTGAAGGAAAGGTGCAATGCTGACTCCACAGCTGCTACATCAGAGCCTGCAAAATAACAGTGATGCAATAAAATCCCAGTGATTAGGAATGGAAAATAGACTATAGAAATGAACAGAAATTACTTGACTTTTGGTAAAGTGCCAAAAAATTATCAATCTGAAGAAAGCTTGTCTATCTCAAGCTTATGTTTATATTGTAGCTATGAATGAGAAGAATCAGCTCTATGACTTGGCCACCTATATCAAAATGAGGTACTTCTGCCACTAAAGAGCTTTACGAGCAACAGTGCAAGTTAGAATCTCTAATGTGCTGTAAAAATATGGGGCACCCTTCTGCCACTGCCATGAACGGCCCATGATGAATATTTTTACTTCTTATCTTTGAAATTTTCCTTTACTTAAATGATGGAATGATTTAAATGTTTGTGTTTGTTGAAGAAAAAGAAGGGTAAAAGGTAATCAAACAAAGATGAAAATACTAAGGTTTTTAGTCTCCAGAAACCCACTTAATACCTCAGATTTCCTAGTGCCTTTTTATACCAGGGTGTATGTGTACACTTTATGTTAAGTTGAACCTCAAATTTGAACAGCAACTTACTTCAAATCCATACTAAAATTTATTTTATAAGCTGAGTCTTGGAATTTTTTGGATGCCTTATATTAGAGCAAGTAAACACACAGGTTTTGATTCTCAAATGGAAGAAAGCACTAGTCAAAATATCAAAGTACTTTAGGAAAACATCTATGCCTTGAAAAGATGCCAACTAGAAATACTGGCCTACTCTGTTTCCCAGGAATTGTGTGATGAAAGGATCCAAAAATTAGTCTTCAATCTCACCTGAATCTTTGTCTTACACCTGAGAACTGAAGCATTTCTTTCCTCTCTCTTTCAATCCAATGATAAGCAGGTTAATTTATGCCATCATGAGGGCAGGGCAGGAGCTCTCTGATAATTGTCTTGCTTGCTGTTGAACACTGCTTGCTAATGAGTTCTGTGCCTCTTTACTTCACTCTGAGCTCCTCCCCTACCTGTGGACACAACAGCAGTGATGTCTGGAGAAGTTTTGATCCGTTATCTGGAAGAGAGTAAAATGACTCATCCATTACAGTTTACCTTGAGTTACACATTAGCAACAGGTTGGAATAATGGGAAGAAACGAGTTCCTATCAAGCAAACCTAGCTTCACTGCTGTCTCTGAAATGGGAGTTTCCATGATGCTCTTGTTGTAAATAGTATGGGTTTTGTTGGAGTCAAATTACCATGGATGGTTGTTTTCCTTCCTTTTTCGTTCTCTCATCTCTCCTTGTGGTGTATCTCATTAATCTGTTTTTCCCACTAACTATCTCATCTGCATTATCTCCTTCTTTACTCTTCCGGCTAGTCACTAGGGCGGGCACTAATCTGCATTATGCACCTCTCTAAGCTACAACCCCTTGCCTTCATATCCCTGCTTCAAGGCTTTGAAGTTCTGAAATGAAGGTTGCCATTAGGCAGGGCAAGACATTAACCAAACAGTAAAGGAAAAAATGTTGAAATAATGCCTTACAGAAAGGTCACTTCAAGCTCAGACACATCTTCCTTACTCACCTCCAACAGAGTTTTGTGCAATATAATTGATATTGCTTCTATTCTGAAGGTGCTTCCACATTGTATCATCCAACATTTCAGATTAGCTGTCCCACAAAATTTGTCAAAATCCAGTACAGTATTCCTTTTCCAAGGTGTAGCTGTAGTTCAAATGTTTACTCGACTCAATGAAGAGTGGGAAAGAAAGTGGGTATCAGAAAACCAAAACTTGAGTATCTTAATAACCACTAGAAAATTACAAAATAAACCCTGAGTTATCCACAGAAACAACTTAATTGATATAGGAACTGATAAATAAGTATTTTCACAAACAGTAGGCTGGCATTTTTTTATGTGGTATGTTTTGTCTCAGATTTTTTTTTTTTTGAGAAAACAATTCTCATTTAATTGTCAAGTGATATGACAGTTTAGTCTGGCTGTTTTACATAATATCCGGAGTGATATATATCAAATCTAGGGGCAATTGCACTAGAACCCCCTTTTTAGATCCCCAGAACTAATTTCAGCCCAGAGACCAAGTAGTGGCTAGTCATAAAGCTGGGAAATTTATTTCTAGGTGAGGAATAAGATGCTTCTTGAGAATAACTCAAAGAGATTCACTTTAATTTGTTATCCTGTATTTGCTCTTTTGGAGTCTGGGAACCTATCTTCTATCAGTAGTAGCATGCAAGTACTCAGTCAGCTTCTTGAAATTAGAGAGTGAAGAACACAGAAAAGGCAGGAGCATTATTTTCTTTTAATTTCAACTACAGCTGGATAATTTAATCTGGAAATAAATTGAGTGTGTTATTCATTAGAGTTATCAGCCTGGAACTTTTCTTTAGCTATAAAAACATTTTAAAGATGTAAGAGAAAAATATCTCTGACTTGGAGAAATAATCTGTTGATTAAAGATTCTACTGTTTCTATATGAAAAGCATATTTCAAGTGGTTAAATTACAGATGTCACACTTTTTTTAGTGAGATAAAATTGTAACTTTAATTATTTGTTAGTGACAGGACTTTAGTCTGCAGTCTTGAAACTGTAAGTGTAAAAATTTGGACTGAATTGAAGATTAAAAGTACTTATTAATTGCCACATAATGAGACTACTCTTTCTTCCATGAAGATAGATTACAAGAGCAAGAAAAATTCCAGGATAAATATGCCAGAATAAGGAACAATAAAATGTTCAGTGACAAAACCATACTATAGAAAAATATTCCTCCAAGTTAAAAATGAGGCATAGCGTTTTGCTTTGATCAGTGACCAGAATGCAGAGCTATTTCTCAGTGGATGGCATGGCCTCTGAGCAAGAGATGTAAACAATCTGAATAAGAGATGGTCTTATTATACTGCTTTACATATCTTACTTACAGAAAAAATTCTACACACACACATTATGCAGGATTTAACACTTTGGAGAGAATTGCAAGTT
>VZRE01007965.1:47685-89498 GCA_013396775.1 Cephalopterus ornatus
AAGGAGGTGTTAAATCTGCTTTGTGTTCTGCTTTGAGGAGATCTTTAGGTCATGAAATAGCATTCACAGGAGTTGGGAATGTAACTTTCCAGGGATGATAACCTATTTAGCAACTTTGAAAGAAAAATGCAGCTTTATATGCTTCATTGCTCTAAAATGATTGTGCATGTAAGTTGACAAATTAATATGCTAATGAACCTAAATCTCATCTGTAAATAAATGGAAATATATCTCACCCACTCGAAGTTGTAATTTTGAATAAAAATATGTTTATTATTAACAGTTATGTGGAACAAAGTTAATAACTGCTTAATTCATTTAAGTGAACACCAACAATATTTGGAAGTGAAGTTTATCAAAACCTGAAAGATTTCTCAAAACAGTAACTAAAAAGGAAAAGCTGCTTTAGCAGCTCTTTATAGCAAAGACATGGCCCTTCAAGGTTACTCGTATTAAGGAGGCATATATTTAATCTTTATTCTTCATCTGAAACAACTTACAATTATCAAAATATGATTTCTTGCATACTTCAGTGCAATCTCCCATTTTTCTAGCCAGAATAATAAACAGTTGTTCAAATTAATTTTCTAAGAAATTAGTTTGAAATCCTATTGTTTAATTATAACACATATTACTGATATGTAAAAAATTGTAGGAAAAATAACAAGTAAGCTGCAACAATAAAACACATAAGTGATAGAAAGAAGTTACTTATAAAACATCTTCCCATTATTATGGTTTCCCAGCTTGCCTGTTCTTCACGTCACTGTCATCATGATTGTACAAGTAGGGTCACGTCTTCTGTCAGTCATTGCCTTTTACTCTCCTTAGCTGACTAGGTGCATACAGACCATTGAATTTGAGTATTCCCTGTATTTACGTTAGATGCTTTTGTTCCTCAGTCTTATGGGTTTGTTGTTGGATCTTATGTCATATTCTTCCTCAACAATATGGCATGTTACAGAGATGATAAATAGAACAAAAAATACACTACTTCGAAGGTTCAGTTTTGATTATAATGATAATTTGAGTTTTTCTACGTTCTAGAAGTCTGAGAATTCTGCATATAAAAACTCTTTTATTCACCACATTTTATTCTTCCTTCAAGTTTTCACCCACTTTTCTCTTTCCTCAACATTTCCCAAATATGTCTGGTCGTTTCAGGTATCAAATAATTAGAGCAAGATGGGCCATTTATTTACATATGTTCCCTTTTGGGAAGATTCCCCTCTTAAAGACAACTTCAGCAAAATGCTTAAAGTTGAAAAACGGGTATTTGAAATTTCATACACATTTGATCACATCTGAATAACCCTATGTATCCATACAATTCTTTCTTTGTTTTACCTTTGTTTCTTAATGAAATAGTAACAGAGAGTAACAAAACTGGAAAGAAGATTTGAACCAAATGATCTTGAATTGCAGAATTTAGGCTGATAGAAATTTTCATAGGTAAATTAAAAAAAAAACCAAAACAACACTTAGTACATGTTAAAGGATATGATGATGTTATTCTACACTTAAGTAATTTGTCTCGGCAATTATACATAACAGAAGAAAGGTAACAAATCATTTAATAATTGCCTTACTTTCTTATATGGTACACAAAACGTCATTGTAATAATTTAGTAGTTATTATAGCTGATGAAATTAGTCAATATATTTTCTTGGTGTGTTATGACCCACACTACCAGGCAGGAGTAACTTTTGTTTTATTAATAAATTGTTTGGAGTGAATTAAAGTAAACTGATACTAGATAATCATGTTTCCACATATGTGTACATATATATATATATGCATACGTAGATATATATATGGTTTATTTTAGAACAATTTGATTGCAAAAGAGAACAAATATGTAGCCATTTTGGTTGTTATCATCTATAGTAACATGGCAATATAGAAGCATAAAGGTATTGCAAAGGAGAACAGGTATTTGGCCATTTTGGTTGTAATATAGCAACGTAACAGCATAAAGATATTAGCCAAGAAAAATGTATAAGGGAAAAGAGAGAAAGAAAAAGAGAGAGAAAAGAATAAGAGTTAAAGGGAAAAGAGAGAAGGGATTAGAGTGGAAAAGGTGTTTATAGTCATGACTCAAAGGTCTCCTGCGAACTTGGTTGCTGTAGTTGTCGCTGGTGTCTTGGACCATCAGGGAATGTGGGGGAGAGAAGCCCATGAAACATAAAATTCGGTGGGTTTATATATCCTCAGAAACCCTCCTGGTGCCTTCCCTATCTATGTGTTGGGGCGCAGTTTTTGCACTGTTACACTGGTTCTGGAGAGAGCCGGAGATGCTGGTTTTTGCACAGTCATTTATGCTGGGGGTGGAGGCGTGCTTCGGAGGCACCCCTGCTAAGAGTGAGGCCTTCTCCAGGGTAGTGGTGGGTATGTGTGCACAGAGGGGCCTCTTTGACACGGTGTGGCTCATAGGAGGTAAGCATCACACACCCAGAGAGTGCCACTGGTCTTCTTTAGTCAGGCATCACACACCTAGAGAAGCATCATACACCCAAAGAGTCACTCCGCACCTTCACAAAGCTGAGAGTTTGTGGGCTACAGCCTCCTCACCTCAGCCTTTATCTTCACTCTCCTGACTTCTTTGCATAGTTGGCTGTACTCGTTTTAAGGAGATTAAAAAAGTCCAGTTCCTCACTTGAAAGACAGAAATAAATGGTTCTACAGGAGACAGATGGCAAAATAATTGCGTGCTGAATTTATTAATATTGAATAGAAAGAGCTACAACATCAACAGTTGTGAAAGATGCTGTCATGGCCAGCCTTACCTTTGTTGTAACTCACACATGCAGCTTTGAAAATGTATCCCTCAACAGCTGTCACCTTAAATGGTAGCTGTAAAGTGAATTCTAACTTCTTTGACTTTCTAAAAAATGAGTCAGTCACTGTGTGACTTATTAACATAATTAGTTGTCATAAACATGCAAGCTTAAAGATGTACTTGCTAATTAGGCATCTGAAATGTGATGTTTCTTCCCCTTCCCTTCCTTTCCCCGTTAATGATTTTTGTTTGTTTGTTTGTGTTTGTTTTTTGTTTGTTTGTTTTTGAGAGAGAGAGAGGTGAGAATTGCATCATTACTGCCCAAAATCTTTGATCTCTCATCCTGAAGGATTTGACCAGGGGGATTCAGATAAAGTGGACAATTTCACATTACACAAATGTTGTTGATTGTCGATTCAGTGGAAAGTAGAATTTTTCAAGTTTTTAAATTAATCTTTTCACACTGTTGAGAAGACATCTGAAAATGTCAATAAAAGATTAGAAGCTATGCTCTTGCTTTCCTTTTATACATTACAGAAGGCTTTTTTTTTTTTTAGAGGAGTATAATATCATCTCTGTTATCTTGTGATAAAATCTGTAAAGGAATTCACTTTACCCTGTTATCAGTTGTGCACTACATAAAGGAAACATATCCAGTTAAGTGCAGAACTCCCAGTGAAATCAATAGGAACCTCACATTTTAGGTGCCTATGAAAATTCCCTGGTACCTAAGTGAATCCCAACAACACAACAACCTTCAAATCTCTGACTTTTAAGTAATGCCTTTGTATTTCTGCACAGGGGTAGGGAAAGTAGTCAAATGTTCAGGATAACCATCCTTTAACAGGGATGGGATGTTCCTTTATTGCAGACTGCTTTAATTGCTGCTATTTTTTTCTCTTTCAGTTTTTCCTGCTATTACTTCTAAAACTCATTTACATATTGGCATATTTTTTTTTTTAGTATAAACTCCCAAACACTGGTTACATGGTGTAACACTTTTTGTGATAAGCATAGCGCTGTGGAACTCAAAACAAAGATTTTGACTCCTAGAACAATCTGGAGTTCCAGATGTTTGTTTTACCAAGCTCTAAATGTTGAGGCAAGAACAAACTGTGACGGAATAATGCATATTTTTAGTTATTTGCTCCTGATGAGAAGAAACAGAGCCAGAAATGATAAAACAGGCTTCTGCTTGAGCAAGGTGTCTCACAAGGACAATCCCAAACTCCTGCTTATTAGCTGCATATCATTATAGTGCATATGTCTAGAATTTTTGTTTAAATTATATCAACTTTAATTTAAACACTGCCATCACCATCTTTTACACAACTTCATGCAGAACTCCTATGGTAAACAGTAAGTTTGGGCCTTGTACCATTTTTTACTGGAAAGTTTAATGCCATGACTCCTAGTGAAGTATCCTAGTGGCCTAATTAAAAGACAAAGTAGACTCTGCTGGCCTCTGCAACTGTGTAAACGTCATAAAAGAGAAGCTAACAGAAAGGAAAGGAGTTGTAGGATGGTCTTACTCCTTCTTCTTGCTCCCAGATTTCATTTTTTTTTTTCACAGTTTAGGATCAAAAAAAAAGAAATTTTCCTCTGATTAGAGTCAGGAATCCTCAGTTTCAAGTGTGTAGACTTTAGGTCTTCTTTTTGCTATTATTTTGATCCCATTAATGTTTTTCTCCAAGAGAAAGCTGGAGGTTAGAAATGTGTGATTTGGCATTTAAGCTCCTGATGAGGGCTTTTTTGCCTGTTAAGACATGGGACTTGCAGTATCTGGCCACTGAGACAGTGTTCTATATGCTGAAGAGTTTGGCAAATTTTCCTGACTGTTCATCCTTACAGATGTTCTGATTGTGTGAAGACACAAAAACTACACACCCAGAACAGTTTTGAGTTGAATAAAGAACTGACTTGCAAATGAAAGCCCCCCGCAGTTTGGGAGACAAATGCTGTGCAGGGGATTGTGGATTCAGTCTGGGATTTATATAAGATAATACTTTAGAGCATAAATCCTGACTTGGATTAATGTGTTGATGTACACAGACACAATGCCAGAGATGTTTAGCACTAGCCTTTTAGTTACCACCACCAAGATTCAAGGCCAAAAAGTTTTATTGAACTTACTGTGTAATACTTAATATGAAAATATTACAAATGTAGATACTGCAAGTGGTCTTTCAGCAGTTAACAGCTACGAGTTTATGAACAGGAAGCAAGCAGCAAGTTGGCTAAAAGAATAAAAATAATAATGAAAAAAGTGTTCAAGTAGCAGGCAGCCATGCCTGCAGATTTTTGTGAGTTGGATACCTGCCTGCTGTGTCAAATTAAAACGCTAGCAGCTACATTTCTTCCAACATAAAGATAAGCAGTATTTTTCAGAGTATGATTAGGCTGGAAGTGAAACCTGCAAGTATTACTGTCAGTAATAACATTTCTTTAAAATTATTGTCTTCTGCAACCAAGAAACAGGAGAGTAATGTCAGACTGAATTTGCTGTATGGCTATTTTCATTCCACTGAGAGTTAAAAAGTCAGACAGAAAGAGCCCCTCAAAGTCATATACAACACAAACATTTGATGAGTAACTTTGGCTTACTTACTGTTTTACTTTATTGAAGTTAGTGCTTGGTAATAATTAGCAAACATATTTACAGTTTTCCAAATCTGATGTGTTCTGTGCCTTTAATAAAATCAGTAAGCCAGAGGGGATTGAATTGGTGCATTACCCCAACTCTTTCTCTTTTTGATATTGTAAATTTTATTTTTACAATTGCTTAGAGGAGAAATGGTTGACAGGATGTGCAATTTGTATTTGAGTAATATATTTAAAAAAGAAAAAGCAAAAAAAACCCAATAAAAAAATCCACCCCCCCCAAATAAAGCAAACACCTCCAAGCTGTAGAACTCCTACTGTACAATCTAAACAATGTACAATGTTGTCCTTGACTATTCTTAGTAACAAATATGAAATGAAGCTTTAACACTTAAAGAAATTATGAACTTGATTAGGAGAGTCATATTCACCTAACAAAAGTGAAAGTGAAAATTGAGTGGTAGGTATCATAGGAAACCAAGAAAGCTCTACAAGGAGACTAGTAATTACCTGATTACATCCTTCTGGATTTAATCAAAAGGTTGAAGTGCATATTAAACTGTATCACCCAGAATAACTATGCCAATTGAATTACATGTGTTTCTCCTAAAAGCAGAGCAAAATTTTAAAAACTTGTTTTTGAGGCTTCACAAAGCTGGCAAAAAATCCCCAACTGGAAACCCCCCCTCACAAAACTGAAATGGGTTTGGATTTTTGTTGCCTTTAGAAAATTCAGTAGTGATAAGAGCATGGAATGAATATAACTATAGCAGAAAGTTTCAATTAACATTTAAAGAGATGTACATGCACAAAGATGTATACATGTTTGCATATGTTCTTTCTCAGAAAGGGTCAAGTACCGAACTCATATTTTTTTAATTCACACAATATTGCAGTGTGCATTGGTGAATGAAGTGAACACCACTGCTAGGAATCAGTGGGCAATAATTTGGGCAACCCCCATTTTAAACATCCACTTTTCTACTGATATGCTAATAATTTGGGCAACCCCCAAATTATTAGCATATCAGTAGAAAAGTGGATGTTTAAAATTACCGACCTACCTGGTATTTCAAACTAGGAACAACACTTGAAAGAGAACCCTCTGTTCTACATTATGCCTTGTTTCTCTGTGCACTCACTACAGGTCTGTTTTCAGTGTGCTGTCTGCTTATTTTCCTATTTTAAAAGTAGCTTACAGTTTTAGATTCATTAAGATTATAGTTGACTCCCAGCTAACTAGTTTATTTGAAACAGTTATTAGCAATTAATGTGTCTGAGTACATTTCAATTTTATTATCATGTCTTCTCAAATTTAGCTGGAATGATATTAACTGAATTTGAAATGATAGAGCATTGAATCAGATAATGTCAAGATTACACCTCTTTCCAGCCATTTTTAATGCAGTTGTAAAATTAGAAAATATGATCATAACTCTTCTATGGTAAAAAAGCAAAGAGATTTCCTTAAAAATCCTACAGTATTTTTCAAAACAAACAAACAAACAAATAGCTGTTTTACTTTTTTTGTCTACTTCTGGATCTTTTTTGCTCTTGCAGTTTGGACCTGAGCCATTAATGTGCTCAGAAACAATTCCAAACATTAATATGCTCAGAAACAATTCCAAACAACTCCAATAATTTATTCTATAATCATGAGAGAGAAAAGTTTACAGTAAAATAAATTTAAAAAAGGAAATTTGTTAAGATATTAAGAAACATGCAGAAGACAGAGGAGGAATGTAGCATTTCTGTTTTTCTATTTGTTTAATATTATCCGTGCAAGTAGCTCTGCTTGAATTACTTTCTCTGAAGTTAATAGGAATCTTTCAAATGCAGTTTTTCAATAGAAATTTTAGTGAGCTTTGGTTTAGGCCCTGAAGACCCTATTTCGTAGAATCATGGAATGGTTTGGGTTGTAAGAGGGCCTTGAAGATCATCTAGTTCCAACCCTTCTGCCATGTGCAGGAACACCTTCAAGTAGACCAGGTTGCTCAGCCTCATCCAACCTGGCCTTGAAGGGATCACCTTCAGGGATGGGGCATCCACAACTTCTCTGGACAACCTGTTCCAGCTTTATAAAGTTTTTTGTTACCTAAAGGTGTAGATGAGTCACTAATGCAGGTATTTTTGAAAACTCTAATACAACTGATACAGCTTTAAAAATGTGTACATATTTACTGTATGAAAACTTAATGCCACTGAAGGTGTTTTGCATTGAGTTGCCATAATTATCGTCTGTAGAGAATAGCAGACAGCAAATCATCTTAACTATGCAGCCTTCCCAAAGAAACATAATTAAAAATGTAATTTGCCCCTTTGCATGAAATGAGTTTTAACATGAATACTTCAGTAAACAAATCTACCTATACAATTAAAGGAACATACAAAATCTATTTAAAGCTCACCAAAGGAGAAATATGATATAAGGTCAGCTCAGTGTTTCATCCTACAATCATTTTCACTGCCAATTAGACACAGGTGTATGCTACATAAATAAGAAAAACTATGAGTGTAATGGATGTGATTATTATTCATCTCAAACACCTTTTTTCTTTTTAATTCTCTGTTCTAATTAGATAGTTTCCAGCTGTTCAGCATTTGCTGCTGAAATAAGCCATTGGAGAATCACATCCCAAACAAAACACAACCATTCTGAATGCAGCATTCTCTTAAAATAATATTGGGAAAGTTATGGTAAACATTTAAAAGGTGCTAGACAAAAAAAATCAGGACTGTAACAAAAGCAGGGAAGAGAAAAATGCATTTAAACTTAAAAATGTAAAACCATTATGAAAACCATATACGCAGTGGAAGGAAACCTTTCCCAGAGACTCTTGGAAAAAAAAATGACTTTATGTGAATGAAAATTACTCATGTATAATTCTATAATGGCAAAAAGTGTTAATTGTCATGAGCATGGGAAAAGCTGCATCTTTCTGCTGATTAGATGGAGTTGAACCTAACTACAAAACCCAACCCAAAAATGGGCTGGACTCTTAAAGTCCAACCGGAAAAATGGTAAAGAAATGCAGCTTTACAAATTTTGGCTTGTCTGGTTTACTGTTTCATGTGATTCCACATAGTATGATGGACAAATTTTGCTACCAAGTCAATAGGGTAGGACATGAAAACAAAAATCGCAAGCAATTGATGTGGGCTAAAGAAATGCACCTACCCACAGAGCCATAAATTGATTGTTTGCTTACTTAGTTAAAGGAGAAGGCAGGTACAGAGAGTTCTTGACCAGAAGTGCACGATTTGGAGAGTTTAGTCCTCCTCATTCAGCTGTGTTTTATGTTTATGCACCTTCTAATACAGTTTGTTTACTGGTTCTTTCTTCATTGGTCTGCAAATTCCATGCTATGCCCGAGTCTTACAATCTATGGGATGTTTCATTTTTGGTGGATAACTGCTCTTTTTTATCTTTCTTTTACCCTGAAAGCGATTTTTTTTCCTTGTTGCCAAGGTTGCATCCCTCCAGCAACAGCTAACTGACCCTTACAGATTTGTGATCACAGGGCCTCTGTGCTTGTACTGCTGGGTTCTGCTGTTAAGGTCAGATTTTATTGTCTTCAGTGGTCAAGATGTAATGTCCTCATGATGTAAAAAGCATTTTATTAGCACAACCTGTTCACACATACTTTACATGTATTTCTGTCCTAGAGTCATTGGTTGAGTTGTTGACTCTACATACATACGCACACACATTTTATATATATATATATATGTATGTATCTGTAAAATGCTTTCAGAACTACTTGGTATTTATGTCTACTAGTTATGGCAGCAAAACCAGCACATACTCAAAGTTGTTTTGCAACATGAATAATGAATGGCTTTTGTTGTTTTGCTTGCTTTAAAAGTCTGGTAAAGGCATCATACATGGTAAGCCAATGTATGGCAATTTTATTCAGCTGTCTTTAAACTTCTGATTTAACTTCTGCATTTAAATATATGAAGCCGTGTGAAGTACTTATTTCGGGTGGCCCACAGGGAAAAACACGAATAGGTAACACTATGAGCTTCTCTGTCACTTTCCAAGTCCATGTTCTGTCAGCCCACCCCTGTGTGCTGTACCTGAGGCATATGGAATATGTAGGTAGGATGGCAGGAGACCCTGCAGCAGCAGCCAAGGGGCTGCACAAACACTCAGCTTGTTTCTGAAGGGAATGGATGTGGCTGCACAGGCTGCCTGTGGCCAGAGAGTTAACGCACAGTAGTTGATTGCTGGAGTAGTCCCTGATGGTCTCAGAACTTGATAATTAAGGCTAGAGACACCTGCTGCAGCTCCTCCCTGTTGCCTTCACCCAATCAAGAAAGCAAGTTTCTTCCCCCAGGGCACAATATGAGCTGCTTTTCCATTCCTGATGTTTTTCCAAAGGATCAAAAGATTTTAAAAGTGTTCTCCTTCAGCTTCTTCCAGCTGTACAACTTGTGAGTACCAAGCAGAACACTGCTGTTTTGTTGAGCGCTAGTAAATTAGTATAGACCTGCAACTTGGAAAGTCACCTGTAAGTGCTGAGGTTTTATATATTAACGAGTAAAATCCTTTCAGTGTTTCAGTTATACAGCTTGAGAAACTAATGTAAGCATTGAAATACCTTTCTGCTTTCTGTAATTAGAAAAAAAAAGGGTTTAAATACTTAAAGATTTATTGCTAAGGAAGATGTGCAGGAAGATTTAAAGTATACAATTTGAGGATTCAAAAAATGTAAAGGAAAACCTGAAAGTTATTGCTGCTGTTGGAAGAAGTTGACGCAATTCTGAGTAACTTGTGATGAAATGTTTTTGGTTTTTCAATACTGTTTCATTGCTAATTATTAAAGATTGTTTTGTGATTTGCTAGATTACTTCTTTATTTTTTCCTATTAATTGTAGACGAGTATGAAAAGTTTATGTTTTTTAAGTGCTAGGTTTTAAATTTTGCCTGCTTCTTATAATATTGTTTTTGATAATAAGCTTCCTCTTTCTTTAAACACTTGGTTTGTCATATAAGCTGTAAGTTAATTTAGTATTTCATGTTCTTAACAGATTTTTCACCAAGGAGAAAATATAAATAATATGCTATGATTTATGACAAAAATAAATACAATCCAAACTTCAGGGGAGAAAGAAATGCACAGGAAGACTTCAGATGACAAAAAAGTACTTTGTATAATTTCTCAGGTTTTTCAAGTTTCTTCTATTTATGATGACTGGGAGGTGGGGCATGACTCTATATCCCATTGAATTATTATCCTTCCTGTTATGTATCTGAAATTCCAAATGTTTATCAGAGTCCAGCAAGAAATTTAGGATAAGGTTTTGAGCTATTACTATGCTTAATGCATATATCCTCAAATTGGACAGAAGCGAATTTGAGATCCTTCCCCTTCCTCATGCCTAGAGGTTCATGTGTCTTCCAACTTTAGCTTTTGTTGAGGCCTAATCTTAGTACTATTTTTCTGTCCTTCCTTGCCTATAAGCTCATGCTTATCTGTCCTCTCAGCTTCTATTTCATATTTATCTTAAGAATTACATTAGCTCCTAGCCAAGCTTGAGGATTAAAAAAACATTCAAACAAATGTTAGCTTAAAAAATATTTATGTCAGGCTAGGTGATTGCAGGTTTGAAACTGCTCTATCATTCCAGGGAGTCACATACAATGGCTGTCTTAAACAACCACACATTTGGTGAGTGTTTTCAAAAATCACACATCCTTGGCAACAATATCTGATTTATGCACAGCTCATTCCTTATAATGACAGTTGCTTTGTATTTCAAACAAAGCAGATTGTGGAAAAGCAGTGACAGAAATTCAGAAGTGCTAGCATTTAGAGAAAATCATAGCTACTGTCTTTTATTTGAATTAATTTTTCATCTACAGTTAATCTATGCATCCATGTACTACATATTTTTTAAATTTCTTTTGATATCTTCAGTTATAGCAAGAATAAACAGTCAAAAACCAAAACTCATGCTGATGGGTAGGGCAAACACAATCAATTGTTGTATTTCTAAAGCAGAAAAAAAAGGATTTAGCTCTACTGACATCATTAGTAGGGGATAGGCTTAAGACTCTCGTGCTTATGCCATCCTACGACTCTCTCCAAAACAGCAAATATTAAATGAGATTTTATGGCAGCTCAGATTTGAGTTAAGATCTTGGGTAAAAACTGTTGCTTTCATTTATTTATATAGAGCCATAAAACAGATTGCTAAGAGCTGCAGAAACAAAGTTGAACATCCCTGCTTGGAGAGACTTGAATGTGAATAATGCATATTTGTAACTGAGGTGATAAAACATAGCATGCTCTGGCATATTTTACCAATGTTTTAGGATAAATTGTTCAGTTCAGAACTTATATTTCCACTGACTTGTTGGAAGAGAACTTTCAGGCCTTGAGTTGGCTAGGTTAAATAGAATATTAATCTGCCCCATCAAAAAGGTTAGGGGAAAAGAACCCTTCATGTTATTTACTGTTCTTGAAAATAAAATTCATATTGGTTAACATGATGCAGGGAGATGATGGAAAAAAGCATGAAGGTTTCTTGCTTCAATGGACAAAAAAGATTGCCTTGGATGTGTAAACCTAAAGCAATTTGTAAGATATGCTAAGATGCTGCTTCACACGTGAAGGTGTGTTAGCATTCTGTGTTGTGGACTGGGTACATGTACATACGTGCTCCGTGTGTGTGTGCCTACTGGGAATAGCTGCTTCGTCTTGCTGCAGGTTGGAACTGGGGGCACAGACTCGTGTTGGATTAACACATTTGGGTCTGTGCCTCTAATAAAGAGGTTGCTTCTGGATAGAGATGATTTTTCTGTGTACTCTTCCGAAAATACTCTTAATTGTTGTTCTGCATCTGATCAATTTCCCATCAAAAGTAGAAGTTTTGTTCATTTGCTGTCATGAATATTTTTCTAAATTTCATTTTTTTTAAGATCTAGGTGTGCTTTTTCTTATACATCTGAAGATACATCAACTTTTAAGAAATTCCTATTACTTCTTACCAACTCTTATTCATTAGCTAAAAGAGCTTCATTAGTGTAATGAAATGATAAATGTTGTTGAACTTCTCTGTAGAATTCCTGGCAGTTTCATTAAATATGAATAATTTAGTGGTCTGTTAATTAAACTTTTATGCCCTGTTCATGAGCATGATAATCCTAATATGTAACTCTAATTAACACAAAATATTGTAATACTTGTTGTAATGAAGAGGCCTTTTCTTTTTAAATACAGACTCTCTCCAGTTTAAATATCAAAATACCATAGTCTAAAGGTTAGCAAGAAGCAAGATTATCAGGCATCTGTTAAATAAATTCCCTCACTCTTTATTATGAATATCTTTCACAAATATCTGAAGTTACTATTATTATTACTATTATTACTATTAATTTTCTCGTTATTTTAGTGACCAGCATCTTCTTTTTCAGCTTCTTGCAAACAGTTGAATCTAAGAAATAATTTTTATCATACTGTATGTATGGTGTATGTAGGGTTTTTTTCCATTTATGTATAACACAATATTTGTCTCTGCTAACACCTAACTCTAAGAGTTATCTGCATCTTGAAGACTAAAACTGGCTGTTTTCCATATGTTCTAATTACATGAACATTTTAGGAGGTGATTATTTTTGGAAACCCAATATAAGTAAAGGAAGAAGCAGCTGTCATGTGTCTAGTGCTGTACTAAATTTTCCAAACAAGAGTTTGAACTTGATGTTCCTTCCACAAGATATCTCATTAGCTAAGATGCTTTATTTATTTATGATTTTTACAGGGACATATAAGTCACAGGACTTGAACTGTATACTTCTATACTTCTTACTTCCAACAGTGTAGCTGAGGTGAAGGGCTGAGAAAAATCTCAGTGCCAGAACTTTAAAACAGATTCATAAGGAGATTAAATTTCTGAACTGAGTACAAAATGTTGCACTCTTTATGCTGTCCCATTTCAGGTGGTCTTGGCTACTAGGTAGTAGCCAAAACATATATTTGTTTTGGTTTTGTGTCTTAAGCTAGTAGACGTGATGCTAGATGAAAATTCTTGTTCCAACTCCAAGGCAACAAAGTACCATTTTTAAATGCTTGCATATTTTTCATATTTCCCTTTTATTGTTTTACACTTTTTTTCTTCTGTCCCTCAAAAAAAAGTTTGTGCATGTTCAGTCAAACACTAAAAACCAGCACCCTGTGCCTTACAAGGGCTGCTAGCGCAGTTTGACAGGGAATAATGAAGTGAAAAGTAAGGATCTGCATTAAATAGGTTTTTTTTGCTTTTGTGCACATCGCACTAATTCAGGTGTCTGAGTCACAGGCTGATTTGCTGAGTAGATTTTTGAGTCACTCTTCAGTCATATCCTTGTTTCGCCCATAATGTGTTGCAGCCAGAATTGTGGAATCACCTCACACACTGAGGTCTGCTTGGCCTCTGTCAGCCTAACAGTCTATGAAATTTGAGTCATTGATCTGAGCACAGTGCATATACAGTGTTCGAAGAACTAGCTGTATATGTATTCTTATAAGAAGAAGTTAGGGATTTGTCTTTTATTTTTAATACTTCTTTTTAGCTATACTGTTTCCTGATTAATATATAAATTGCAGAGAAAGCCTAACCGTGCACAGTCTGAATAAATCATTGAAATATTTAGTTAAATAAAATCTAAAGATCTTTGTATGAAATTTATTTACACTTCTAGACAGAATAATCAGACTACCAGTAAATTGAGACACAGAACCAAATCATTACAAATAGAGACCTTACTTGGATGTTTGCGCTAAGAAGGTGACTGAATAATATACAGAAAACTGCAATATCAACAGCAATTTAAAGGTAAAAAGTCTTTCTTTCACAAAAAAAAAAAAAGTGTTATTGCTGAAAAAATTCAGTTTTATTTACTGAAAAATTACAGAATTCCTTCTTATTTACAATGATAATGCTGGAACTGAAACGTAAATTGTTCTCGAGGGTAATTCAAAAGGTTCTTGAGCATTTTGAATAACATTCCTTTTTATTTTATGCATATTATGTTCTTCTTGCAACTGAGTCACACTTCTCTGCCTTAGGTAAAATAAAGACTGATATCTTTTGGTACTTTAAAAAATTTTAAGATAGTGACAGAATTATCTATATAATGCAAAACTAATAGGAAATTTTCCTTCTTCTGACGTAACTTTTTTCCCATTCTTTCTGAGAGAATGTGGTGTTGCTGATGTTCTTCAAACTTCACTTGTGGTGACAGGGCAATGACTAGGCAATCTTCAATATAATTAATTATTGTACCCAAAAAGGAATTACTGAGCAATTAGCACTTGAAAAACAAAGACTGGAGGATGGAGGAAAGGGAGGGAATGCTGTCACAGTCTAAAATTTCCATGAACCTAAAATTAAAATCTCAGCTGATAAGAAAAAAGAAATATCCAAGATGAAAGTAATGCTCATATTCAAGTACTGCAGACTTCAAGAAGTATTCCACTGAGCCTGAATACTTGACATAAAACAGTTACAGTCTCAGCAATAACAACAAAATAACTTTCTCACCCCTCTCAAGGTCTGAGGTTTCATTACAGAAAACATCCTTTGAGAAGAATGTTCTTGAACTATCATGTCATGGAACTCGTGTAAAAAATCTGCTTAGATTAAGTGTTGTAAGTAGTAGCAGATTAAAGACTTTGACTGAAAATTTCCTAATGAGGTGTAATGTAAATTATGGGTTAAAATAGGTATCTTTTTACACCGTTGGATTGATGCTTAACTTTTAGTTCCTCTCTGGTCTAAAGTACATCCTTAAGCAAGGTTGGTAACGTCATTAAGAGAGGTTACAGAATCTCCATCCCTGGATATATTAAAAGGCAAAAAAGCACATCAGTGTCTACCTGGCAGCCATTGTGGTGGGAAACAAAGATATCTAACAAGCAGGGTTCCACATCTAGTGTGATAGTGCCTATGTGGTTTATGAAATTGATTTTATAGGTTCTTATTAGATGCTACTGTATTGTTGGTTACAAATTCTGACTTGTCTCTTGGTCCTGTTGTTTCATCTAACACTCTTCCCCTTTGATGCTCTTTAGATTGCTATGGTCTGCCAGGTTGTTGTCCTCTTTTCAAGGGGTTCCTCAGCTATCTCTTGTAGTGCTTGCTGTCTTCAGTAGTAGGGATCTTGTGCTTATCTAGCACTTTGAGAGCAGCTGGGGAAAAGACAGGAGAGCTATAATTTTACTCAGTATTTCAGAACTATAGCCTTCTATTTATAAATACAGAGGCCCTCAAATTTTTTTGCTATTAATACTAGAGTGGTCCATCCGTTCAGAGGAAATATATGAGGTCTGAGCATGTGTGGCATTTCCTCCAATGAGTTTCAGCTGAGTAAAGCAGATTTTTCTGTGTTCCTTCATTTCCATTAACTATAATAATCTAAAATACTCAGTGTTACACAATTATTTTTTCATTATTTTTTTCTAAGACATTTCTATTACTCATTTTGAAGAGTAAAATCACTTAGCCCTTCATTGAGACCATTTTCTTTGGACAGAGAGAAAGCAAATATAAGACAAAAATGTTCTTCAGCATTGCAGGGATACGTGTGTCCTATTTATTGCAGTATTTGAGCTGATCCCTACTGTCACCTTATATCAAGAACTTGCTTGGCGGGACAAATGTGTCATCTTTAATAAGAGGTGACAAATAAAGCCAAATGCTCTGGATATGCAGTTACAACGGTTTGGGAGTTTGTACTGATCTTTCAGTGATATGCAAAGCTGTCTATTAATATTTTATAAGCTATTTTCATGGTGTGGTTTCAGATAAACTTCAACATCTACTTCAGTTTAATATTGTTTTCAGTGAATGCAGCAGAAGGAATCTGATTAGGTTGTGTAGAAAACTGATTCATAAGCAATTAAGGCATCTTTATTTAAATCCCATATTTTTGCATAAAATAATTCCACATGCAAACTAAATATATACTGTAATTTACAGGAGTATTGTTATCTTGTTTTGGAATTTTGGGGAGCATGTGTGTGTGTTTTTGGTTTTTTTCCCCTGAGAAAATGTCAGTGGTGATATTTGCCACTGCCAGGACAAACTATCACTATTTACACTGAAGTATAAAAGTGCCATCAAACATTCAAATGCAAGTCAAAGCATAAAATAAACAGTGCTCACCTTGTCTTTCAAACTAAAGATATCCAGTCCACCTTCAGTGGCTATTATATCTAATGTGATCTTATTCGATGCATATTAGGGCTAAAAGAAATTATTATTATAATTTCTGTACATATTGTAATATTTTTCTTGCAGGTATTTGATTTGACCGTATGCAGTTTTGTGTAGTGAAGCCTCTTGGGTCCACTCTGTATACCACCTTCATTAAGAATTACTCTGCACAGAACAATTTATCATCTTGGAAATAGTCTGCACAGAGCTGCAGCTAGACTCTTCCCACTGCCTGGTTTGGGGATAGCATCTTAGTGTAGATTCAGCTCAGGTATTAGCAGCTTTCAATGCACCTATAAAATCTAACCCACTAACTAGGCCAGTGGAACATGTCTGGGTTATAGATTTGAAATTGCTACTGTCTGAAATCATTCCTGTGCTGTCTGAGCCTATGCTAGGGTCTTCATTAAATGCTTCTGGCTCAGAGCTTTGCACCCGTCAGAATAGATACATGAAATTGTATTTGAGCCTTTTTGAACCCTTTGAGATTGAAACCTTGTTTTAAGCCAAAGAGTGCAGCAAGTACTTTGCTGTATTTGAGCCTTAACACATCATACATTTTACAGGAATAAGCTCATGTTTCTGTATATGAGAATAAATATGCATAGTGCAAACTTTTTCAAAGGTCACTCAAGCAATCACTGAACTTCAGAAGTTTGTAACTAATATCACAAAAGTCACTTTTCATCTTGATCTGACATTATGATAAAGATCCATTAGCTGTATTAATTTTGTAGTATCTTCATATATTTGATTCAGAAACACTAATGACTCAAATACAGTATTTTTAGAGTATGGATTTCCAAGATGTGAAGTTACAGCTTAACAAAAAAAACTAATTAATCAAAATGATACAAGTTTTTTTACCTCAAAATCTCTGAGATGCAATTGTATAATGCACCTCCTGTGACCGCAGTCTCTCCAAATCCCTTTATCTCCTTCCGAATCACACAATTACACAATTAGTATTCAAGAATAAATTGGCAGTCTTCTGAAATTTCTAGAAGTTCTGTATGCCAAAAGTCCTCCCTCAACCTTAACTTATCTATTCTAGAAAATGTGTTGAAACAGGACTCTGGGGAAGAAATACTTTAATGAGCTCAATGCATGTTAAAATACTCTTTATTCGATCATCTCTGGAGATGCTGCAAAAGAGCCTTCCAGAAACATGCATCATGATAGTGCTTTGCAATTTTTGATAGAAAGCATAAGTTTCTGCATACTGAAGACAACGTGAAATCTTCCAACACTCTGGGTATGCTTAATTTGGGCTGTTAAATTTTACAGGCAAAATCTGTAGTACTCTCTGTTGGGTGGATATATATTTCATTCTGTGCTAATTAGTGCATAGCCAAATTCAGTGAAGAAGGAACTCAGTGGAGTGAGAGGAGTTGAGCTATGGTATGAGATGGGCAACTGACTTAGTTCATGTAGTGTAGGTTGTGTTAAAAAAACGCCATGTGCAGAATCACTAAAACATGCAATCACTGAAAAAAACCCCCACCCACAATCAGAAACAATTTTCTTTTTTCCTTCTGAATGCATATTATACAAAGAGAACGTCTTTGAAAGTTTTCTTTGTTCATACTTAGTTAACAACCCCATGACATACTCATCAAATATTCTCTGGGGGTAGAGGGAAGGGGAAGTATTTGATGTTTTTGATTCAAATATAAATTTAGCCATAAAGTATATTTCTGTTTTCAGACAATTTTATAGGTATAGATGGCTGCAAATTTAAGTCTGATTTTCAGAACAAGTAATAATCTTGGGGTTTTTATGAGTTTGCATAAAAGAAAGAAAAAAAAGAAAAAAGGCTAATTGTCTGCTACAGTATTGTGAAACAAAAGAAAAGCAATGAAAACTGGGTAGGAGGTGGCAACGTTCACCTAGAACCAAAGTGCTAAAATATGTATATGAAAACATGCAGGGTCTTTTTTGCTTAAATAGAATAGAAAGACTCTTTACTGACTCTCATTATTTTGATTAATATCTAGATTAATATTTAAACAGTAATTAAACAGTGTTTTAGGCATAACTCAACTGTTGTCCATGATCTTGTTATTGTTATGACACTTAGCAAAGATAAAGTAAATGTTATGCTCAAAATCTTGTTAAAGGCAAAAGCGAAACACATCTTTTAAGGAAAGTCAGAATTTGTTATTTTCTTAATTGAAACCTTAACAGATTAATCTAAGAATTATCTTTAATAGTTCTTATTTAATTATTACAGGAGGAGAAACAGTAATAAAGCAATAACTAGTACAGGAATAAGACCTAAATAAAATTAAATAATAATACAGTTACATGTTCCTCCCAGGAGTTCTTAATATTTCACTGCAGCAAGGCGCAGTGAGGAGGAAGAAGGGAGAAAAATGTCAGCATCCTTTTACTTCAAGAAGTTTGACCATGAAGTTTTCTTCTTCCTTGCCCTAGAACATAAAACTTCAGGCATTCATATATGTTTGCTAGGATACATTTGCACCTAGTTTCTTCGCTGTTCTGCAAGTGTGCTCTGTGGTGCATTTTATCTTTATTAAATACTTGTTTAGGTATACATATGTCAGGTACAAAACCCAGTTTTGTCTGAAATTGCATTATTGCTTCTTCAACTGACAGTTTGTAAACCCAGGAATTTCCATTGCCAGCCTGTGCCCCTATTCCTGACAGGTACACTTCTGTCCTGTACCCAGCACCACCACTTCTAAAGGTCTCTGTTGCCATGCCAGGTCTCTAATAAAGCCATAAATAGCCCACTCTACACAGTTACTGCTACTACATATATTAAAAACATATGTGTACCATACTAAGATAAATACATGTAAACCAAGTTAAGTATGTCCATCTGGTTGTTAACAAATTCCTGTTATTGCTAAACAAAGCAAAGAAGAAAGCTCAAGGCACGTGAAGCTGACTTCAAAGCAAGCAAACCTGACAAGCCTTAGTCCAGAGGCCTTGCCAACTGAATAGGAAGTATGTGACCTATTACTAGTGTTGGAAATACTGTGTTCATAGGGTCACAGAGCTACACATATACTATATTGCTAATATGACTCTGAAGGGACAAATCTGAACAATGCTGCTAAGAGGCACGTGTGTATTTTTATTAGCTATTTGCATCTCATTTTAATTGCACGAAGAAAGAGTATGTTATTTGTAGTCAGTCCAAACACCAGTGGAACTATGCAGGTTTCTAGTCAGAATAAATTGTTAGATTTTCAGACAGTTACGTCAAGAAGGTTCTCTTTATAGTAGAAATATTCTTTGACATCATTTTGCTGTTGGCATGCATAACAGCAATAGCTAATGTTTGGGGGAAATAACTTTCACTTATTTCAATATTTACAGAATACTTTATGAATGTTAAACAATATTTGTTTTCTTGGTTTTTTTGTTTCTTTTTATGAAGGTGTAAAAATGTTGATTGACAGCATTTCAACTAAAAACCTGTAGCTGTTCAAAACCCCCAGTATGAAGACTTAACATTACCCAGAGGATCCAGCGTATCGGTTTTTATACCTGCAACACATTTGAAATTCTAAGTCTCTGTAAAATTAGCCCACAGACATATTTTGGTTTATCTGCTGGTTTGGAGTTTATGGATAAGACTGTATATTACTTATTTTCCAATAGTATTCTTCACTTAATAAGCTCTAAATTGTTAATATGTTTTTAATGTGATCGTTAAATATAATCAGAAAGGTATAAGCTTAAAGTACATATGTTATAATTTCCAGATTTTTATATTTTGATATTTTTCATGTTTTGATAACTCCAAAGATGGGTCTCCAAACCCTCTGGACAACCTGTTTCAATGTTTGACAGCTCTCACTGTGATCCTGCAAGCAGCTGGAGTTTCTGCTGCTGCAGTTTCTGCTTGTTTCCTCTCATTCCACTGAGTGCTTTTGGAAGAGACCAGGTCTATCTTCTTTCTAGATCCCTATTAGGCAGTCAGAGGCAGCAATTAGATATCTCCTGAACTTCTGACCTCAGACGTCTTTCAGCCTCTCCTTGCAAAGTCTGATAGGGTATGCATTGGTGGTAGTCTCACACCTGTCTGCTTGAGAGAATGGTGACCTGCTTGAATACAGTCCATCTAGTTACTATTCTGATGCTGCTTTTCAATGGCAGAGATAGATGAAGTAAAAACATAGAAAAGAGAAAAAACAAGTGACTTTAAGTAGGTTATAGATTGTAGTTCAGCATTGCAGAATTTCACTTTCTCATGTGACCGAAAATATTCTCTTTCCCAAAACGTTTTTCTGCACACATGTCTAAGGCTGAAATACTTATTAATTTAAGGTTTTGATCCCATGAAACAAAAGTCACATTAAATATTATACTTCATTGTTTACAAAAAACTGTTACAAGGTCCCTAAAAGTTAAACTCATTTGTTTTTATTGAAATTACCTAAAAACTGGCACAGAACAACAGGAAGTAGGAACACAGGAATAAAAGAAGCCAATCCCTTAACAGATTACTGAAAGACATCTAATTATTCCTTTCATAGGGTGACCAAATAATATTGCAATGTAGGTGGAGTGAGGAGACTTTCTCAGTCTAAATACACATTCAGTGTTACTCCTGGGATTGTTGGATTGAGGTTTGCTTTGGCCTGAATCTATAAAGTGCATACTGTTTATTGTTTATGCCAGTATTATCTTTCCTTTAACATGGAACTAGAATTTTGTTTGCTTGGTTTTTCACATAAGGCTTTTTTAACAACTGGAATTATTTTCCCGGCTGGTCTTTTTTTTTTATTTGTTTGTTTGGGGTCTGTTTGTTTTATTTTTTCAAAGGTAAACAAGCCAAGGTCCTCTCCTTTAACCCTTGAGCCTGCCTACTCCCCAACCTAGGATTCATTTATTTGCTTCAGTTGTAGGTAGTCTGAATTCATCTTCCTTGAAAACAAGGTATTATGGAGTCTTCATGTGGGCCTGTGTGTGTTACTGACTGGGGTTTTGTGTGTAGAATTAAACTTATTTCCACACAGGAGCTGTAGTTTCTCACTTTGTTCCAGAAACTTATGGTACAAGAATATAATGCGCTGGTACTTTCTTCAGGCTTTTGTCTGTTTTCAATATTTACCTTTATATTTACTTTCCATATACATGACTCTCCAAATTACTCCTGCCAGGTTCCTTCAAAGTATCCTACAAAATTTGTTGCAATTTTTTATTTAACATCAAAACATATATTTTTTTTTCTACTTGCTCTTAATCTTCTTCTAGTATTGTTCTTTAGGTTAGTGCTGGGACAGGCATTGCATTAGAGCAAAGCTTTGCAGCTCTTTTTCCTAATTCTGAGAGTCTCAAAAAGTAGGCTAAACTGAAATGATTTGCTTTATTAACAAAACAGACAATTGCAATTTATTTTTTTTAACACTTTTTACATAATATTTCTTGGACTCTGCAGCAGCTTTGGATTCCCAGTTCCTTGCTGCTGCTCCTGCTGAGCTCCCCTTGGACTCTCTGACTCCCCACGGGAGAGTCAGTCTTCCTTAGTGATTCCCATTAGAAAGATCAGCGTTGTCCAAACAAAGGCCTTCAAACTAGCACAAGTATAGTGAGAAGAAATGTAAAAAAGAGGCATTAAATCTGTGTTTTAAAACATTTTTTTAAAAAAAAAGTTAATTCAAACAAAACTTGACAGTCATAGAACAGTGATTTGTCTAAGCGCAACAGTAAATGAACACGGTGAATGTAGGGCTGTTTCTATTCAGAGTGCTTAAATAAGCTAAAATAGATATTCATACAACTCAAAAGAGTTTGGATTTCCAAGAAAAAGATAAAAGTAAATTATAACAATTATAACCCATGTAAATTCCATTTAACTCTAATCAAAGAATATCTATGATTTGGGGAGAGTCATAAATTATACGGAAACATTTTTATATACTGAGTTTTGGGAGTGTTAGGGTTTGTTTGCAATATCAGTTTCAATTGGCTTGAATAATAATATTGTAATGGTTACTACATATATGTGGAATTAAAAATATTTTATTGATTATTTAGACAAATATGATACTTCAAAATATTTTATAAGTATGTATTTGATCATTTGAAGGGAACAAGAAACCATTGATGTTTTGCAAATTTAGTTTTCTTTTAACCAAACAACATACATATTTAATTTGTTTGTGATGACTTTTTACTTTTATTTTACTTCTAGTACTGTAGTTCACAGTCTGGTTTTACTAAAGTCTTCCTTTACTTAAACTAATTTTGATTTTAAGCAAAATATGAGCCTTGTCAATGTAATTAAAAAAACCCCATAGGGTAGCTGCCAAATTTTCAGGTTTTTTCCTTTTAGTGAAGGAAACTTAAGAGATCATTGGAAGCAGCACTTAAGAAATTACATATAAGTCCGCTGAGCAATCAAGTTGTGTGAGAATGAAAAGATGGGAAATTTGTCACTGACTGGGGGTTATGTACTACATGAAAAATAAAAGTAATATGGTCTTGCATCTAAGTTTCTTTCAAGGAAAGTTGTAGATCTTCATGTCCCTGAACAGACTTGTCATCCAACACTTCAGAAAGCAAAACAAAAATGATGTAATTTGCTATATTTGATTGGAAACCATTGGGCACGTGCACAAATGAGCTAAGAAAGATTGGATTTACAAGCAAAAATTAGTACCTTTTTTAAAAAATAAATTACTCTGCAACAGAAATATTAAAAAAGAAAAACATACTTCAAATAGTGTTTTCTATACTACTTTTATATTACTTTTTAATAGTTTTACTATTAATAACTATCACCAATTGATTTTCTGGGTTAGTTTTCTGCACTTTCCATTATCACCTTTTTATATACATATGGAAAAATTACTTTTATTTCTCATTATAAGGTGGAATCATATTTTAAATTCATAAGGATCAATCTCTCTTTTTGTAATGACTCAGAGAAAGTGGAAAATTTTTCAGATAAAGTCAAGTGAAGGACAGTATTTGAACTGATCAGAGCAGTATTGACTCGTGAAATTCTTTTTATTTTGTGGCCGGTCATTTAATGGGGATTTTTTGGATAATTTTTGAATATCTTCTGTCCTCTTACTGAGCGTAGTATTGTTTTTAGTTGTTTCAATTTTTAACAATATGTTTTGTGGTTATGGGATGGCATGAGTACGTGCAGATGTTAATAGGAAGAAGCAAGGATATAGAGATGAAACTGGAGTGTTATACTGGATTATAGGAAACTAAGTATGTATTGACCTTAATAAACTGCCTTATCAATTGTGTCAGACTTCTTAGATAGAAAATTATTGGATGGAGAAATACATTACGAAAGCAATTATAAAAACATTATATCACAAAAGCAGAGATTGGTTGGACAACAAAGGGATAAGGGAGCTGCTATGAAATAGGAACATCTCTTCTAGTTTCAATTTTCTTCATCTCTCTTCTCTTCTTGTGCTTCCTCTTTATGGTCAACTGCTCTCACCCTCTCACACATCTACTAAAGGGATAATAGTAAGCAAACGAGGAACAGTGCTGAGCCGAAACCCCAACTTTTTTCTTACAAATAAAAGCATTAATAACCTATTGGTTTGTGTTTATAGTTACCAACAGAGTAAATAAGCAGACTTTACCCTTGATCGGATTTATATATCATTATTTACACAATGCTTAGTTAAATGTTGTTGTTAAAGTAAAAAGAAAAACACTGGGAAATTTTAATAGGACCAAGGTGTTAATGTTGTAGGCATCGATTCAAATTATCTTTAGTCTCTGGATAAAAACTGATAAGCTTGGAAAAGTATAAGATATTGTCTCGTTAAAGAAAATCACAAACCAAAACATACTAGTAACAAAAGAAATTATACCAAGTTTAAGGGCTCTGAGACACTTCAGGACTGTCTTTTGTTAAGGCTGTGATAGCTAGCTCCCTGTCAAGTCAGTCCTGGTGCCATTCACTTATGTAAGTTATTATGTATGGAGTTATGAAGAAAAATATGACGAAAAGGAGTAAGAAGTGCATAAGGTAATATGGGATTTCTAAAACTGTCAACAAACTCAAACTTCCACAAATGTAGAAATTAGAATCAAACATACAATATATCCTAATATTTGTTCCTAAATGCAAAAGTTATCATATTTTTTTAAAAGGATGATTACTATGATCTGAAAAACAAGTTTTGTCATCAAGAAAAAGTAAAAACAAATGAGTATTAGTAAATTCTGACATGAAAAATCTTAAATCCCATGGATTTTTAGCTTTTATAGTTTTTACTTTGTATTGATGTTCATACAGGCTTGTCTATGAAGATACATGTATGTAGTGTATGGGTATATATATCCACTGTATATATATATATATATATACACACACAAAGATAGTAAGGACCAGTATTTGTGCAAAATAGCTTTTTTGATCTTGATGCTGCTTTTATGTAGGAATTTGTTATTCTAGAAGCTTATGTTATTTTTTAATCATCTGCATTCGTATTTTTGACAGTAATTTTTGTTATGCTTAGGAACCTTCAACTTCAACTTGTGGGATCTCTAGAAATGCTTTGAAAATGCTTTGAATTGGCTTACCAATGATGGGGTTTTTTTTAATGTGAAAGAAATTAGTCATTATTGTTTGTGCCATGTAAATGGATAATCTTGATTACCGACAGCAAGGTCAAAATCAGAACTGCTCTGAACCATGGCAACCTATGTTTTTATTTTGTGTTTGTCTGTCTTAATTGAATGCCAAAATTCTTGCAGGACTCCAAAGTTCAAGTATTGATAAAAAGTTTTTAACCATTGTAAAATTCATTAAAAATCCAATAGATGTGGTTGTCTGGGCTACGCAACTGGCCTTTTCTACCGCTGTGTTACTCTGTGATATTCCATATTCAGTGGAATACGGTACTGTCTTGCTCTTGCATTACAGTAAAACAATACTAAAGGTAGAAGAATAGCTGTATGACAATGAGCCCCTTGTCACTGTGCTGTGTGTCTGTTTGTGTGTATGTGAGATGGCAAGCTGAGGGCTGTGGATGCTTCTCTTCACAGAAAAGACTTTCAACTGTGATTCCAGGAGTGCTAGTAAAGCTGGCATTGCTGGTAATTAGATGCCCTTATCATATTTACACTGCAGTTTTGGATATGGAAGTAACACTGGTATAGACATTGATGATCTAAGTATATATGTGCAAAATTACCTAGCTCGTTTAACTAGATTTGACTTAATATAATCAGTGACTTGGTATTAAAAATATGTTAAGATTTCTCTATCCATCAAGGCGAGATAAGCAGAGATTACAGGACTAAATAAACACTATTTTTACAGTCTTATATTGTAAGAGATATTAGTGCAATATCTCCCAATTTGTGGAAAAAAAAGCCAAGCAAAGTGGTTAGAGCTCACTTGTCCCCAGCTTAAGCCTTGCATTTTCATCCACCATTGGTTTCAATGAGTTACTTAAGTCAGTAGCTACTGGGTATAAATGTACCCCTTTACCTATTTTCTTTGTTGAATAAACTCAGTTTATTCTTATATTTAATAAACATTTGTAAGTGCTTACCACTGAAATTGTGTTCTTCTGCCAAATTTAATTTTGCTTCCTTGTACACTGTAGTATCTATACTAGTATTTTCTCTCTTTGAGACATATAATCCACCACATTTTCTTCTTTCTTTTTCAGTAGGACCTTAATTTGCTGTTTTATTTCCCCAACTGAAATGTGGCTTTCTGTTTCCACATTTCCCATCAGTAAGACTTTTTTTTTTCTATCATAATATTACTTTAAAAGTGTCTGCTTCAACAACACAATCTGTAGCTCAGAAAAAACCCCCAATATTAAAGGAGAAATAAAATCTGAAATGGTGAAAAATTTGGAACCAGTATATCTCTACCTGTCTAAAATTGAATAGTGTTGTTTTGAGGGAAGGAGACTGTGGGAGAAGGCTACAGATTGTGAGTGGCTGGGAGCAAGCACAGGTAAGCACAGCTGGGGAGAAGTGTGTCTTCTTTCTGTTGGGCCTCATTTACCAAAGCTGCATCCTCCAATCCCATAGAGAATATCACAGATCACATGGGTGCCATCAAGTTAAAACCCCAGCTATAATGTGCTGTATTTCAAGTTTATGGTGTGTAGGTTTTTACTGTGTTGCAGGGGACTGATAGCAGTAAATCAATATCTTTCCCTCTTTCAGGACCCAAGTAATGTATAACACCAAATTAAAGAAGCAGTGTTCATTTTCAGGCATCCAAATAGCACAGTTCTCATATTTAGTCAAAGCTGTTTGAAGGCTGAAAACACTAGTGTAATTATAGTTCTTAAAGCAGAGATCATTTGTGAGCACAAATAATACCAAAGGAAGCAAATACAAGAAAAACAAAGATAAGTCCTTGGAGATCTAAAAGTCATGATGGAAAGAGAAAACATGACAGTCTGAAGTGGTAGATTTTAATCTGGTGAATAGCAATGTGTTGAAAAGTATAAGCATTCTGTAGCAGATGTGTTGTTTCGTGGTCAACAGTCTTAAAATAAAGCCAACAAAATAAAGTGAAATGACGGAGCAATCTCACTCAGCATATACAGCATTCAAGGCATATCAAGTGCATGCTTCAGAAGAATAATAGAAATAAAAGAAAGAGAACTGTCAGAATAAGCCCTTTTGGTACTAATACCTAGAATCTAAATTTACCGTACGTCTTTAGAGATTAGGACTGAAAATGAAAAGATAATTTCCCATTTTTAAAAACACTCCAAATTATACCTTTTGTACTCGAAGGTCCTTATTTCAAAAAAAAAAAAAAAAAGGCAGGGCAAGCTTAAAAATGGGAAAAATCCTACCCTCTTGAGGATGTGGTGCTTATTTTCCTCTGAATTTGAAAGAATTATGATTTCATAAAATCTCCCTGATAGACTGCACAATAATGTTGCCCAGATGAGAGGATTTTACATAAAAATCCTCACTGATGCTACCAGAGCTTTTCCTGTACAGATGGGAAACACTGAATCATCTGGCCATTACATTGTATTGCACAGGATTTAATAAGATTGAAGAGAGTTAAAAAATATGGGATAAAAATAAGAGACCCATAACTATTTTGCTGAAAAGAGCTTAAAGATAGGGAGAGATTGACAGAGGCTCTCAAAGCAGCTACCGGTAAGCGTTCATGTAAAACAAGAAATGATTGATCTAGATGAAAGACAACAAATTAAACCTAGTAAAAATAAATGGTTTGTGCAAGGATTGCAGTTTTATAATTTATATGTCCACAGTATGATAATTCTACATCTAACAGTTTATCATATTAAAGCATGATTAAGTATTTAAGTAAGGAAAATAGTAAAAAACAACCAACCAAAACCTACAAGTGTCAAAGTGCAATTCTAAATTCTTCCAGGCTGAGATATAGAAAAAGTAGTTTTCCACATTTTTGTTGATTTAATGATTTTGCTAGTATGAGACATCAAATACTCTGTGCAGGATGAGGAAAATGAATGGTATTAGTGGAGCTGGGAGATTGCAAACCTAGCCTTGTATAATACTCTTAGCTGATGGAAGTTTCCGTGTATAAACTCTAAAATTAATTTGCTAAGTCATTTACGCATTAGCAAATTTAGAGCAAGTTACCTAATCTACAGATTGAGTTCTCATACAAAATTAAAGCATTCTGTTTCTTTCTCAAATTAGTTCCCCAGGTAGCTGCACTAAAAACCAGAAGGACACAAAAAGTATCACTCTTAAATCAATTTGACACCAGAGAAAGTACATATTTCATAAGGAAGAATCGATAATCAAAGATTCAGGCTGCCTGTACCTGGAAGCTGGGTTTTCACCAGGGAGTTTTATTATCACAGGCAAGTTTGAGGTTGCAAAGGAATCATTTACTCATAAGAGCAAGATGGATGACTTCAGTAGATTGCATTATCATGTTTGAAAGCATTATTAGATTACTTATTACACTTGTTGAACTAGTTGTAGTGACTTCTTCAATGCTGTGATTCTTCTGCTCCCTTTCTAAGGCCTTTGCATTTTTGGCATTGCTATGACAGGGACTAATGCGAGGAAGGAAAGAGACTGTTTTCTTTTAATAAGATCTCCAGGTAATACAATAACTCAGTAACAAAGAGAACTTTGATCATAGCAATAGTAACTCAGCAAGCTTAACTAGAAGACAAAAGCCTAGCAAATAAAACAAAAATGTACAGTTCTGAATAGTTAAAACTATCATTTAGTAATAACATGTAAATCTTACAGTTTCTGCATCAGGATACAGGAACTTATGCCACCACAGACTTTATTTTTTTTTCTCCTAAAATGTTTCAAATAATAATATTCATATTTATACCTTTGGCTGCTCTTTTGATAACTGCTAGACACACTTCAGAGTCTTTGTGTTAAGCCATTGACACTTTAGAAACATCAGCTATTGTTGGAGAATATGGGTGAGATAAGGGGTAGAATAATTATCACATACGTTTCTGTAAAACTGTGTTCAAGAGTTTTCACAGGTACTTTGTTCTCAATTCAGACTTAAAACATCCTTAAAATTTTCCGTATACCTCTGTATAAGAAACAGAACGGTGTGTTACTACCAAAAGTGATGATGTCATGGGTATTTTAGCCAAAATCATGGTCACCGTATTGTCACATGTTTGACTGCTGCCTTACATTTATCTTCTACAATTTTTGACATTGACTGTGAAGCATATATTCGTTATGTTCACAATTTTTATACCTCCTTTGTGTTGGGTATACTTTGACTAAAACTCCACACAGAAAAAATCAATCAAGAACAATTTAAAGTATGTAACAAGAACTTTTTTTAGGGATAATCAGATTCTTGAGTTTTAGTAGTTTTGGTAATGTTCATTTGAGTTGAATTCTTGTAGGATGAGTAAATATCTATTTGGACATAGTATCTTCAGTCTGGTTTACTGAATATAATGGAAATCCTTTAATTGTTTCCAAGAAATCAGGAATTCTACCTCAAATGCTGCACACACTGATGCTCCACTAAAAACATTCAATGTCCTTTGGAATAGGTGCTACAGCAGAATTCATGCAAACCTGTTCCCTAGAATTAAATTTTTAATGATTATTACCAAGAGATCATCAAAGTTAATAGTGGTTTTTATAGCACTGTTTGTTTTAACACAGCTGGATATAAATAGATTGAAAACTTCCTTAATTCTTCAGTTAGCTGCAGTTCACAAAATCAGAAGAAATCAGAATCTTCTGGAAAGACAGAATGTGATTATAGTCTTCTTTTAAGCATATGTCCAATTCTAAAAAGGAAACAACTTAATTTTTTCATCTTAGTTGGGATTAAAGATGAAATTTGAAATGCTCACATCTCTCAGGAGAATACTTTCTTTTCTAAAAATTCTGATCTGAATTGTGCAGTGGAGTCCGTAGCTCTCCATAAGATCATTTCATGCATGCTATTCACATTCTGAGTTATGCAAACTTGCAAGGAAAGGCGGAAAGCAATACAGAGAAAATGTTTAATGTTTTACAGATTGCTCCACTTGTTAATTTTTTCAGTAATACAGATTACACTTCTACACTTCGACATTTACTCTTCAGAACACTGCATGTGACAGATATGATGTAGCACACCAAAGAGTTTCTACTGTTTCATGTTTGATGAAAAAGGCACAAAAGATAATGGAAATAAAAAGCACAGCTGCTAATGCCAGCATGAAATTTTGAGCTGTATGGAGCACGACAAGAATATGATAAGGTGTGCCAAAATACAACAAAACATTTATATTGAGAGTTTTCTAATTTTTTTATGTTTATCTAATCAAAACAAACACTGCTGGAAGAGCTCAAGTAGAACAGGAATGATTATTCTTCAAGTCTTGATGCTTAAAATTAGGTATCTAAATCTTCAGTTAAACTCTAAGGGAGTATATCAAAATAATTGCCTCATTGTAGAGTTCACTGAAGGAAACAACAGAAGAAAAGTCTCAGTCATATGATAAATAAATACCCTTGCTCTACGTTTAAAAACACTAGAATTGTCCTTTCTAGGAGATCTGGAAGACTGTAACAGGAATATAAAATAATGATTACTCATAAAAAGAAAAATGTTTGGTTGATGCAGAAATATCTGTAGACTATACATAGCTGAGTTCCCAGAGTGCAAGATGGAACCAGTTGGAAAGATCAATTACAGCTTGGATCAGTATTAATTTTACTTAATTCTTTTAAAGACAAAACAGGGAAAGACTCAATATAAACTGAAGTGTGCCTTATGACAGTTTTGCTAATACCATGGAGAAATCTATTTATCTAAAATGGGCTGTAGGAAGTGACCTGTACACAGTATACTATCTGCAGACTGGTCATTAGTATGTTAAGAAGACCTGTTGGGTATATATGAGTTTAATGAATAAGGGAAGTTGTGTAGTGACCTTGCTTTGGTTTTAATTACAATCAATTAATTGTTTCAGATGGGTAATAAATGAGGGATTTGAAAGCAAGACATGAAAGCTAGGATAGAATTTTAAGCAGGTTGGCCATACATTCAGGTGAGGTTTATTAATCAGTCATTGCTTATAGATTTGAAATGGCACTTCTACATCCTAACACGAAGGGTTAGTCTTGGATGAAGTGAACTTGGTAAATACTCCACAGAACTGGATAGAAATAAGACCCATGCAGCAAAATATGTCTAAATAAACTAAATTATTTTGCTACTTTGTTTATATGACAATGCACTTTTTCACCCTTTTCCGGCTATGATTTAATTTTCCAGCTATTGTTCTGCTTCATATGTAGTCACTCACTGTTTCATACATACCAAATAGATCCACTGGACTGACTGCAAACTTAGTTGAATGGATCCACAAGCAGCTAATCAAATCACTTGCTATACTGCTTTTAATGTTTGAAAATAAATATGTTACACTACTTTCATTTTTCTGAACTCTTTAACTCTGTGTCTTATTGTTCTGTTGGAATGCTTTAGTATACTCACAGTGCGATGAACTTGGCTTGTCTTTGCATAGTTTGTTTTAAAGTGAGGCTACTCCACTGAATATTACTGGAGCACCAAATTAGAAAAGAGATCATAATCCCCATAGTTTAATACTATGCTTTATTTTAAAACTGCATTTCAAAGATTCCTTACACTAAATAAATCTGCACTACCAACAGGTTGTATATTATCTTAGTCTGCTTTGCTACTACAGCCCTGCCATGGCAGGGGATTGGACTAGATGACCTCCAGAGGACTCAACTCTAACAATTCTGTGATTCTGTGACACCTGTACCTGATCTAGTGGTAAACTAGCTACAGAGGTATTTCTGTGTTCCATGATGGGGTTAGCAGCCACAGCTGGGATAGTTAAAATGTAACACTTATTAATTTTGTCTTGCATCCACAGACCTTTAGACTAATATATGGTCCTAGGAGAGTAGCAGTTTTAAATAAGAAAATGTAATTTTGCTACGTTTTATGGCTGGTCTAGGTAATTCTCCTAACAGGGCTTTGTACTGCATGGCATGTAACACAGGTTTGAATGCAATATAATTTTATTTTTAAGAGCTTTGGGTAATTATCCACTATCCAGTTATTGTTGTTAATTCCACTATAAGCTCCATTATGTCCAGTAAAACCTATGCATAGTGTGTAGTACTGGAATGCATTTGAACAAGTACGTTGTGCTGTTGATTTCTTTTTTTCACCTGCATTTTTGGAGTACAATTATAACTGAACTAAGCAAATATACTGCGTGAATAACTCATTAATTTTGCTATTCCTATATTCACCAAATTACTGGTTCTCAAGTATAACCGTTATTCAGACTTATGTGGGAATTTATTAGGTGAGCAAATCTTCATCTGTAGACAACTTTTAATAGAAGATTATCAAGATTACCAATTTACATTTGGTTTATTCTGTTCTGCAACAGATAAAGACATTCTAACATGACTTGCAAATTGTTATTTTTAAACAGATACTGAACTAAGTTTTCTCAGTCCTGAAATTCAGAGTGACAGTTTTTGTTTACAGTTTCCCATTCTCTGGATGGAACCATTAATGAAACCATTCATGATTCATCTCTCAAAGTTTCTCCTTTGCTTCTTTCATTTTGAACAAAATCTTGCTGAGTGCTTATGAGAAAAAAACCAAAAAATGAGTAAAATGTGATCTCTTTGTATCTCTTTTTCCTTTCCTCAGTATTCTGTGTACTGAGTTTTCTTATCCATTCCCTGTCTCTAGCCCTTCCACTTGTTCTAGAAATTTATTACTGTTCTCCTTTCCTCCTTCTCACCTGCTTTTTTTTCAATTCCTTAACTCTTTCTTTTGTCTCTTAAGTCACTTCTTTTTATTTCTACTTCCTGTACTCAGCTGTCCAGAGAACCTTTTTGTCTGTGATCTTATCCTCTTTAATTGTTCCATTAGTGTTTCTCTCAGAAAATACCCTTTCCTAGAAATATAATGCAGAGTCCTGTGTTTCTGTGCTTCAACCCCATGTCTTCTGCTCCTGTTTTTAATATTGCCAATTCAATATTGGTTGTTAGTCACTTTACCTAATCCACATCTCGCTGTCTATATCACAACTTCAGTTTTTTATCTATCACCCCTCAAGGTTGTGAAAGACGCCAATACGTTGTGAGTAAAACACTTCCCACAGGAAACATGTTACTAGTTGCAGAAGAATAAATTTATGTTGTTCGTGACTGCAGGTGGAGTAAGAACAGGTTTTCTGGGTTTATCCGCCTGGTTCCTGCTTTGAAACTTGACTTCTGCCTCTTTGCTGCTTAGTGAATCACTAAGAACAAACGCCTCATAGGTGATTAGCAATTCATATGCCCAAAGAAAATAGCTTTTGCAAGCAGACATTGTCTCACCCATATTTATTCACTGAAAAAAACAGTTTCTATAGAAAACCAGTTGTGGTGTACGTGTGAACAGAAATTGTGCTAGAATACAGATGCTCACAGAAATGTGCAAATTGACTATGCATATTGCACCTGCATTTCAAACCTGGTGATTTATTTAGCAACGTGTTTGTCTTTCCTTAAGGCTTTCTAATGTAACCTTATGTGAATGTCACTTAATATCTTAAACATCCATACTTCCAAGTAGCACCTAATGTATTTTTATAATGTGCACTATGTACTGTGTAAATCTTTGAATTCTGAAACTTCAGAATGATGTTGGCTTCCTGACTGAAAACAAGTAAATGATTTAACAGAGATGCAAATGTAAAAGTGTGGCATATATTTTGATCCTGGGTCAAAATATTGACAGTATAACTGTACTATAGCATTAGGATTTGCCATTTAGTGAAATAATATGGTGCTTGTATATTCTGTAGCACATCCTGAGCAAGTGATCACAGCAGGGGTATTTTACAGAGACTATAAATAGTTTTCCTGAATCAATAGTATTGGATTATATCAGGCAAGCAGTACCATTTATGCTAAGAGGCATGCATGCTGAGATTTTTCTGGACTCTCTCTAAAGTTCAGCTGTGTGTCTTTTTTGATTATACTAAAATATTAGATCATCACTACTGATGACTTGTAATCACCGCTTTTAAATTGACATGCTGATTGATAAGGCAGGATTATCATGTGATTAAGAATGGATAAGAAATGGGAACTTCTGTTCCCAGCAGTGCCCCAGATTTCTGTTGTGACTGCTTAAACAGCTTAGCCTCTCAGTATTCTTTTCCCCATTTAAACAAAAAGAGGGCATCCATGTTTTCTTTTCTTGTGGAAATATACAGGAGTAATGTCTCCTGTATTTGTGAATAGTAAAGTAATCAGATAAACACAGAATAAGGATAAACACAGAAATTTCTTTTATAATGACTTTCAGTGGCTTCTTCGTAATTTCTTTTAGAAACAAAATAAGATCTTATTTTTTCCTGGCATTTCTCTTCTAAATTTCACTATATTCATATGTGACTGGGTAACCTTTTTCAAACAAATTTCTATGAATTCACAGAAATGAAAAACTATGAATGAAAATGAAAAGGCCTACTTGGCCTGTTTCTGACTCCAACAGAAGTAACATGAAGGGTATGATAAACCACAAAAAAGGTCTTTTAACTGAATATTTAACAAGCTGTTATACACTATATTTTCTCTTTTATTTTTTCCTTCTTGAGTAAGGCACTTAGAGAAAAATCTGATTTTTTGGCAAATCTCAACTTTTCAAATATTACTGTACTGGTGAAAATAGATTTTCTGCATTTAATTGGATAGTATGTCATATGTAATTAAAGATCCATCACTTTAAATTAGCTAAGTTTTGAAGAAGAGCTAACTGAGTCCTGAATTGGGTTCACAAAGAGGTACGAGAACTGAAGAGTTTCAAGTAACCATTTAACATCCCTCATATTATTTAAGAAATGTGTGCCTATTTACACTTCACACCATATTACTGGCAGGAGTAAGCTGGTTTCTTGTGAGAGTCAGAGTTTTTAGAGTGACCTATGAAAAAGAAAGGAAAATGAAATAAAATTTGTGCAGAATATAAGACTACAGCTTTAATTTTGTCCCAGGAACAAGAGTAAGAAATATGAAGATATCCTTTTTTTTTTTTTGCATTAGGATTTGCCAACATGATTCTAGCACACTATGCCTTTTACATCACATCATTCCTCTGTGCAGGACCAGTGGTTAGAAATTAGTTGCAAGGGTAAAAGAAGAGATTAGGATGCAAGCAAAAATTTCTATTTTTCTTACACGGCTTAGCTTGTTTGTTTGTTTGTTTTGTTTTTTGGGGGTGGTGGTTGTTTGTTTTGTTGTGTTTTGTTGTTGTTGTTTTTGTTGTTCTGATTCAGATTGTTATAATGTTTTCTGGAAAGATAAAGGAGGATCCTGGCTGAGTAGAACTGTGAACTAACTGATGTGTAGAATAATGACATTGTCTCCCATCTTAAAAGATCACTGCATTCTTTACCATATCTAGTAGTTGTAATATCAGTATGAGCCCTTGATGAAATTTATCTCCTAAAGAAGTGAAAAATTCTGCAATATCAAAATCACAAAAGACAATACGCCACAATACTTGCCCAATTTAATATTCCTTGTGCTCTTCTGAGACAAGCTGATCGCTCTGAAGGAGAAACAGAGTGAGATGTGCCTATGAACCTTATTATATTCTCCTCTTGTTCTCTAGAACTGTAGGAGAATGTCTCTTACCCCGTGCAGATATCAGAGTTCACAGACCTACCTGCTTCAAAGTGAGCAAGTGCATTCTTTGAAGAACTGGTTCCTTTTATTCTTTAGTACACCTTGGGATGGAATCAGATATATAATGAGATGCATGGCTAGGAGTGAATTAGGCTACACAACAGTGTATATTAATTTAGACTTTTGTTCCAGACATGCTATCACTATTTTTATTGGCTTATTCCCTAGCAAAACCCACTTGAAAAAAAAGTGATCATGCTTCATCTCCATCACACAGATTTAGGACAAATGCAGGAACTCTCAGATTGTAGGAGAAATTATTCTCTAGTTCTGTAATGTTTAGACAATTCATGGATGTTTACAAACTGCACAGGGCCTTTGAGCACATTTTATGTTTGAGCACCGCTACAGAAGTCTGCAGGGCTTTTTAAAGTTTTTTTTTTTGTGAGGTTTAATTCCTCTAATAATGCATAAAATAAACAAAAGGATGATACTTATCCATTGCTGCTCAAGGGGATTTTAATTGGTTGGGAACAGGTTACTAAAGCTGCAGTGATAGTGAACATTAACAATTTGCCAATGTGCCTCAGCGTCAGGTTAGGTGCATTATTGTTTTGGATTTGGTGGTAGCGTGTTTTTTAACAAGGTATCAGACAGATCTCCCTAGAGGATTTTATGTGACTGTTACAGGTCACTGTCTCTTGGAAAACACATAAATATGTTAAGGGAAGAGAGGCCCTTACAGAAGTTATACATAAAAATAAATACAGCTTTATAAGGCTGATATAGGGTTCTTGCTACTTTATCCATAAAATTTCAAAAGCTATCCTTTCTGTAAAATAAGTTAAACAACTGTTTTCTATTCTATCACAGTCCAGCTAAACTCCTAGCTTCACAGCATATGTCTCCAGAAATCACCCATGTGGGACTTTGAGGAAATGAGCTTCAAAGCAGAGAATATTCTATATTAGTGGACAGAAATAAATAATGAAAAATGTGTACAGATGTCAGGATTACTACCATAGAACGTCATAGGTAAAAATTCAAAAATCAAAGTATCGAAATATGTTGGAAAACCAGTTTAAAGAATAAACAAGCCTAATCCAAAGACTTTGACACTCTTGTTAATATATAATTTGTATAAATTAAATTTCTCATTACGGTTTTAATAAACTTTTTAATGCAAATAGCATGATATATTTAACTTAATATTCATTTAAATACTCAGGATTGAATGAGCCGCCAAATTCTGAAATATAGAGTTTTAGCTCTTTCATTTGCATCAGTGAATACTTTCAGAGGCAAAGTTTTCTCATTTGGTTATTTGCTTAAGTTGCTCCAGTCAATCGAATGAGGACTGCCCAGCAGAAGAGAAAAAAAAGTTTGAATTAATGCTCTTGTTTAAATCTGGCACAAAAAAAAAAAAAAAGAGAACTTGATCCTTCTTTCTTAGTCTTTTTTACAGGCTCCTTTCTTTGACGTGCAATGCTAAGGTTCCCCAGTAGATGCCCTAAGAGATCTCTTATAAACGTAATGACTAAGCACTGAAATTGAGTATCTGCAGCTTTCTCTTTGTGTGGAGTTTTTTTAATAGAATCTGTGTTATCTACTATCGAGTGATATTATGCTTTCAGATTTCAGCGATAATGAATAATGAAATTATTTGATCCCAAATGAAGTTGAAAAAAGCTGGATGATAAGAAATTAAATATTTATCCTTATTGCCTAATTATTTTTCAATAGTAATTTTTAATGTGGATATTAATTCTGTAGTGTATTATCTCTTTACTGTTTAATCAGTTGTTACTTTATATGCACAAGATGAGAATGGGGACAATGTCATCTTGTTAGATTTACTACCACTGCAAAGCTGCTACACACTGAAATGAACTTACACCATTTATTTGATTATAAATAATGGAAAAATCTACAGATCTAACCTCAGAGTCTAGGCTTTCTTCCTCTCCTGAGTTTACATCTGTTGTTTTGTGGTATAAATTTGAATTATTTTGATGAATTTCAAAGACAGGTTTCTTGTGTGTGAACAATATTGCATATTCCTTTTATTTGAGTCCCTTTGTGAGAACCCGCTTTGAGGAAGATATGGGAAAAACCTTAATGTGCTTTTATGATCCTTTTTGTCATTTGGGAGATCTCCTGTGACAGATGGTTGGCACAACCTTTCTCCAAGCCACAAGTAAGCTAATTTTCTTCTATGCCATTTGCCAGTGTCTGTCATTCTGGTGCTTATGATGCCCTGCTGTTACAAAAGCACCGGTCCAGGTCTAAGTACATTCCTTGTGCTTTTTGTTCAGGACAGAGTTTATGGTGGATGCATTAACATCTTTCATTAAAGAAACTGAACAGACATTGAGTGAATTAGACCAGTGGAAAATGAGGGAAAGATGTATGTGTCCAAACTTCATGCTGTGCGTGTGCAAGAGAGAGATTTGGAGGTTTATTCACGCTATCCCATATCAGAGCACCCTGAGAGTTCCTTTGCTGTCATTGACTTCAGGCTAATCAATGATCTTCACCAGTAACAGCTGCACTGAAGGGGCAGCTGCTGTCTTCAAAAAAATAATACAAAAAGGCATAATATGTTAAGAAGAAGTAGAAATTAAACCCTACAAATGGCAGTACTTTGGATTGCATATTTTGAAATAAGATTTCACTACTTCTTGAATCTATCAGTGCCTAAAACTATTATTATTATTAATGCAAGTGTGTTTAAAGTGCTGCATACTCTTGATTCAAAGGAAAAAATATTTTTATTTATTTTTTTTTTTTAGTCTTGTTTACTACATTTTAACTGTCAGGTTAGTTGGGACAAAAAATCAATTAATACTTCGTAGTATCAGATATTAATATCTTAAATTCTTTGTTAAGTATTCCTGGGAATGCTTTTCCCAATTTGAATGTTTAAAGACATATCACAGAAAAATAAATTAAACTTGCAGATGGTGAGGGGTACCAAGCCACACGGAAGTCACTGAAATAATCTGAAGAGTGATTAACAGTGCAAGTTTCTGAAATTTCATATTTTTTCCCCTTACTGATTGTTAATACAAGATCCCAAGCACAATTTTAAAAAAAAGTTAGCTTTAGAAGTGTTATCAGTAGAAAAGCCAAGAAAAGTAGTCACTTCTAAAATACTATACTTACTCTCTAATTTGGCATTTATTTTGCATGCAATGTTGTTTGCAAGGAATGTAACCCCTTCTCCAGAATTATTTGCAGTAGAAAAGGAGACACAAATCAGTCAAAGAAAATGACTATTGTTCTAACTTCATTGAGTTATGGATAAGCTGTGAAGTATGAGAGCATATTGTTTGGACTATCCTGGCTTTGGACTGCTAGCTGAAGTTAAACCACAACATGGACAAATACTGAATGGGTTGCTAAACAACTTTTACCATGTGTTATTTGCATTAACTTCCCCTTAACATATTGAGACTTTGGTCTTCTATTTGCCTTAAAAAAATTTTATGCTGTATTGAATCTTATATTAAGCAGCATCTCGTAAATACAAAATAACAAATCTTTATTATTAATACCTATAGTCTGAAAAACATAAGCCAGCTTTGAAATTCCTCTGCGTTCTCATCTTTACAGGAAAACATCAGTACTTGCTACATGTGTTCTCCTTTGCCCAATGGCAATGCTTCAAATATGGAAATTGGGCTAGAATATAAAAACCAGGCATAACTGATTGTCAAGCACATGGGACTTGAGTATACCAAACTCTGAAAATTGTGTGGCATGCTACATGGGATCTGTAAGATACTATCATAAAGTATCCAAATTAAGGTTATGGAAACCAGAAACATACTACTAAGCAGCAGCAGTCTCTCTGGACTAATAATTAATGGCTAAATACAGAATAAATTCTTCATTAAAGTAGTGTCTATTGGTTTGCATTACATCAAGTGAAGTAATATCCCAGTGCAATACTCTGTGGATGAAAATGTTTGAACTGCTCAAAATGATGAAGTAATGTATGGGTGACAAGTAAAAATAATTAAGAAAATAATTCATTAACATATTTTTTGTGTGTGTGTAAAAAATAGAGTCAACACTGCACAAAATGGAGCTTGTAAATAGTATCCATTTAGCAGAAGACAGATGTCAGGATATGAATAGGCAAAGTTTATTTTCCAACTAGAGTCTATGATAGCTGATAAAGATCTAAATTAGAGGAAAAATTAGAAAGTATTCACTACAAATACATCAAAGTAATTTTAATTAAATATGAGCTTTTAAATTGAATATCACGGAGAGTGGACAAAGAGGAAAGATAAGCACAATCAGATAAACGCTCTCAAAAATGCATGAATGCCAAGATACGTTAATGTATTACTTACTCTGTTGTATCATTATTTACACTCAAATTTAGGAGTGCAAGTTCTCCCAAGATACAGAGGTTTTCAGACTTTTTTGAGGGTCTTCCATGAGCTATTTTTGGGGTTATTTGTCTACTAATTTGCAAAGCCAAGCGGTAAGTTATGGTATGTCAAACCTTTCATAATTTGATAGATTTCCTAACTACTTCATTAATTGGGTTATATAAAACATTCATGTAATTGTTGATTGTTTCATGTACTTTCATAATGGCAAAGGAGAATGGGTGTGCAAGATACCTCATCACCCTCACAATGTTTCAATTTCCTCTTAGTTTTAAAGAAGCTGGTTTTGGGTTTACCTCTGTCTCAAGGGAGTTTCTGGTGCAGCTGTGCTAGTAGACTCAGAATCAGTTTTGTACTGCAAAAATTGTCATTAAGAAGTGGAATTTTATTCTGTCTGTACTTTGCTAAGAACCTGAGAGGGCTTAAGAGAAAATACAGGGGAGAAGTAAAATAACAGGGGTTCAGAAATGCTTACCCAGATGCCAGCCAAGTTGCCTTAATGATAACCGGCAATTATGAGGGGTTGGGTCAATGCAATCTGGTTTATTTGGCTTTATATTCTACACTGTGTGTGTCAAAGTGAATCATGTTTCTTCTTGCAGTGCTTTGACCTAATTAGCAGTCCAGTAAGAACTGCCTCACAAAATAGTAACTAACTAATGCAATCCAACTTATCCCATTTCCTGTGTTAACTAGTTTGCGTTTTTAGGTTTTACCTAGTTTTGTTTCTCACTACAAGTTTATTCCATGCGTCGCCACAAGTGTAATTAACCCAGAAAGCTGATGTACGTCAGAGCAGCTGACCTCTGTCTGGCTTTACCCTAGTCATGGGTGATTTAAAGACAGTTTAATACTTTAATCTGTAATGTATTTTCCCAAAAGGCACGAAACAGGTAACCTATAATGGCATGATGAGTAGATACTTAATTTTCATAATGATTTCACATTGAAGATGAAGTAGCTACTCTTCAGAAGTGGTGGAATGGTAGTAAATTAATTTAATGGTAATAAATAAGATAACTAAACCTGTTATCTCACAATATAGCAGATTCAAGTGAGACTACTGTTTCTTTGCTTGACTTCACATAGACATATTTCTAATTTTTTAAGCCATTAGCTTCCAGTTGGATTTTTTGTTTGTTTCTGTTCGTCCAAAGGTACCTCTTTTCCTGCTTATAAACAGAGCATGTAATTAATGGTCTTACCTCAAGCCGATTTTTTTCCCTGTATGTTTTTCATAACTAAATTATGATTCCCAGTAACATGTCATTGTTTCTGGCATGGGTTACCAGTGACCTCTACCTTGACGCTCAAGCACTAAAATTCGGTATGGACAGTAGGGATTACCGACACAGGCTGCGCAAAGCCTCCAGCATACCTGAGCTTTCAGATAGCCCGTTGATGTATTAAAGCTTATAAATATTGCATAACACCCACCCTGCTTGAAGTGTGGAAGCACAACAACCCTCTGTGCTTCAGCGAGAAATCACTCGCTGTTTCACAGCAGTTGCTCTTCTCGCTGCGCCGCCCGCGCTGCCGTCTGCCCGGGGCGCTGGGTGTCGCCGCCCCGGGGACACGGGTCTCTGGGAACCGGGAAAAGCGAGAGGCGAAACGTCCCTGCAGGAGGGGAAGCCAAAGGAGGGAGACGGTGAACCCCCCGCCGGGGCAACAACCCTCCCCGCGGGCAAGGCGGGCGGGGGGGGGG
>VZRE01007965.1:90106-295036 GCA_013396775.1 Cephalopterus ornatus
TTTTTTTGTTTTTTCCCTCCCCCCTTGCGGATTTTAGTCACTCTTGGACAAGGTAAGCAGCATTACTAATACCTATCTATCTATCTGTATTGCACATAAATGGGTGCCGGATGGGATGGAGGAGCTGGCGTTTAAAGGCAGAGCGAAGTTGGAACCCTGTTAGCCCTTAGGTCGGTGTAGGGGTGCAGTTTTCAGTGAAAAGGGCTCCGCGAACAAAAGATGAATCTGAATGAGAAGTCAAGAGGCTTATTTTCATTGAAAACTGGCTCTTAAGGTAATGTTTGGATGTTTGAGAATTTTTTTTTTTTTTTTTAGAAATCTCGAATATTATAAAAATGTCTCAAAAAATGTTACAGAACCCTCTTTGCATAAACACTGGTTTTGGGGTACTAGACAAGATCTGTTTGATTCTCTCTGGGGGAAGAGGGGATATGTGAGGTCATTCTGGGAAGTAGAGAGTAAAGTAGGAATTAAAGAGGATTTAAAAGCATAGCTCCATGTTGCTCTGTGTTCTTGTGCGCGCCCGTATACGTGTGTAGCAGAAGGACAGTGATACCTTGTTACTTGACGAACAATTCAGCACTGTAACACTCGTGAAACAGCACCTTTATGGAAGGGATCATCACCACCTCTACCTCCAAGGTCAATGTGCTCTCTGTGTGTCCGTGAAAGTTTTGGATTTTTTTCCTTTGATGTTGGCTGTACATCAGGCCTGCTTCCAGGCTGCTGCTAGGGATAAATGCAAATCTTGTATTTAATAATACTGTATTATGTTGCATTTCTAGGACTGCTGTTGTTGGTAATTGAATAGAACTGAGAAACGTGGGCAGATGAAATGTTCTTTCAGCACTGTTTAACCTTTCCCAAGCTTAGTAGGGAGCTCTGCTTCAGAGTGGAGTTTGCTGCTGCTTCTGTGAGAGTTGTCAGAGCTGTGTACATGCAGAGCTGAGTGCCACACAGGGATTTCTGCACAAGCGGAGCTGAGCGCCATGCAGGGATTTCTGTCTGAGATTAAGGCTGATTATAGAAGGAACAGGCTGCTGCTGGTAGCCAGTGCTATTGTGATGGTTGAACAGAACAAGCAGGTAAATTAGGTCCCCACCTTGTATTTTTTAGGATTATGTAGCACTTCTTACTCTTGTGGCTGTGATAAATTTTCTTGGGAACTGGGACCTAAACCACAAGTGCTTCTCTACACAGTTGTCCTGCACAAGTGCTAGCAGTTGTAGTAACTGTGAGCATAAGGTAACTTTTGCTGATGAGATAAAGCTGATGAAAAGATGCCTCCAAAACATTTTTAATCATGTGACTTTTTTTTGTGTGTGCCTTTTTTTTTTTTTTTGGTTGGTTTGTTTGGTTTTGGTTTTGTTTGTTTGGTTGGTTTTTGTTTGGTTTTTTGTTTGTTTTGTTTTGGTTTTGCTCCTGCATGATTTACTTAATGTTAAGGTGGGTTGTTTATACTCTAGCTGATAAAACCATCCAGTAAAAAGACAACCATTAGGCAGCAGCACAGAGCTACTGACGAGTAAAACTGAAGACAAGCAAATTAAGGAGAAAGTTGTTTCGGTTGCCAAGGCTTTCATTAAATTTGGGTAGAATTAGGAAATATGTTTTACTGTTCTGTCCCTCTGTCCCTCCCTCTCTCTCCAATCATAAAATAACTATTTCTTTCCTCTCTCAACATTAGGGAAATAACGTTTATTACAGAGCACTTGTACTGCTTACAAACTTTCATTAATAGTCTACCCATAAATTAGGACAGCTCTTATAATCTGTCATTGATGTGAATACTAATTTGCTTTGAAATATTTTGATATAATTTTGAATGATACTTTTTAAGGTATGGAGATTCATGATGCTTACTTTTTAAAGTAAGCACTACGAAAGTATTCTGAAAAAGTTATTTTGAACCATGTAGTGTAGACAGTACAATAACTGAGGGAAAAAAACCCCCCACAACAGAATAACCCCCAGCCCATTAATTATATGGCCAAACTTTTGATGTTTATACAGGGCCTGAACCTGCAAATCCTTGTTCCCTTGAATAGTCTTTATTCATACACATAGTCCTGTTAGCTGGAAAAAAAAGACTATCTCCATCATTACATAATTGAAAGTCATTGACCTTGCTGAGATCAGCCATTTTACCAGCATCAATCAGATGATAAACTTTGATGCTAAGACATTAATCCTGTGCTTTTAAATTTATGTCTTATATCTGACTTTATTTTCTATGTAATGTTTTGCCTTCATTTGTATTAGGTTGCTTTATTTTATAAATCATGTTTAAAAAAATGGAGATTTGAAATGGTATGTAGACTCAGAAGGGAGCAAAATGGCACTGCTATTTTTCAACAAAATGGTGTTCTAAATATAAATATACAGTGTGGTCCATAGCCATTTTGGTCACTGGTTCTGATTAGAAAACGTCTGTCCTCAGTAATAAACTTTCTTCAAGCATATTTGTAAACTTGTAAGGATATGATTTGGTATAAAATGCAGTTCCAAGACCTTTAACACCACTATGCAAAAGTTGAAAAAACACCACATGTTAATGACTTGCCAAATGGCTGACTGCAGAACTAACGCAAAATCAGGGAAGAGTTTTGTTATAAAAACAGGATTCAAGGAAGCTCCCTGTTTAAAGAACTACTTCATATACCCTGCTTATGCTGAGCAACACAAAGATGTGGCTGTGACGGAATATATCTATAACTATTGAAAATATCAACATATGAACAACCTGTCAGGGTTCCAAAACTTACTTTTGAAAGGGAATCACTTGGTTATTTGCTGGGTTATGGCCTTTGACAGCAATTGGTAATCAGTAAAAGCCCAAATGCTGTGGTTGCTCAGTTGTAGGTGTGTTCTAGATTTACCTACTCATGTCAGTGTGTCATTCAGATTTTTTTCTGTGTGAGTTTATCCAGTAATCCTGAGTATTTGTTTAAAAAAGCAAAGATATTCAATTTTAGAACTGTTACAATCACACAAATTATGTCTTTAATAAATACCGAACTTTTATTTTCCTTAGACAAATGCATGCTGTTCATGTGACAATGTAAATTTTGTGTCGCTCTTCTCTGACTTTTAGAGACTAAAATAGTAATGAAAGCAAGGCTCTGTTCAGTTTTGTTAGTTATAAACCTAAAAATAAAGGTGGAACTCCAATAGGAATAGTTCTGTCTTTTAATGAATCTGAACTTGGCTTTGATTTCTCAAAGGTAACATGTCAAACGAAATTTAAGAAGTCAATTCTAATATTTTTCTCCAATCTGGCTAATATTCTGGACATTAAATATTGCAGGAGTGAATCACTGGCTCAAGGGGAAGTAATGAATCAAATGCCACTCTTGACTTTGTTTTTCAGGCTTTCTAAGCAAAAGTGGGACAATAATCATTAATTATTCAGTGTAACTTGGCCTATTATGGTACTTAATTTTAAAGTAAAATAATTTGATTAGCAAGTTTGTTTGTAAATCTGTTTAATCCCATTTTTCACTTCAAGTTTGGTTTTTTTATTTTTTTCTTCTGAAGCATAGGGAATAGCTGTCAGCAAATGAAAAGACTGGAAACTTGTTTGCATAAGATATTTTACATATTTAATACAGCATGCTTTTCCTTCCCTCTTGATAGACAGAAAAGACAAAGACCATATTTATATTACTAAAAGAGCAATAAATTGAAATTATTCTCTGTAGTAAAGAGACATTGAAAAGGTTGTGAGTTGACCAAGAGTTTTAAATATTGCCATGTCAAACTCCCTTTAACACCTCCAATATCAAGGATTACTAATGCCCAGGAAAATTATTCAAGAGAAATCAAAACCACAGGCTCATTCTGTTTTCTGCTATTTTACAAGATCTTTCTTTAGATTTTGGTTTACATGAGTAAACCTGTCTACTAGAAGGTAGGTTGTGTTCCTTTCCTGCAGTTGAGTTTATTAGCAGATGTGTCTTCATAAGGATGGACCAGTGCAGATCAAGCATTTTCTGTACAGTTACGGTGGCAGATCTACTGCAAAAACGCTCCCTGAGTGCTAGTATCTCTCATTTCCTCTATGCCATTGTTACTTCTGTTTGTATTGGCTAAATGTCCTGGCCAAGAGAGGTTGCTGTGGTCCAGCCAGCCTTACCAAGTGGCTATGGGAATGACTTGAAAATATGTATTTGTAATCTATTTTTAGCTTTACTTGATAGCAATGTTTATGCAGGTATTTACCCTTACTACCCTATTCAATTAATCACCCTTTTTAGAGTACACTATGTGTAATTAGTGGTGAATTATTTGGCTGCGTTGCTGAGTTGTGCAAAACTTAAGAAAATAAGAAGTTTTAAAGAGTTAAAAGAGGGGAGAGTTGGCAAAGCTAGCACTGACTGCTTGAAGTAGGTTGAAGTTCACAGTTTATTTGCATTTGAATTAACTGAGGTTGGTGTCCAACAGTGCTTTTCAGAGCAGACTTCAGAAAGACTTTTTTGTCTAATAAAGTTCTTGAAAATGTTAGATGGAAGATGAAGGATATTTAAAATACTTCTTTCTTTTCCTGACAGGGAGAGCTTTTTTCTCATTTTACTCCAAGTGAGGCTTATTGTAATCTGAAATATTTTTACCACTGAATAGGCGGTCTTTTGGTAAAAGCCACTATAATTTTTAGAACAGCATATTAAAAACCTTCTGAAAGTATTTTTAGTTCCTTCATACAGAATTTCTTAATATCTACATAAAGAAATAAAATAATCTGAAAACAGCTCATAACTTTAATCAGATAAAATGTTACTCATTACTAAAAATGTTCTTTTATTAAATGGTAGGAACTTTTAGATTATTACTTTACATACATTTGCTTCCATAAGGAAACAAAATGTTTTAGAGTCTTTCTGCATTGTAACTCTGAACTAAACATATTTCCATTATTATAACAAAACTTTGTCTTCCTAAATAAGATGTAAGTCATTATACTTCTAATCACATTTAAACAAATGAATGAGCAATGAAACAAAAGAGGTAGAAAATTCTTACATATGGGTAGTGGAAATAAACTTTGTTTTCAAAGAGCTTCAAAGTTCAAAGTTTCAAGTTCTGGGGTTTTTTAAGTATATTTTCCTATGTAAACTTTACTTAAAATACCACTATAACTGGTAATATATGTTACTCATGGGTTTTATGAAATTTCATCGAACATAATTGCTAGGAAAGAAAACAAAGCACTTTCACATCATTTTGGTAGATCAATGGAAATCTTAATTTGTGATAAGTACAACTTTTGATTCAGTTACAGACTGAATATAATGCACTAATATTACAATTATATAAATAATTGAGGACTGTATTTGATGACAATCATGTTCTTCCAGTGACAACAAGAAACATGCAAGTTTCAAACACATTTAGTATATAAACAGAAAAGACTAGTATCTACTTTCTGAGACAAACTTTAGTGTAATGGAAAGGTAAATGCACATGAATGAATGACCAATTCACAAATGCGTATCTTTTAGAGTTGCAGAGTCAAAATTTTTATTAATACAGCAGAAAATAACCTATTGTACCTAAGTAAAAGATGAGATGCACCATGTTGGTTTTGAAAATGCTTTTTGCATTTATCTTTTAAGAGAAGAAGAATTTTTTTGTCACATTTTGGAGAGGTTTTTGTCCCTTCTGCATCATCATTTCTAGCAGAGTCTATTTTTTCCCTCCTAAGGGTCTGTTCTGAGTCTTAAATCAACAAAAAGCAAAAGCTTTTAAAAGACATGAAATTTATACTGCATCTTGGTAACTATCCATGTTTTATGAAAGCTTTGAGATTGTGGAACCTGTAGAAAGAAACCTGAGTGAGGTACCTTTGGTAAAGGTAGGTTTTCTCAGTGTTTTCCAGGTATTACTCAGATCTGAGAAATGAATGCTCAGAAAACTGTCAGAAAGACAGTATCAGTGCAAACTCTGATATTATCAAAGAAAGAGTGGTTTGGGTTGGGAGGGATCTTAAAGATCATCTAGTTCCAACCCCCTGCCATGGGAAGGGGCAGCTTCCACTAGACCAGACTGCTTAAAGTCCATCCAGTCTGGCCTTGAACACTTCCAGGGATGAAGCATCCACAACTGCTCTGGGCAACCTGGTCCAGTGCCTCACTACCCTCATAGTGAAGAATTTCCTCCTAATACACATAATCTAAACCTGCCCTCTTTCAGTTTAAGTCCATTTGCCCTTGTCTTATCACTGCATGCCCTTGTAAAAAGAACCTTTCCATCTTTCTTGCAGGCCCCTTTTAAGTACTAGAAGAATGCAGGCTGAACAACCCCAACTCTCTGAGCCTGGTGAGGTGCTACATAGTAGATAGAGGTGCTCCTGCCCTCTGATCATCCTGGTAGTCCTCCTCTGGACTCACTCCAACAGGGCCACATTCTTGTGTTGGTGTCCTCAGAGCTAGATGCAGTACTCCAGGCGGGGTCTCACAAGGAAAGAATGGAGGGGGAGAAGCACCTCCCTAGACTTTCTGTCCACAGTCTTTTTATAATGCAGCCCAGGACACTGTTGTCTTTCTGGGCTGCAAGTGCACGTTACTGGGTCATGTTGAACTTCTTGTCAACCAACATCCCTAAGTCCTTCTCCCCCAGGCTGCTCTCAATATATTCTCTATCCAACCTACATTTGTGCTGGCAATTGCCCCGACCCAGTTGTAGGACCTTGCACCTGGCCTTGTTGAACTTCAAGAGGTTCTCACAGGCCCACCTCTCAAGCTTGTCAAGGTCCCTCTGGATGGCATCCCTTCCCTCCAGTATGTTGACTGCACCACGTGGCTTAGAGTCATTGGCAAACTTGCTCGTGTTGCACTTGATCCCACTGTTCATGTCACTGACAAAGATGTTAAATAGCACCAGTCCCGATACCAACCGCCGAGGAACACCATTTGTCACTGGTCTCCGCTTGGACATCAAGCCATTGACCACAACTCTGGGTGTGACTATTCAGCCAATTCCTTATCTACCAAGTGGTCCACACATCAAATCCGTTTCTCTCTAGTTTAGATAAATAATTTAAATTAGTGACATTTAAATTAAATTTAGTTATTTATTAAATAGTAGCATCTTATTTTGACAGCAAGCCCTTCTTTTCTCTCCATTCTGTTTCAAGATGGAAACATAAGTTCAGCTCATCATCTGTTTTTGCAGTGGAAAGGCCACAGAAAAAGAAGAAATGCTCTTCATGACAGTACATTTGGTTTGTCCTTGTAAAACGGAATTAAGTTGCATGGGTACTCCCTCTCCTTGCAACAGCCAAGGTTAGCCACAACCTCAGCTTCAGAGAGAAATCGATGTTTTTAATCTTGAGGGCTGATTTTTAAGTTGAAATACAGTTCATCACATTGCTGTTCTTCCATATTATCAAGTACTTTGACAGAGGTAATTCTTATTTAAAATAAACTACAAGACACACAGCATCAGGTTAACACGGTTTGATGACTGATTATATTTCTCATTTATTTCCTCTGCCTTTTAAGGTGAATGAATCTTAGCTAGTATAGTGGAGAGTTAAAAATATTCTTTTTTAAATTTGTTGGTCCTCTAACATACATGTTATGCTTCTGTCTTTCATTTATACTACCTTTATATTCCCATGTAATTCAAAAACCCAGCAATAATTAGTGCTATGGTAATGTTTCAACACAGAGATGATTTTTTTTTTTTTAGATTTTATGATTTTTTGCTCAAGGCTGCTTTTGATAAACTGTAATATTCTGTAAAAAATTTTCTACACATAGATGCACATGGGCTGATTTAGTTTTTTCCTTGGGACACTGAAAGAAAAAAACATAATTAACATCACTCCTGAGGTTTAACTTTTGTATTATGCTAATTATTTTTTGAACTGAAGACAGTTTTTCAAATGAATTTAAAATGTGTTGCTTAGCTGTAATTGCATTCTAGTCTACTGTCTAATAATAGGCTGATTCTCTTATTTTATGCTTGGAGAATTATTGTCACAGAAATATTTCAACAGTCTACATTTGTATGTTCTTGTTGCACTGAGTGGGGTAGGGGGAGGTTAGCTGCACCTTGGGGGTTTCATTCGAAACATTAGTAGAGTGCTTCAAGCATCAGATCTTAAAATTGGTGTCCCCAAAAGACCAAAAATTTAATATTTTAATATATTCATGTCCCTTATATCCTTTTTGTGTAATAGTCATATTCATCTACTGCTCAAGGCTCTCAGTAACCTCTTTCATGCGTAAGTAAACTTTTAAAAGAGCTGCTATGCTTGTCTTTGTAAAAATATACATTATATACACATAAAACCTTAATAAATCTATACTGGAAATTTGATTTATATTTCCAAAGTCTCAGACATCGATATAAAAAAATAACAACTCTGTTGTTATGATTTCTGAGATAGAAAAACTCTCACATTAATAAAGAAATATAAATGAAAGTTTGTGATATAATTTGTTGACTGTAATGATTTAGAGTGCTTTTATTAATTTATGTGCTGCATCTGACTCCTCCATGAACAGAATGAAATATTATGGCTAATAATTTTGGTTTTATCATTCTCTGCTTTCCTTTTAAGAGACAAAAAGTCCAATTTTAGTGAGTTATTCTTGTATTTTTGATAATCTGGGTATGCTCCTCGAGTTACCATGAGTGAATGGTGGAAAAAAGCCTAAAGAGCTGATCATGAAGCTCTTAATGTTTAAAACAATAAGCAGAGAGTCTTGTACCTTTGTTCTTTTTTTTTTTTTAATGAAAGTGAACAGAAAGTGAATTTCCATAAATGAATGGAAACTCTCAGTTTTAAAATTTGTGTTATTTAAGTATGAAGTATTAAATATTTTCCTTGAAGAAAAATGTCTTCACTAAAAGGGTGGCCAGACATTGGAACTGGCTGCCCAGGGAAGTGGTTGATCCACAGTCTCTGGAAGTGTTCAAGCAGCACATGGATGTGGCACTCGGGGACATTGTTTATCAGGGAACAAGGCGGTGCTGGGCTAACCGTTGGAGTCAATGGTCTTAGAGGTCTTTTCCAATGATTAATGATTCTATGATTCTGGTTCTTCCAAAAAGAACTACAAAAAGAGTTGTAATGTTATATATAAGTATTGCAAAAATCATTAATAGTTCTTGGGGTTTTTTTTAAAGATTAAAAATAAGTAAAGACTAACTCTAAACTTCCCATACGTCTGAGATTTGATAATTTGGGGGGTTCTTAAGCATTGGTTAGGTGTTTCTCACTAGAAGTGGATTTCTGAGGTGACTGTTGGTAAAGTCAACTGATTTACAAGCTACAACTAATATAGGAAGTCAAAAAGGAATACCAGGTGCTGAAAAGAGTTTATTGCTATCACTATAGTCAGTGAATATTTGAGGACAAGGAGCTTCCCAGCATACTCTTTGTTTTGCCTATAGACCAGGTTTGTAAGCCAGTAATCATTATGAATTTTTCATTGCTTTTGATTAGTGTCTGACGGATCACTTCTCTTACAATCCTGTAATAACTGCATCAGAATTATCTGTGTGGGACAGATGTAATGCATTCTAATCTTCTATTTCTGGTATTTATGTCCAGCAGTAATTATGCACTTAGTTTTTCCTTTTAAATTGTTTTTTTAATCCCTATTTTTGATAGGTGACACAAATTTCACAAATGGCCCCTTGACCTCAAAAAGCCAGCTTTTTTGTGTTAAAGATTGCATATTTAATTATCTATAACAGTATGTAAAACTGCTCATCATGTAGCCTTGCATAGAATACACATCAACTGTAAGACTTCACAAGCTAAAGCACCTCCTTAAGTAACTTAAACTGAAAGAAATAGAAAAGTGCTACCGAAAAGAGTCAAACTGTTTTCGATCAGCATACAACACAAATCTAAGTGAATATGCAATTTGCAGTGAAGGTTCAGCTGATTTACAAAAGTGAGTGATAACATTGAAGCTTCAGAGTTGAAGTTTCCTGATTGAAAGTGGTGCATCTAGGCAAATAGATGAATCAGAAGTTTGTTAATAAGTACAACTGGAGGAGAAACACCCAGAGAAAGTATTTTCCATAGTAAATATTTTCACAATATATTTATCATTATTTTTACAATATATTTATCACATTTACAATAATTTTATCATATAAAGCCAGTGAGAAAAAGCTGGTGTTACCACTATCTCTCTATCACTATCTCTATCCATTAACTTTAAGTTTTTGAACATGAAAAAGAACCTTTTAATAAGTGTTGCTCATAAATTTCTAATTAAGGACATTTCTGAGTTTACCTAGCCTCTCAAGGTTATCAAGAAATGAAGTACAGCAAATAAAAGGCTCTGTTTCCTAAGAGCTGGACAGTAAGAATACTTCTACTTCATTTGGGTTGTACTAACATACATGTATTCCCAGGAAAACCCCCATAATTGCTCACAAATGAAGGGTCAGAATTTGGCAGACCTGGGCTTAAAAAGCAGTGGAAAGTGAAGAGAAAAATCTAGTAATTGTGTTTATAAATTAACAAAAACTTTAGAATGTGCTCTTAAATATTCTTAGGGGGGAGGGCATTATGGACTGAGAAATATTTTTTTGTTTGCTCCATGTTAAGAGACAGTGTCATTTTTCTCTTCAGCAGGAATTAAATTTTAGTGTAAAATATTTAGGCAAGGGGCAGAAGCCTCTGACCTATTTAACTAGAGAAACTGTTCATGTTTGCTGGTTATAATAGCATCTGCTAGGAGTAAAAACATTCGTGAAATAATCCTAAACCAGAAGAACATTACTCATGGTCCACCAAAAAAAATGAAGTCATGAAGTAGCTACTTCCCTTAAATACACAAAGGACAGAAGTCTGCAATAGCTTAACTTGTGATATTGTGGCTACTTTTCTTGCTACCCGTTTCTAGCAGGAAAAAACGTTGGAATTACTAGTGGAAAAAGGGAAGAAAAAAAATAGCTTTTTTGTGCTCTCAGACTGACTGAAAAGTGGTATGGTTACATTTACATTAATATTATTATAGCAGGTTTCATCAGTGAAAATATGAGGATAAATCAGACACCATATGTGCAGCTCCACACTTAATTACTGGAAGGCCACTTCTGGAACTAAGATTATGGCATTTTTTTTAAATTTGCTTCCCCTTTTTTAATCTTTGCATGTATGTTATTTCTGGCCATATTCAGGAAATATAAAATTAGAGTCAGTGAGCAAATCTAACAACAGAAGAATATCAGTGGTAAAAGTCTGTATTACTAAAGAAAATTCCTAAATTACTGGATGCTCATGAAGGGCTGTTATGATGCATAATGTCAATTTATTTTTTTTTTGTTATGTAATGAAACAAAACACCCATCCTAAAACCTAGAATTGATGCTCTAGAATTGAAGTTTACAATAGATAAAATAATAGACAATTGAGAGTCCCAATAGCCAAAATAGCCCTATAGTATTATTTCTAGTGGGTGATGATAGCCATATGGGAATGTTATTCTAGAAAGGGATTGATGTAAGGGAAACAGTGGCTGCATTTATTCTCCTGGGCATGTTTTTGATACCCCATTATGGTTTAGAAAAACCCCAAACCCAAACCAAAAAGCTGCAAGGGGCTATCTTGCCCAGCTTTGTAAATGGTTCTTCTGGAGTAATTTTTAAATATTCTCTGTCTAGATTTGTATCTCCCTCAGGCTTTTAGAGTAGCCAAAACTGGGGTAAAATGTAGACACGAATCCAGGCTATCCTTCATGGATGATGTTCAAAGAAGTCAAGTAACTTTGGAAATAAGGGATAATTTTGGATACCTTTGTTGGCACCTACTCTCTTTTCTCCCCACAGTATATTGTGCATCATCATATTGGTCACTCAGAACTGTAGGGAACTCAGGGGCTGTAGTACTGTTACGGACCATGAATAGGGAGCAGTCCTTAAATTGGAGCTTGTGCACTTGGTGCAGCTGGCTTTAAGAATAGGAGGCTGCCCAAAGCAGCCAACTTTGAAAGAGAGAGCAGCAATGAATCTGCTCTTGTTTTGTTTCCAAGTGTTTAATGTGGAAATTGTAGCCACTGGCTGCAGTGTCAGCACTGAGGGCTGGCAATCTTTTATTAAGTGAAAATTAGGGAATATGAGTAGTATGCACTGCTACATAAGATATCCCTCCTACTTCATTAGATTCATCCCCTTTTCCCTCATCTCCTACACCATGAAAATAAGATGAACAGTGAACCTGATGCATCAGTTTGGTCCCCTGTATTTACCGTCTTAATCCTTCTTTGACACTCTTCCTGTTGGAACTTTCTATTGATACAGGAGAGAGTCCAAGGCCTTAGTTTTGGAGGAACCAGACAGAGAAGATTTGACCTATGTTTGCTCTCAGCTGTGATTTGAGATGATCTGTGTACTGTCTTACTCTGGAGGTAGAAACTGTTACCCCCTCTCTTCATTAAATGTGCAGGTTCCTTCATTTATGCAATTTTAAGTTTAACACATTGAAGATGAGAAAGAAAGGTAGATTTTTCCCTCTATATCTAGGCAGGTTAATCCTGATTTTTCAGTATGGGCCAAATCTGCAAGACTATAAATAGTTTTCAGATTCCATTAGATGTTGCTGAACCAGATGATTTTTTTTTTTTGCATATATAGCCTCCTTCAAAGTAACTTTCAAAAACCTTTGTTTTGCTAGCTTTCTCTGTTTTGTGGCTTGCAGAAAATCTCATCTGCATAACAAGAAATGTTTGAAATTGCTGAAGGGTAGGCATTCCCAGACCTTCAAAATACTGAGGCAAGAGAAGCTTTCCGTTCTAATAACATGGGGATACTTAGGTGAGCCAGCACCGAGGATGCATTCGTGCCGACGGTAACTGATTCATCGATAAAGGGTCTGTGTGTAGCTGCAGCACTTCGACATTTGCCACCAGTCATCTGATCGGCATTTGTGACAGAGGAGTTGGAATGCAATGTTCAGAAATGTCTCCTGGCTCCTGTTCTTGAGTGTTGCACTTCACAGAGATGTCCTAGACAATCCCAGAGTCTATGCAGTTGACTCAAAAATGGGGAATAGTGTCAAGGTGGGATATCAAAGGGAGTACAGACTTACATTTCAGAGAGGTGGGGCGGTTACTCTTGAGGCTGTAGCTTCAGAGTGACACCTTTATGTGAGAAGAGAGATGGGATGTTCTTGCCTATGCACACAGTTCATACCAGATGTGATATCGAGTGTCTGGTGGTGACATCTGAGCACTAATTTCTTGCTGAAATATACTCTTTTTTTTCTTTTTTTAATAGGCTCTTTCTAGTGCTTCCTGGCACATTGATGGTGAAAAGTTCATTCCAGTCAATTTGACATTAACTTTTTTCTCTATTTCTATTGTATAAGTAAAACTGAAGATATTTACCATTTTGCTTTTCCAAAAATAACCAAAAAACACCAAATAAAACACTCAAAAAATTGAAACAAATAAAATATGTCCAATTTTTTTTTGAGATCAGTAATAAATGAACACAAAAAGTTTGTTTTCAGTGTATGATACAGTGGTGGTTGAGGAGAGACAAAATACTTTCCTTTTACATACTACCAGTTCATCACCACATACTGTCTGCTTCTTTCTTTGTTTGTGCTATCCCCATTCCATTCTTCTTAGAAGTGACAGTTTTTTTAGCTAATGAATTATTGAAAAAAAAATCTTATTTTACAATCCTATTTAGCTACAACCTAATCAGGACATTGTAGGTTTTCTGATTTGCTGTCAGCTTTCCAGCATGCAGTTGGAAGGCTTTTGTCTAGTAGATATTTTAGAGCAATATAAAAACATAAACAATAAAATCCAGTAAAATAGTGTAAGACAGTTAAAACATAGCAGGAAATGAAGTTTCTATTGAACAAGTATCCTATTGAAATGAAGTATCCCATTGAACAAGATTGTGAGCAATACAATAAGAGAAGTGGATTGTTTTATTAGAAATACCTATGCAAAATTTAAAGAAGGCTGCAGTTTTTCCATGGATAATTAGTAATGATGCACTAAATTTACTGCATATAGTAGAATATAAAAGACCAAGTCAGCTGTCACAGTCAGGGGTTTTTTTTCACCATATATGATAGGGTAAGGTTTTTTGTTCTATAAAATCTCAGAACTAACTGTATGTTATACTCAGTCTATTAATTTCATTTGCATAAGAAGAGAAGATCCTTTTTTATTCACATGGACTTTAATGTCCAAGCACATTGCACTGGGAACTCATTCCACTTTATGACTGACAGAACAAGTGTGATTTTCTGTATTGTGCTGAATTCAGGCTCATGAAGAAAGTTGACCTTTTTGGCAGTAAAGAAGAAAGTGAGTCAAGTCATCACAAAGCAGGAAAGAGGAGAGGTGAAAAACTCCACAGCAGTTAAATTGAAAAAGAGAAAATACCTACAACTATTTTGGCTATTCAAGTATAGAACAATTTCCTCTCTTCGTATATATTTCTGTGAAGCTATATGAATGGACATAGGGTTTTTTTAAAGCTAATCACAAACAACTTTGAATTTCTTGCATTTTAGTTGACGGAGTTATTTTAAAGTTTAGTTTCTATCCTTGTGAATGTTTTCACTAAATCCTATAAATAGGGTAAAATTCTGGAGCCAACATATCACATGTGGATTTTAGAGTTGTTTTCATGTAGTTAATTAGGTCAGGATTTCATTGGTAGTTAATTATATTAATGTGGGCCCTAGGGGAGAGTACTGGAGGGCAAATGTATTTTTGGTTCAATCTTGATGAGGACAACCTGCCCCCAGCTACAAATAGTCCTTGTTTATTTTAATAGCTGCAACATTCATCAGTCCTTTTGGTTACTGATTGAACTGTGCTTCAATCCAATTATACCAAAATCCACATGCATCTTTATTCTCTGCAGTTTGATAATTTCGCATTTCATATCAGTGTTTGCACTGTTGTGTATGCTCCTCTCTGTCATACCAGAGTGCGTCCTTCTGTGGTTGACGAACTCATGATTTCTTGCATGTCACAGGCCTTTCCATATCACATTTCTCTCTGATATGCACTCTAGTTATTTTCCCAACCTTTGAAGGCTGCTGAAATACTATTTCTCCTGCTCCCAGCTACCTTCTGTCTTAACATTTTCGTGTTTTAGGACTTGGTTTCCTTTTTTAGTACTTTATAATTCTTTTGTTACTTCAAATCCAATTAGAGGTTAAAAACCCAAACCTGTCTATTCCAGTCTTTGCCATTTTCATGATAGTTTTGAGCAACAATTTCCAGGTGTGTTGACTTTAAAGCCAGCTGAGTTTTTGAAAGATGTCTTTCAATGGGTGAAAAAGATGGAATTCATGTCTGTTGGCTAGACAACTTCAGCACAGTGAGTTTCGAAGTTGTAAAGGGATAAAATCATAACATTAAACAGAATACTTCAAACAAAGAGATTATAATGGCTGTTTGAATTAATGATAGACATATGGTTTAGCATTCATTCAAGGAGTTCAAGAACACAAAGGTTTCAATGGTTTTGTTGGTAACTACTGTTTTACCAAATGCCAGAATTTCTTTGAATAATAAAAGGGAACATAATAAGAACCCTTGAATAACATAAGGATGGTAGATTAGCATATCATAGCAAATATGTAGAATTTCAGTCTTTAGTTTAGCAGCTTACCTCTTTAAAAAAGAAGTTGTACCTTAAGAGACCATTTTGCCTTTTCTAGGATAACTGCTCAAAAATACACAAAAATTTAACGTGGAAGTGTCAACAACTGCTGTTACTTCTTCCATTTAATTAACATCAGCAGTATTTTATTGAAGTAAACAAAATTAACAACTTGAAAACCAAAATATTAATCTTTTCTAGCATGTGCAAGGTACACAGTTACATAATAGTATAGTAGGTGTTAATTTACAAATTTTGTAAAATATTAACATTATCAAACTATTCACCTGAGTTCTAAGCTGACAGGTTTTCTGTTTCTGATTTTGTAACATGAAGCAGTTGAATTCCCATCGGTTCAGATACTGCCATGATGGTAAACATTAATTCTCTAGGATATTAAGGAACCAGCTGTGACAAATTTGCTTAGTGAGGGAAGAAAGAGACCACCTTGCTAACAGTATAACTTCCAAACAAACGAGCACTTGCATATATCAATGATGCTAAAACTACCAATGATGTCGATATTGAAGTCTTAGGAAAAAATTATATCAATAAACACAACACAGAATCCATTAAAAAAAGGTTCCTCTTGAGATGTGTGAAATATAGTACCTTCATTTTCTTCTTTCTGTAATATTTAAGAAACTAAGAGACCACATGAAGAACATGCTAAGAAAGGTTTAAAATTTTCATTTCTCATTTCATTATAATTAATTGAAACTTTGGTAACTAGTAATAAGACACCTGTGAATTATCCTTTAAATAAATAAATACATACTGTATGGAAAATGGTAAGATTAAATTAGAGCATGAAGTTAGCAGCAAAGATCTCACCTAATAAGTGTCCTCATTGCATCTGCATTTTAGATGTTTTGACCTTTCACAAATGTCCCTGGCACACTCAGGCCACTTGCATACATGCTCATGTGAGCCACTGTAAGCCTCTAGGGCCGATTCCAAAGAAGCTCTTCTACAAGAGCCCTGGGCAGATGAGTTGTGCTTGCATCACTCTTTGCTGACTTGGCTTCTGCTGTTACCCACCAGCACCTGGCAGTGCAAGTGGTGTGAGGGCAAGGAGAGAGTACAAGTGAAAGGCAGGGAAACCTGGCCCTTGTGCTGACTGCTCACCACAGAGGTGCCTTGAGGTACTTGCCTTGGAGACACCTGACATGTTTGTAATGTCTACACAAAGACCAAGCGCAGTAGTACAGGACCAAGAGTGCAAGAGTCTGCACTCCACCTGCTGCTTGTGCAGTATGATGGTTTTGCAGCTTAAATGAGAAAAGGAGTGAGGCAGAGATGGGCAGCAGTCAGCAGAGGCAGGATTCGTCTGGCATGGCAAGTGCTTTTCACGAGATTTTGCTGCATGTGTATTCCAGCATGTGTGCTGTTAGCAGCATCGCTGGTTGTTCCAAAATGACTGTGCCAGCCTCTTTTGGTGGGTGAAGGATGAAGAGCATGTGCCTGCTCAGTCAGTGGCTGTAGCCACATAAAGTAGCAGCTGAGAGACAGAACAGATTGGTACACAGATGCACGAACTGTTGGCTGCCGTGGCAGTGCTGCACTTCACTGTTGCAAGCCCCAAGCCTGCTGTACGCAGTTAAGGTGACCTAACAACTCTGGTTCAGAGCGTGGCTGCCACTTCTGGTGGAGAAGTGGAAGGTGACAGCGTGAGGTATGCGGTGCGCAAGAGCTGTCAGCAACTCCTGGGGGCAAGACTGCTGTCACGACATTGTGATCTACTTTCCACGTAGCATTTTGACAAGGACAAACTTTGCTTGATATGGGTTATAGCTGCATTCATAGAGAGACTATGATACTGACTCTAATATGATATCTATCATAAGGTTTTTGATGACACAGGCTGTATGAAGATATGGGGCACTAGGGTACAGTAGAGGCAGGCTAATGGGAAAAGACATACTTTTAGCTAAAAATTCTACTTGTTCGGAGTCAATACAATATCATAATCTCTATTTAGACAAAAAAAGACTTTGTTTGCAGGTGCCTTTCTGCCGTGAAACCATAAGAGTAGATAAAAGCATCTTAAGAAATGGTAGCAGTGTATTCTTTCCTGGACACTTATTTGCATCCATCATTATATGCAATGAAATCCTCAAAGTCAAAGGCACTGAAGCATGGTTCATATTTATTACTGTAGCTGTATTATAAACCTATTAATAACATTGGTGACAGAGCTTATGGTCTTTTTCTGATCCACACAAAATAGACAATTAATTTTATTCTTTTTTTTTTAATTGAGATTAGTAGTATGTAAAGGACAGAGACTGACATGTCCTGCAAATATACAGTACTACTCCTTGATATGTTAAAAGTGACCTCTTAAATAATGCCAGGTTAATATCTGACCTGTCTTCTCTTTTAAAGGTAGGAAGAATGCAGTGATCGAACTAGTATTTAAGATTTCCTTTATTATACTTTGTAGAGGCCATTAAGTTGATCAGATAAGTTTATTGGAGTGGAAGAGTTATATTTTCAAATTAATTATATTTCTGTTCTTAATGCCAAATATCCTGGCTAGTCACCATTTATTAACCCAGAACAGAGTATAATATCCGAGAAATTTTTGGAAAAAATCTTTGAAAATGGGAAATTGATTAATTTTAAATATGTATACATTTTAAAATAGAACATTCTCATAATTGGTATGTATTTTCACTCTTCATATAAACTCTGGCTAAGCCAGCTTATATTAATTAGATTTTTTAAATACACTGTGTAAATATATATTATCACATTTGTAACTGGTTGTGTATAATACGATATTTTTTCAATCTTTTCAGTGAAGATTACAGCATGGGGACAGGTAACATAGTGCTTAGTGTATATTTGCTAAACTCTCATAGTAACAACCTCTATCCTGGTCCAACAAAGAAGAGTCAGACAGAGAGCAAAATTTACATTACCAATGAACTGCTGAGAAGATTAGAAATCATAATATCTTTGAGAAGAAGCACTCACTATGGTGTTGTGAAATATATCAATCATTATTAGATATTCATAAGTAAGGTGTCAGAACTGGGATTTAGGTTGTTTTTCACAAAATACTGAACTTTTAAGGTGAAAAGCACTAGCAGGAGAGAAAAGGGAGATACTGGTTTGCATTGCATTTTCTTAAGAATTAAAATAAATTGTCTCCAACTCGGGGGTGAGTAGCTGATCATCAGGGATAATGGTGGGAATTCTCTTAACTTTTCATGTGGTTTCCTTTGTTCAAAAGAAAAAATTACAGAAAACTATTTGAGGGTTCCAGTTGCCTTACCTAAATGAGGCAAGTGAGATGCCCTCAGGTATTCCTTCTGTCAATTCAGAAGGTATAGCTCTCCCAGCAATACTCACCCAAGGGTTTTAAGGAACAAATTTGTCACAGAATAAAAGAATCCTTTCATAGATAATAATTTATCAAAAAGCTTTAGAAGTAGCTGAAATGGAGAGAAGTCAATAGTGAGAAAACTGCAGAGTTCATCAGATTCATGAATGCGCTGGAAATGTGCTAAAAAGTGAGATGACAGAGCTTTCTGAGAATCAGAAAGGAAAATCTAAATTTGATGCCAAAGAACTTAACTGTGCAATGAGAAGTAAGGCATAACCATTATCTGTCCCACATACTCCACTCTGGTGCCTCAGGTTTTAAGGCAAATCTGGGGCTGACAAAGAGCAACACAAAAGACTCCTACAACATGGATCAGTTTAATGCTAAAATAACACATTAAGGTAACTGTTAATGAGAGAATTAATGCACATGAGGAAAGAAACACAACACCCTAAATATTTGCATGCAGTGAGGGGAAAAAAAGCCCCACACTCTAATTATTTATATGCAATGAGTAGCTGTAAATTAGATGTTTGCATTCATAGTACGGAAGATACAGAGTTATTGCTAGTAGTTGTTTAGGAATATCAGTTCAGTGTTTATTGGCAGATAAATCATATCGAGAATAACAGATGTACTGGAATATTTTTTTTATTTCTCTCTACATTTTAACCTATAGACTGTACTCTAAATGAGGAATGTGCAGAGAAAAAAACAGGAAAATGGGAAAATGAAGAGGTAGAGGTTGGTATCTGTTTAAAGAGAGTGTAAACCAAATAAATTCATCAGATTTCTAAACATGGTTATATAAATATAAAGAAGCAACACTCTTGACACCCACGTAATGTTATGAAAATAAAAATATACATTAAAAAATGAAGGAGACAAACTTAAGGAGCTAAGTCCCCATCAGTGGATATTAGATAAATTGGTGAGCTGCAGTTTCTAGCTCAGGCAGTAAATGCACTTGAAGGAATATGCTATGTTATCCCTGCCTCTTTACTTCTTTTAAGCATCTACCATTGGACACCAATTTAATAATAAGTAGTTATTAAACAATATTTGCCTTTGTTTACAGTATCACATCCGTGCTTAGTGCAAATAAAGAACTGAAGCAACACATATGGAAACAACAAGGTACATTTTGATTTATAGCTGTTTAATGACAGAGCCTGGTGAAGTTGGCATTTTAAACACTAGAGTGGTGAAAATATGGGGTGGAATTACTTCTTACTTCTGTAAGGACTTAGAAATAAATAATTTCAGAATTAAGTAGAAAACAGCGGACTATTCATAATTATATTAATCAACATGTAAGTTATTATCTTGTCTTGTCCTGTCCTGAAATCCTTATAGGTATGTAGGAGATGTATTGTAATAGGTAGAGCTTATATTTTCTTAAGTATGTTGCGTAAACAAACACATCACTGAAAACAATGGTAAAGGTCAGAAATGTACCTGCCTGACAGTCCGATTTCACAACTTTTAAAGCAGCTCATTACACTGCTTTCAGGGTGATGCCTCAGCGACGTGACAAACTCAAAAAGAAAACTATCTGTTTAATAGCATTTCACTGAAATTGTCAAACATAATTGAATAACACTTGCTTATTTCTTGGAACATTTCTTTCAAAACTGGTCTCTCCATGGTCTTCTCTGGCTGTGCATTTACTTAATTCAGATCCTGAATTTCAGCCTGTGCCAAGTTCCCTGAGAAATGGAAAGTGAGATTAATACCTTATTCATCTTTGATTAAGCCCCCACCCCTTCCAAAGTTCTCTGTAATATATACATATATATATACTGTCTGGGACATTAAAGTAGAACCCTTTTGTCCACTTTTCCAAGCAGTAATAGCAGAAAAATACAAGAACCAAAGTTGCTTATACTCAAGAGTTCTATATTTCAAAATATTTATTAATATCTGTATTAATATTGCTTAAAATCTTTTATTTTCAGCGTTTTCCTGTGAAACATGGTTTTAATTACAACATTAAATTACATTAATCATTTGACCCTGAAATTCCTTTAGCCCACTTATCTCCAGTTCTAGTGGAAAATAACACTACTTAATATATCCTGTGTACTTAATAAAAGCATACGAAGTAACTGTAGTTGTTCATATATTCAAATTTAATGATGTGGAAAGTTTGACAGCTTAAAACTCAGTACGTCCTCCATGACTTGAAACAAACTAAAAAAAAAAAGTGAAGATAAAAAAAGTCATATAATAAAAAATTAAAAGCAACTGCTTTACAAATTTATAACTAATGGAGTTAAAAATACAGAAGAATGTTATCTAAACACTGAAACATCAAAATTCTGCCAGATTATAGTTAATGAGTAAACAAGGTCTAGATCATATTGCACAATTGAGCTCAGAAATATGTCATTTTGCCCTAAAATGCATAGTATAAAAACACAATTTCTGATCCATTGATAATAAAACATTAAAAAGAAAGTACAGAAATCCTTTACTTATCATTTGTGCTGTACCACCAAGAAGAAAAAAAGAAGTAATTTTAGGTAAAATGAATATATAGACTTGATACCTTATGTCTTTCTGTTCGCCTATGTGCAGCAACAAAATCTGGAGTTGTAGTGAAGCTTGAAAAGAAATTTTATTCCTGCTCTTTAGTTCAACTCTTTAATGATGTAAGCCTTTAAGGACAGATCATAATTTTTCTTAAAATACATAATTTTTCTTAAAATGAAGATTTAGTACTGTTTTAAGGAGAACTGTCATTTTGGTAGTAGTTTTAAAAGATGTGCAATAAATTCAATTTATGGTACTTGGAAAAAAAGTGGACTTTTTTATTTCTAAAAAGGCAAATAATAACTGCAGACACCCTGTACACTTTGGGAGTTTTAGGTGGCATCTGTCCAAAAAGCTGACTTTTAAAATTTATGTTGTAAGTGTTCATCCAAGTAATGGCAATGAAGTAAGAAACTGAGCATGTAATAATTTTCTCTTCTTCTGTACAAATGCAAAGAATAAGCCTTTCAAGGTCAAACAATTTTCAAAGGTATAAGGACTCTATTCTTTTATACCACATGAGGCTAAAATATGTACAGTTTAGATGGGAGGGTGGTGGAATGTGGCTGCCCTTACCATCTTCTCTGAAATGACTGTTCTCCAACCAAATTTTCATTGTATGGAGAGGTATTCCACAAATGCATAAAGGGGACAAAGGTTGAACTGTGCATAGTTGGTTTTAGCATGCACAAGTGCTAAACTAATCTAATTCTGACCTTGACAGTCAGAAATAAAGTATTTTCAAATTTTTTTTTAACAAACACAAAAAAAGGGATGTTTTCTCTGAAATTAAAAGTCAGGATTCTGATTTTTCTTATTTATTTTTCTTTAATTTTTTTTTCTTTAATGGACTAATTGTTCCAATAACAGTCATAGTGAGAACTAACACAGAAACAGTGAAGGAAAATGCCATACCACAATGTACTTGAAACCTCAGAGTTCTGTAATAAGCCTTTTTGGTGTTTCAAGTCAGTAAGATTATTGTTGTAATAATCCCATAGTAAAGATCCACTGGAACATCTGATTAGCAGTTCTGTTTAGGTGGAAGGATGAGGGGAACCCAAGAAAACATATTCACTGTGTCATCTTCTATCTTCACTACAATATCTGGTTACTGAACAGGTGTAAAAGAACAAGCCTCGAGTTATTTATGTAAAATACCTCTCTGTAATAGAGCTTGTTTTCTGTGTTTCAAATTATTCTTTGCTTAATATATTCTGTGCGAGCTCTCTTAGGAGAGATACTTCTACTGTGTGTATTAGAAAAGCTGGAGCACCAAACAATGGTAATTGAAGTGGAAACTGTTGGAATGAGCAATGATAAATGAGAAGAAATGTTAAGTTTGATTACTAGGGAGACCCAGAATGAGATGGGGTTTGGTGGAACAAGAGGTATGTGATGTCAAAGTAGTATAGTGCACAAATGTCAAGCTTTGGTTTGAGTTACAAGTGAGAAAGCAAGGCAGGCTGGTAAAAAATCAGCTGGAATGAGAATGAAACAGACAACAACCTTTAAGAGATTTTAGCAAGTTTGGAGCAGTAGTCCCCAAAAAAGTGTAGCAGACTTAAGAAGGATCCTGTTACTGAGACTGTGAATAGAGTAAGACTAGAGTCCATTTACTATCCTTAGTATCTCCACAGGAACTAATTCTATGCAGTCTCTGCCTTAAGAGGCAGAAACCTACTGTGAGAATTATTGCTATATGAAGAATGATAGGAATCAAATCCACAGTTTGTGTAACAGTATTGCCAGGAGCATGACTGTAAATGATACAGGATAATAAGTGATCCCCAATTTGTTCACATTTTATGCTCCGCTGATTTGCCATAGAAAAGAAAATGTCAGGCAAGACTTTAACATTCTGTACACGCTCTATGCTCCCAGGGCACACTTAGGATGTTTCGTACTTATTCCTGTATACCTTTATGTTTATCAGAGATTTCTACGTTGGTGGGGTAAGTGAACTAAAAGCAAGGTAGAAAGGGGAAAAACCCCAAACCACTCGTGTAAGTCAGCCTGCATGAAAGTTGTTCATCTCTGTCCCATACTGCAGGATTAAATAATATAGACTAAGCAGACTGACTTGGGAATGTCTTGAAGTGAGGAGAATCAGTTTGCTGTGTTGTCTATTTAACATGATAGTTTCAACACAAATGCTGAATATCAATAATAAATATTGCATATTTCTAATAAATTCCCAGGAACAGCTTATGAAATGCACATTTATAGGTCCATTAGGAACCACATAAAGAAACTCTCATGCCATATGTATCTATAAATGTGTATGATTGTTATGGGCCTTTAAAGTTGTGAACAGTGCATTGTGAGAGACTGTATTAAAAGAAAAAGAAAAGGAAAAAGAAAAAGAAAAAGAAAAGAAAAAGAAAAAGAAAAAAAGAAAAAGTTGATGGATGATAATTTTTTTCCTTCATCTGAGAAAATGTTTTGCATTTTTCACCACTGCTTTTCTATTGTGTTCTGTTTTTTTGTGTGGCTTTTCCTAGTTGTTTCCTCAGTGACTCTCTCATATGATAAGAAAATGCTCCATTCAGCACAACCAACATCCCAATATTTTGCCGAATGGATTGCCCTATATCTACAATATTTATTCAAGTTCACAAATGGAATACCAGTATTGTAAACTTTTATTATATGGCTCATGACAAAGTAATATGACATCACTGAACTCTTACATTTTATTTTGACAGAAACAGACCTGTAAAGATGTTTATGTGGTGGTCCACTGTTTTACTTCTTGGATGCATTTTGCTGGGAGCAGACGGGTGGCCAGTCAAGGAAGGATATGACTTTTGGCCCTATCAGCCCCTAGTACGATTACGCCACAAGGTATGGATTATTCTCTAACACTTCTTGCTTTTTTTTTCATGGTCAAGGGATAAATTATACTCCAGCTTTATCGTATTTGTGTTTTTTGGAGTAATTTTCAGAAATTAACTTTTACAATAACAACACCTGCCAAAATATGTACTTGATTTAACAAGTAAACAAGCAAACAAGAAGTGTTTTGACTTGAAGGCCCAGAAAACTTTCAAAGAGGGTGAGCTAAGATCTGGTTTAGTTTCACAAACTAGAGATTATTTGTATCATCAGAAACTCGGAGAGAGAGATCCAGGAGAGGCTGTCTCTTAAAGCAACTGGCAGCATCTGCTTAAGGCAATGACTTGTTCCAGTCCTCACTGAATTTCAGACCAGGCAGCAAACAAGGGAACTGCCCATCAAAGAAGCATGGAAGGAAAAGGGCTGTAATATTTCCATGGGCTGCCTAGAACTAGCATAGATCTCATCAACTTAATTCTTCTTGGTACAGTAGTGCTCAGGGGAGCAACATCTGAGGAGCCTTAAGGGCTACTGTTAGGCCAACAAAGATACTAAAAAAACTTCACTCTTCTAAACATATGTGCTTCAACTAAAAAAAGTCTGAGTGATAGCCAGAAACTCTAAATGTTAGTTTTGGTTAATGGTTCAAGATCTGGCTAGTTTTATCTCTCAATACTTTTTATAAAACATGAAAAATAATTATTCTTAGTCCTCAGTTTGAAAAAAGGTCCCTGTATTGTGTGATTCTATCTCAGTGTATAAGAGAGAGGAACTGATAATGGAGTTCTCAAACAAGTAAAGTATTTGCCTATTTGCTGACTGTTGTATACTATGGAGATTAAATGCAAAAATTTCTAACAGATGGAAGATAAAATATTAAAATTTACATTTCATGATACAATTGTGTATATGGGCTATAATGAGCATAGTTTCTGAGATTTAGATGCTCTCTGACCTTAATGAATGTATGTGATACTAATAATATGTTGTGTTTTCTTAATAATACTTCTAATCCACTGATAATGCTCGTATAACACTTGGAATAGGTTGTCATAAACCTTTCAAGATTATTATTGGGGGGATCATACATGTATGTGAACAACATAAGAAAAAGAGTATTGAAAACGATATAAAAATTTATTTTGAAAAACAAAGAAGATATGGTGGGGTTTTTTCTAGGCAATATGTCTAGATGTAAAAAATGGTTTTGTGTATAGTTAAGATTTTGATATTAGGGATATGTGTTGGTATAAAAAAGCTAGGAATGTAAAACTTTTCTAAAGTCAATTTTTAAAATCAACTTTGGCACAGATACACATATTCAAAACATGTAAATAATATGGTAAAGAAGACTTTCTGCTTCAATTAAGCACTTAATAAATCAAGTATTTAGATTAAGTTATGCAAGTAGAATACTTACTACAAACAGATGATAATGAATATCAGCAGAGTCATATTTGCTTTGATCAAGCAATATATATGCAAGTTTATATGTGTGAAGATTAAAAAAAAAAAAAAATCACTCTTGTTCTAATAAAGGAGAATTTATCTGACTTGGATGATAGTCCAACCAGAGCAACTCCAAATGTCAGCCTGCAGGGAAAAACAATCCTGTTGGTACTTAGGTATTATCTTAAAATAATAATTGTGTTCCTGGTGAGAATAGGCATTCATATCAAAAAGCTTTTGTTGTTTTAAAAGGGATTATGAGCAAATTCAGCTTCTCATGCACAGAAATTACAAGTAGGCATTTAGTCTCTATATAGGATAATCTGAATGCATTCATAAGGAAAAAACTTTATAAATAGGGAAAATCTTTCTGCATAAGAAAACGTTATTGTACTGGGGTGACTGAGCACTGGAACAGATTGCCCAGTGAGCTTGACAAGTCTTCATCCCTGCATGGTCCAAGGCAACCTGTTGTGGGTGACCGTGCTTGAGCAGGGAGGCTGGACAAGGTGACCTCCAGAGGTTCTTTACAACCTCAAACATTCTTTGATTCTGTGCTTCATTATAATACATAGATAATAATTACATATAATAAAATATAATTCAGTTTTTTTATCAATTTATGTTGTCAGCCTAATAGTTGGGGATTTTACTGATGAAACCTCAAAAGGTTAAGAGGTTTTTAGATCTTTGACAAAAGATTAAAAAAAAAGTTTTTACAAAATCTTTTAAAAGAGATTTACAAAATGTTTTTAGAAAATATAAATGTCATCATAGTGAACAAGATACGATATTCCTTAATCCACTGCTTTAATTGGTTGATATTAAAATATGTGATGAATTATATTGGAGAGTTTTTAATTTTTTAATATTGGATTTGGTTTCAAATATCAAATTTTTAGCACAAATTTTGTTTCTAGGTTGTTCAAAACCTTTTGAAATAATTTTAGTTAGGAAATCATTATCTATCTTTGTTCTGTCCCTTCTCAATTTTCAAAAAGCTTCTCTATCTTCAATAGCTAATTAAGCCTTCTCTATTGAATGATATTTATCATCTACCTGCAACAAATAATCCACTTTTCATAACTTGAGATGGTTGACAAGTTCAATGTGTTTCAGAGAACTAGTAGAGACAATTTAGCTCAGTTGGTTAGAGCATGGTGCTAATAACACCAAGGTTGTGGGTTTGATCCCTGTATGTGTGCCATGCACTTAAAAGTTGGACTTTATGATCTTTGTGGGTCCCTTCCAACTCAGAATATTCTGTATATATCAGGTTTTATTAACTGCTTTATACATCATTCCTCCACATCTGCAATCCACTGTTCTCATAAAGCTATTTAGCCTATAGCTTTTAATTAATTTTCAGACCCAAGCGGTTGTTTCGTAAGTTTATGTTGGGATGCGATTCAGATCTGTGCAGTTCATAGCATCCTGATTTGCAGAGAAAAACAAGCCATGCAGGTAGATCACTACAAAGTCTCAGCACATTTTGCCAGGTGAGACACCTGGCTTTTAGGGAGCTCTGAAAATTTAACTAAAGATCCAATTTAGAGATTAGAGAACCTTCCAGTTAAGGAAGTGTCTTTATGACTTTTTGGGTTTCTGTGTGTAACTATGAGGCAATCAGAAAGGGACTATGAACATACATTTTTCCTGTAACGGAATATTGAGATGTGTCATTATCCTCCTCTTCGGATGGCATCATGTGTGTTCCTGGTTTCAATAGATTTTTGGGGTGGTTTTTAAGTTATTTATAATAAATTAAACATGAGGACAGATACTTGAACAATTACATGATAATATCTCATGCTATTTTAAATGCAAAAGAATATATAGCTGAATTTCTTATAGCACAGTTGTACAGAACTCATATTCTTCTTCAGTGGTGGAAAAAAATAGGAAAAATTATATTATTGATAGAAATATTCAGTGCTGCAGTGTGTGATAGCCTGCATCCAGTTTTTCCCTTAGAAGATAACTGTGCTGCCTTTAAGAAACCAGCATTTTTATTGGTAATTGAAAGCACTATTTTTCAGTCTCCAATATTACTTTTCTTTTTTTTGGTTAAAACTGTGCAGCAAAGTATAATAGAATATGCTTTAAGTATCCTAATTTCTGAGTGTGGACTGCAGTGTTTCCTCGGCTAATGTCAGAGCATTCTGGTGCTATGTGAAATATACATGTTTTGACACTAACCAAAAGTTGGATCTAATTCTGTGGATATTGCTGATTTCCCAACTTTGCTTTTCATATCCTTTAAATATGCAGCCATTTCTTACTGCGTAGAAATGTATTTTTTGTGTGTTTAACTTGATCTGTGGGAATTACAGACTGTTCTTCCTCAGACTTTTTAATTTATCATATGCTGCATTAATGAAGAGGTTTTCTAATTTTATTATAAGTTAGTTGGAACTGCTCTAGCATTACAGTAGAATTTTTAATATCTTGTACTTAAGATGAGCTGCTGACTTGCAAGTATTAGGTTTATTTTTCTGGACATTTTCTAACAGAAATGTGCAATAATTGATAAAATATAAGTCTAAGAACTTGAAGCAGTTCATGCCTAAATTATAATTATGACCCAAACTAGAATTATAATAATGTTCATTATCATGGCCATTATAATAGCAATGAAGATCAAATTTTTGACTGCATTGCTTATATATGAAATATTCAAAACCAGGAAGAGATGAGTTGTCTTGAACCAGAAGTGAGAAAGAATATTACAAAGCACTCCTGAAAGTTTTATTTTCACTTCCCTACTCTCATGTAACTGCCATGGCTTACACTTATGTGATTATGCTGGAAAATATTAGGCTGTGTCTGAACAGCATGTGAATTTCTTGTTAAGCCAGGTAACCATTGGTACTTGATTTGTCAAAACACTGGAAAAGTTTGTAAGGTACTTTCCATTTGGGAGTCTTCTTGCATTGCTGCTGAAGTATTACAAGCAATTCATTAATACCCAGGTTCCCACCTGATACCAATAGAAAGTATTTCTAGCATCCTAATGAATTTTCTTCTTGTCATTTGCATGCCTCTGACACCAATGTTTTCAGTGAAAAAGTGAATGCTCTGAGATTTCCAGGTAAAAACAGGCAGGCAGCATCCAACAGAAAGCCAACTGTTGGCTGCTGATTCTCAGTCAGAGTCTAAGAAATATGGAATATAGCCTGTACATCCATATGTATACTCCAGAGCATGCCAACTCTGCATATCTAACGTGCACACACAACCCTCCTTGGCAAGTGAGGTGATTCACATGGTTTAGCACGGAATAATACTGGCAATAGGGGCTTGTTGCTAATGATTCCATCATGGGCAGGGAGCTGTTAAGTTTTAGTCTCAAGAGACAGTCAGTGAAGGTGCTAAATTAGTTATTGTCCTCCGGACTCCTTTTACTCAGGCCCAGTTCTGAATTTATGGAGTTAGGACCATTACGCCATAGTGCCTCACTGAGACCAAACTCTGGCTTGGCAGCATGGATGGGAGTAGGATCAGGAGAACCTGGTAACAGGGGGCAGAATTGAGGGCATTCCAACTTTGGCCTGGGCTTGACCCTCAGCCTTAGCCTGGGCCTGTACCCTGGCCTATACAGCACCCTCCATCAGGAAAGAGATTTTATTGTCCATCTAAGCATGCAGGGTACAGAGGGTGCAGCAAAGCGGATGTGCTTTGATTTTACCAGCTTTCATGGACAACTGTTTTTGTCATGTTGATTCAAACTGTTTCCAGTCTTGTCCTGATTTTGTCTTGTGTGACCAAAGGGCTAATAGGAACTGAGTCAGATGTGCAGTCCTCATTCTTGTCTGTGATATTTCTCCAGACTAAAATATTTCTTTAACTTCTTGTGAAAAACCTGCCTCTCTCCCTTTTTCCTTTCTCCTTCCCTTCTTACTGTTGCTGTTCGCTGCTAAATTCAGCAGTTCAGCCCTGATTTTCATTAATTTAGGCCTCAGGATTAGGTCAGTTTAGAGGGTTACATTAGTTTAGAGCTTACATTAGAATTAGGTCCAATGTAGAGGTGTTTAAGATAAGTTTACAGTGTCTATCTGGAAAATCTGTTTGCTTGCAGGATCTGAGAAGTCATAAAATTTGATCATCTAAAAGCCTCTCTCCTAGAGAGAGAGACTGCATTCTAATTTACTTTTTCCTATGTGCAATAGCATTCAAAAGGCATGGGTAATTTTTTTTTCTTTAAGTCTCATTACAATCATTGTACATTAATAAGCTAATATCAATTAAAGATTTTAGTTTTGCTCTCTCTCACTGCATGCTCAGAGCAATTTTTAAAAAGTCTTGGAACAGTTGCTTCTAAAATCTCCCTGTAAAATTTCTTCTATAGTCCTTCTTCCAGCTAGTCAGTCATTAGGGGATGGAGTGTCAAAATCTGGAATTAAGGCAAGTAAAGTCCTATTTTCAAGCTGCCTACTGATACTCATAGCAACACCTATCTGTAAACTTTCAGTCAAATCCATGGGGCTAGTGGGGGAACAAAGGTGAGTCTTTCGGACTGAGTCTATTGCACTGAACCTCTTGCTGGACCCGTTCCTCTTGCTGAACATCATCACTGTGGAAAAAATGAATCTCACTCAAATATTTTAAAGAATTATGAGATTCACATCTATTATCTACTGTTTGATTAACATTGCGTTGTTAATCTCATTTGGCAGGGTGGCAACACAGAATAAAATACAAAGTAGTGGTATATGAGGTAGTGTGATTATCTTCTTCAGTACTCAGCTTGGCCTTCTCGCATTGCTTTCTAGGAAAATGATTTCCAGTTAGCCTCTGAGTAGATAAGACAATGGTTTTTTACTTTTCTGGTGTTTGGGAATCAATGTAAATTCAATCTATGTCAGCTATCATTTCAGATTTTTGATTAGCATTAAGTTTTTTCATATTCTATTGCGATGGCAAATTGTCACCACAAATTGCAATCACAGTAGTAGCAAAACAAAGCCTGATGAGATTTGTTAGATGTAGTACATGGGATGATTTGCTCCTGCTCAAATTTATGCTGTTTGGATTTCTAAGGTCATGAAAGAGACCAGGTACTTGAAATTTGTGTTTATGAGATATGGCTCTTTTCCATGCCTTCCTTGCTGTCTTTTATTCTTCAAGTCCTTAAGACTACTCTGTATATAACGCTATCTTTTTTTTTTTCCTTCTCAGTCAATTGCTTTATTATTCCATTCTTTTTCATTGCTTCTTTTTCTCAGTCATTTTCCCCATGGATTTAATACCTATTTTCATTACCTAGAAGATGTAGACTTTTATTATCTTTATTAACCTTTGTTATCTTGGTTTGTTAAAATGAAAGTTATATCCTGTAGCATAGACAATGCTTATAATAGGAAAAATAATATGCAAAAATCAATATAAAAGATTATTAAATAATAAACATGATGTGTAACACTTTTATTGGTGTGCAGACAAACTGGGCTATACCCCAGATTTTTTGCTTTTTAAATAAATAACGATCCACTTAGTTTATGGTTTATTTTTCATCCTTCTGATTCTAATTAGCTATTTAAACTCACTTTTCAAATGAAAATAATAATGTACTTTAAACATTTGGTTTTGTGGCCAGGTTTTGTTTGTGGGGGGGACTACAGGGCTGACTTCTGTGAGAAGCTGCCAGAAGATTCCCCCAAGTCCAGCAGAGCCAATGCCAGCTGGATCCAGGATGGACCCAACTGCTGGCCAAGGCCAAGCCAACCAGGAATGACAGTAACGCCTCTGGAATAACACATTTAAGAAGGAAAAATAGTTACTCTGCAGATGTAATTGCGGACAGAAAAGAGCGGAGTGAGAACATGTGAGAGGAACAACTCTGCAGTCACCAAGGTCAGTGGAGAAGGAGGGGGAGGAGGTGCTCCAGGCGCTGGAGCTGAGATCCTCTGAAGTCTGTGGTGAAGAGCATGGTGAAGCCATGTAACCCCTGTGCCGCTGCAGCCCATGGAGGAACACTGGGATGCAGAGATCCACCTGCATCCCACTGGAGCAGATGGGTGCCCAAAAGAGGGCTGTGAACCCATGGGAAACCTGTGCTGGAGCAGGGTGCTGGCAGGGACCTGCAGACCCGTGGAAAGAGGAGCCCATGCTGGAGCAGATTTCCTGGTAGAACTTGTGATCCTGTGGAGGACCCTCATTGGAGTAGGCTATGCCTGATGGACTACACCTCATGAAAAAGTGACCCACATTGCAGCAGTTTGTGGAGAGCTGTTGCCTGTGGGATGGAATGATGTTGGAGAAGTTCTTGGAGGACTGTCTCCCATGGGAGGGACCCCATGCTGCTCTCTGAGCAGCAGCGGGAACAATCTGTGATGAACTGACAGTAACCACCCTTCCCCATCTCCCTGTGCCGCTTGCGGGGGGAGGAGGTATAGCTTGAGAAAGAGGGAAGGGTGGGGAGAACATGTTTTTAAGATTTAATATACTTCTTATTATCCTGCTTTGATTTTTTTATTTGTAAATTTTATTAATATTCCCAAGCTAAGTCTGTTTTGCCCATGATGGTATTTGGTGAGTCATGTCTCCCTGTCCTTATTGCAACTCAGGAACCTCTCCTTATGTTTTCTCTCCCCTCTCCACTTGTGGAGGGGAGTGATAGAGCAGCTTTGCTGGGTGCCTGGCATCCAGACAGGGTCAACCCACTACAGTTTTAAACTTTAGTATACTGTGCATCTATACAGTAGTGTATTCCCAACTGAGGAAATGCAACATTTGTATACAGCAATAATGTTTTGTAAGACAACTTCTTGTTACATTGGGCTTTAGTATAAAATCAAAGCATAATGTTTGTATACCATAGACTCCTTTTTGTGGTGGATTGACTCTGGCTGTATTTTAAATATTCACCAAAATCACTCTCTCACTCCCCTCTGCAGCTGGGCAGAGAGATATTAAAAAAACTAGCTAAGGATTCTTGTGTAGAGGTAAGAACTGGGAGAAGTCACTTACTAATTGATAAAATAGACTCAACATGGGGTAAAACTTAAATTTATTACTAACAGGATAAAAGCTAAAGAGTGAGAAACAAAACAGTCTTAAAACACCTTCACCTCCCACCCCTCCTTCCTTCCATTCTCTGTCCTCTCCCTTCAGCAGTGCAGGGAGACAGGGAAGGGGGGTTGTAGTCAGTTCTTGTTTCCCATGGGGTGCAGTCAGGATCCTGCACCCTCGTGGTCTTCCATGGGCTGCAGGGGGACAGCTGCTTCACCATGGTCTTCATCACGGGCTACAGGGGGACACAGCTCTGAGTCCTTCCCCTGCTTCCGTGGGGTCCCTCCCACAGGAGACAGTCCTTGATGAACCTCTCCAACATGAGTCCATCCCTCAGGCAGCAGTTCTTCCCAATCTGCTGTCCTGTGGGTCACTCCTCCATGGGGTGCAGTCAGGATCCTGCACCCTCGTGGTCTTCCATGGGCTGCAGGGGGACAGCTGCTTCACCATGGTCTTCATCACGGGCTACAGGGGGGCACAGCTCTGAGTCCTTCCCCTGTTCCCATGGGGTCCCTCACAGGGCCACAAGTCCTACCCGGGACAAACTTGCTCCAGCGTGGGATTGTCTCTGCAGGGGCCACAGGTCTGCTGCAGGACTCTGCTCCATCCTTGGGCCTCCCATGGAGTCACAGCCTCCTTCGTACATCCACTTTTTCCAGCATGGGCTTCTCCATGGCTGCAGGGGTGTCTCTGCACCCTCCACGGGCTACAGGGGCCTCAGTTTTAAGTCCTTCCCCTGCTTCTGGGAGAGAGGGGGACCCCTCTCCCCATCCTGCTGCACTGACCTTGGTGTCTACATTGTTGTTCTCAAGTTCTCCTCCGCTCTTCCCGGGCTGGAATTTCTTCTACACAACAATCTCCTCTGTTCTTGAATACGTTATCACAGAAGCGTTACAGTGCTAATTGGCTCAGCCTTGGCCAGTAGCAGGAAGTCCCTCCTGGAGCTGGCTGTCATTGGCTCTTCGTAAGACAGGAGAAGTTTCTAGCAGCTTCTAACAGAAGCTACCTCTATAGCCCCCCTTGCTACTAAAATCCAACTACATAAACCCATGACACTTCTAAATTTACCCCAGTTAGATTGGCTAAATATTAGGTCTTACATCCATGTTTCTTTTCAATATCTATATTTTAGAACACCCTTAATACTTTGTGTGGTAGAAAAACAAGTTCAGAAGAAGTTATCTTTTTAGCATTAGGAAAATATCTCACTCATTTTAACTCTTTCTTCTGCATTGCTTACTTTGTTCTATTGTGTTTTCAGTAGAAGTTTTTAACTGTGATAATTTTACTAAGAGTGTAATGTGCAGTGGGAGCACAAATCTGGTATTTTTTAGATAAAACCATATTTGATGATTTTTTCTTTGCTTTTACAATATCCACTGTTCTGATTTTGTGTTGCCAAGATGTCAAGTTAAACAACCCATCTGTACTTCATGCGAACCATGGATTTTTTTCAGTAGCAAATATTTGCTAGCACAATATGTAAGCTATTTCTTTAGTATTTATTTTCCTGGTAAGTTTAAATTTTTTCATTTGAAAGCTGTGCAAGGAACCATGGTAAGAACCATTGATCTGTGTTTATGTATATTAGGTTTAGGTATATTTGATTTATCTTTCTTCAACACCCTTTTCTTTTGAGAGTTTTGTAACTTGAAAACTCCAACTTTATCTCCATTGTTTAAAAAGCAAAATATCAGTGAGAAAGTCTCATAGACTTCTGTTCTTTTACCTTGCGGACTTACTGAAGTAGTCTATGCTTACCTTAAAATGTCTTCAGTTCTGGGTAGGGTGACTGCTAGATTACAGTAGTTGTCATGACATCTTATTTTTAGTCTTCCTCTTTTATATTTGTTGGTGGGATCATATACGTAGTCCAGCTCAGGGCATTGTATTTGTTCCTGATAACTGATTCCATGGTAAATTCTACCAGACAGGAACGCACATCTGTCATTATGCTCAAATCCCTTCAACCAAGAGCTAAGGGAATGGGATGTCTTTTTTTTTTTTCCATATGAAAAAACCCCAAACAGCAGCATTAGTGACAAGAACAAAAAAACCCCAGCCTCCTTTCAAATAATGGAGCTAAACATTAAGATGTCCAATGAAAACATTAAAGGTTTTGGTAGCTATGCTTAGGCCTACACAAAGAAAATGGACAAGTAATGACAGCGTAATTAAAAGATGTCTTAATTTTACCTTTTATTTAATTATTATGCATTAATACAACTATGCTTAAATCCTTAAAAAAGAACACGGAAGATTAACACCTAAAACATAAAAGTCAAAAGAAAGATCTCCCGAACTTTACTAATACAAAAATGTTGCTATTTGACCTCATTAAAAGTGCTCATAAAAAGGTTTGGGCTAGACAGTATCTTAAAGACCACCTAGTTCCTACTCTCCTGTAGGGATGTGTACAGGGACACCTTTCACCAGATCAGGTTGCTCAAAGACTCATCCAACCTGGCCTTGAACAATTCCAGGAATGGAGCATCCACAACTTCTCTGGGCAACCTGTTGCAGTGCCTCACCACCCTCATAGTGAATTTCTTCCTAACATCTAAACTTTACATTGGAAGCCATTCCTCCTTGTCCTGTGACACTGGGACACTACATATCCCTGTGAAAAGTTTCTCTGGCTTTATTATAGGCCTTTAAGTATTGGAAGGACACTGTAAGGTCTCCCCAGAGCCTTCTCTTCTCTAGGCTGAAGAACCCCAAATCTGTCAGCTTGTCTTCACAGGAGAGGTGCTTCAGTTACCTGAGAATGTTTGTGGCTCTCCCCTGAACTCACTCCAGCAGGTCCATGTACTTCTCATGCTGGGTATCCCAGAGCTAAACACAGTACTCCAGGTGAGGTCTCATGAGATTCAAGAGATGAGATTTTTGTTTTATTTGCCATACCTTTTTAGTTTTTTGTTATTTTGAAGTTTTCGTTTAATGTACTTTGTTAACTGCAAAACTGCATTTATACTATTCATATAAATGAATGCATAATGTATAAACAGTACGTTTGTACGTAGTATAATAACAAAAAATATTTCTTTAACATTGCATAATGTTAATAGAATCTACTTAATGTTCATTGTTAATTCTATCATATAACCTTATGCAATTGAATTCCCCTGCTCAACGCATGTAACAAAGTACTAATTTGAAGTAAGAAAATCTAACAAGCTTATACTGTACCACTTCTTCCAATGAAAACAAACCAAACAAAAATTATTAGTAATTTGTTTAATTTATTGCTTACAACTCTGGCTATGTAACATGGAATAAACAGCCTATAATTCAAGTGTATTTTCAAGAGAGAAGTAAGGTCTATCACTCTCGAGGCATCAGCACAATTTTCAATTCGCTAGTGTTTCATGAAAATGCCATTATTTACTATTACTCTTACTTGAGGATTATTTGCATACACCATTGCAAGTAATAAAGCATTAATATTACATTAACTTAATAGAATTTATTCAACTTGTTGGTATATCTACATTATTTGGTGTTACATCATTTGATGTAAAGGTTCTGAAATTATTAGTAACTACTGTAAGCTGATCCTAAAAAAAGTGGATCCTTGTGAAAGACTTATCCCATTGCAGCTGATAGTTTGTGGGGGTTTTTGTAAAGGTCTGAGAAACCATTACGTTGGCCAGTCTGACTTTCCATATAAAGGTCATGCATTTATTTTTTATACCTTCATTCCTCCTCTAAGTGGGGCATGAGTAAAGCATTCCTTTCAAAGACATTACTATATCGTCAAATATTTTCTATACCTTAATATTTTCTAAAAATTTCTTTTGGTGGTTTATTACTAGCAATTAGTAAAGAACAGACTTTACCATTACTTGTTTTTCCAGTGACTGCTTCCTGATACATACTCCACAATTAGATGGAATACAAAAAATACAATGAAAGTCATTGCTTTGGTACAAGCAAATATTTGCAAGACATTATTTGTAGTTTATGATTCATAACAAACCCTATTTTATTTGTGCCTACTAGGATCAGTCTCAGGCATGGAAGAAAAATAGATGTCTTTATATATATATAAAGAAGGAACTAAAATTGAAAAATACGCTATTATCCTTTAGATTAGAACTTCAGATATTTACTGAATTGTTATTTCAGCTCTCTGCATACATTTTTTTGAAACTACTTCTTTTCAACATGAATGCCAAGAGAAAATAACTAAAAGCTTTACAGTACATTGCCTAGTTCACAGTAGGAAAACTGGAATCAATTGTAAGTATATCTGTAGTGTATATAGCTGTACCTCATAATTCATTTTGGAAACTTAGTTGAAATACAACAATGAAATACCAGGTTATTCCTGAATTTTCAAAGATTCAGTAGAAAATGTAAGGTCTTTTAGTTTCTAGTTTCTTAAATGTCACACAGTGGGTAATATTATATAACCTTTCATCAAATCTCTGGTTTATATGAATGTATTCTTCCAAAATGGAGTTTAATGCTTTATAAAAGGGCAGGTGCAATCGATTAATATTCATATAATGAACTTCTCTTTTGCTCTGCATCTTTCCTTATCTTCATCTTTATAAAATGAATGGTAGAAACAAACTATTATTCCTAGAGATGTCTCAGCATATTGGTTTTAATCAATACTGGTAGATAGACTACAATTTTACCCATAATTATGTCTTAATGCAGACTAAATATTACTTGCATTCCTGGATTGTAAGAAGGTAATTGATATTTATGCTTTCATTCCTATATTCTCTGTCATTCTTCCTGCAGATTTTCTTCTATCTGGACAAAAATTTGCAAAGAGGAAAAATAAGATTTGAATGAGCTTCAGACAGATTGAATAATAAAATGCAGTGCACATTATGTGGGTTTTGGAAAATTACACTTTAAAACCATCTCTGAAATTTAAAAAGAAAAACGAATAGGGGTTTTAGGCAAATTACTCCCATTAATGTCATTGGGAATTGTGCAGCTAGGATCCATCTGTACTGGGTGGATTCTTTTTTTTGAAAAAGAAAAAAAAATAGCACTATATTGTTAGGAAATATACTACTTTTCAGTAATTGTGAGGGTACCTGGAGTTTTAGGAGCTCACATAAGAGAGAAGACAATAGAATATCCATTAAATACCATCTCTTAGAATCTCCAGTGATAATTCAGTGTGCTGAAACATTGCCTCTTGGAGCTCTCTTTCCACCTTTCGCCTACTCAAATGTGGAATGTTCTCAAATAATTTTGAAATGAATATATATGCTGAATATGAGTACCTTATGAGCTATATGAAATAAGTATATTCATCTGCAGCACCTCATCAACTGCCCTGTGTTATTGCATGTCTTACTTGGTAGGCTAGAAGAAAGTACATCTTTTGCAGTCCATGCATGGGAAAGTTATTCTACACTGAATGTCTGAGCATTTAAAGTTTAATGCAAACTGTGCACAAATAGCGGTAATTACTTCTGTAAAGTCATTATTTACGTAGCACTCATAGCTCCTCCAATTTAGCTAAGAAGAGCTGTAGCCTGGATTTGACTACATAAATTGGCTTATACAATCTTCAGTATATGAACTGTTTTGGTCATAGTGGTACATGTTTTAAGGCAAAAGTATACACTTCTTCCACTGCTCAAGCCATGCACTAAGCATTGTAATGATTAAAGTGTTATAAAACCAGCAACACCACACAGCAGTATAAAATTGGTAGAACTTCTCTACCATGTGCTATGAAACTGCTTAAAAATTTTATACGTATTTGGTCTGTCATCAAAGAACAAATATGAAGACATCATATTAAAGAAGCTAGTTACACTGTATTTCCATAAGAGTGAGCTGCCTAAGAAATTTACCCAGAGTGAGCTTCAGTTCTATTGTTTTATTTCTTTTTCCTATTCAGCTCAGGACATTTTTTTCTAGGACAGCTGTTCTAATGTTATCCTAATAGGTAACAGCCAATGGAAGAATTCATCCTTAAAGTCAGCATGAAGATTGTATTAGTTTTGTGGGGTTTTTTTTTCCATTGTGGAAAAATGGCAACATTTGGGAAACAGGCCTTTCTCTGCTTCAGTAGAATTAAAGAAAGACTGTATTTGGCCTTTGACTACTGTTTTATCAGGCCTGTAGAACTGTTACAGTTCCTCTTGGACAAGGTCTTACATTGGAAATAATAATAATAATAAAAAAGAAATAGAAAACCTTGCAGTCCTATTTAAAAGAAATTATTTAGTGAAATCAGAATTCTTGAATTTAAAGATGAGATAAAACCCAAAACTACTTCTCAGCTTCTTTTCGACTGCAACAGTTATCAGGGCCTTTAGGCCTGACTCTAGGGTGCCTCTTTCTCTAGGGAGCTACCTGCGATCTGCTCCACACAGCTCTTTTTACACTAGGCAGTAGTTTTAGGAAATGTGTCGATATGAATCATGAACAATCCTACCTGAAGGAATTGTTTTGAAAATGCATTAATGTGACTCTCTGCCTATTTTTAAAAAGAAGTGTTATTTTGTAGAATACAACACATGGTGTATACATTTGGTATGAACTTCGATTCAATTGGTACTAAAGAACATTGGGATTTAGACTAACTTTAGCCCAGAACAATTGTTTCACCTTGTGGACAAAGGCTTTGTCCGCTCTGCTTTACATGGTCCAAGGCTGCCTTTTCACCATCTAGGTGATTTGCTTTTATGTCAGACAGGCTGAATAAAAAACCGGTGAGTTACCCTTAGTGTAAAACTTTTTCTGTCAGTTTTCTGTCCATAGAAGGCCTGGTCTAGAGGGAGTTTTCCTTCAAATTATGTGGTCATAGACAAGATTATTTTTAAATTTTTCATATCTTTAGTTCTTCTCTGCTTCCACTTTGCTTTTAAAGGCTTGTAATATGCTGCATGCAAAGAGGAGTAACTGCTTCATATGCACCATCCTGGGTCTGCCATGATCGTTCTTTGTGTTCTTCAGGGATCTAAATCACCAAAATAAGAATCAAATCATCACATTTTTCAGCTCCCCTTCACCCTCAGTAGTTGGGCTTTTTTTGGTTTGGTTTTGGTTTTAGTGATACAAATCTCATTTATCTAAGCTTCCCAAACACTGTTGGTTTCCTTTCATATGGGTTCACGAATTCAAGGCTTCATCAGATTTTCTCCAGAGGCCTGTAAGGCTTATTCTAAGACTATAATATCTAATAATACCTACTCCTGGGAATGTCATTAATTCTGAAAACTTCAACAGCTTTATATATTTCCTTATGTTTGCCTAGCAACCTAACTCTACATCTTGTTTCCTTCACACAGTCTTATATTCATATGATGCCTTAATCAATCAAGAACAACCTGTAGCATATTATTTTCTCAGAATTTTTTGCTATAAGTGGTGGCAATCTCTAAGAAGACTGGGCTTTATATGCAAAATACCAGTTCAAGAATCCTACTGCAAACATTAAACTAAAAAGCTCTCTGCAGTTAATAGTGTTCTGAGAAGGGCAACAGAAAAATGGTTCACTTTTCGCATTCTTTCTTCCTTACCATAGTAAGCAAGGCCTTGCTTACTGCTGCTTAACAGAATATCTTTACAAATGTAAATGTCATCGCTTCTGCTTTGCACACATTTTTAGTTTAAATTGCATTTGTACTGCAGTTGCTAAGTCTGATGAAGTCTGATTCTGTGAAATTTCTTTGAAGACAAATGTTCAGCCTAATGGCATTGATCAAATTGGTTCTGAGAACAGTTTACCAGATTGCCTTGTGCTGTATGTGCACTAGTACTGTGTGGCTGTGACCGTGCTGCTATTTCACCCATGAATAAAATGTTTCTCTACAAGTGTAATTCAGACTTCTTGTAATTAAAGTTTTTGTGTTAATATAAGTGAATATATTATTGTTCAACTACTATAGGTTCTCTATGGTTTAGTATGATAGAAATAACTATCTTGATATCTCTCTCAATGAAATATTTTCTTTAATGGCAATTATTTCTTTAATTTTCTAATTATTATTATTTTTAGTTACTATAGAGTAACAAAGCACCCCTACTGCAGAATTAGCATTAAAGGTAATGAACACAAAACTAATTTTCTGCATTTTCACTGCATTTTATGATATGACTAATGATAATTTTTCATTATAAAATGTTAATCAAGCAAATAACTTTGCATGCCTTTTTTCAACAGAGCTTCTGTAATTAGTGGTTTATGTTTATTAAATTATTTAAATTTTTGTCACATATCAAGGACAATCTACCATATGTTTTACACTAATTAGTACTTTGTTTAGTTTAAAAATTCCATTAATTCAGCAACTACTTTTTAAACAGAGCCAGCATGGAAAAGGAGACTTTGCCTGAGTTTTGCAAAAAAGAAATAAGGTTCCTCTTCTTTCTGAGTAGCCCACTCTGGCAGACACATGCCCAAACCCTCAGCAGATGGTTCAGGCAGAGAGACAACTGAGTTTTAGATACAATACAATTATGTGGTCTGTCTTTTAAAAAAACACAGAATGAAATGGAAGTGAGTATACTTCTATGTGCAACATCCATTGGTTTATAAATATTTTTTCTTTCAAAAGGAGAAAAATAAACATAATGCACATCATACATATTTAAATGGGGCTAAGAAATGAGCTTTACTGTTTCTAGCATGGCTAGGGTATTTTGTTAGTCCTAGAATGACATCTACCTTTACAGATCATCTCTGGTCTTTCTTATAAATAGCTTTGTACTTTCTTGGGAATCACTGTACATCAAGAGTCCCCTTGACCATTCTTCTCTATACCTCTTATTGCTGATATGAGGTGCTTCTAAATAAGACTAATACTAAATACTATGCCAACCTTATTTAGTAAACATATAATTTCTGAACAATGATAATGTCAAAGTGTTAGGATGTTTTAGGAGATGTTGATAGTACTTGTGTGTTCAGACAAAAAAAGAAAATAGCATCAGAAAAGGAGCATTTACACCTCAGAGAAGCATTTGTGAATATTTAAATCAGTTTCTATGCAGAGCCTTGTTTGATATATATTGCCTCATTTCCTTAACTTATGATTTGTAACAATAGCAATTTGTGTGGTCAACCACCCATGATCTTTTTTTAGTTCACAGACACCACAGAAAATTTGACATTTGCTGTCTTTTCATCCACTGTGCCTTGATAAGTTTACTTTAAATTCAGTCTGTTGGACATACAAGAAAGGCTTCTTTACAGTTCTCATTTGTTCTGCATAGAGACATTTAATCAGGCTGATATGATATAATGAAACATAAAACCATGCAAAGCCATGCAACTTGTCCTATTAGTTTGGTTGGAGACTTAAATTCAAAGCTATTTTGCTATAATGAAGCTGATAAAACTATCCTGGGATGCAAGATGATTTGTTCTGTTTACACATGGCTCCTTGCAATAGGTAACAATATATTATCGTAGTTCATGTAATCATTTCAATTTTATTTAGATTGTAAATATTATATATAATTTCTTTGATTGTTAACATGTTAGGTGAAAATATTTTGCTTATACATCGTAGTGCAATACAGGAGAAAAATAATAGAAATATGTGTAAAAGTAGGTCTATAAAGTCCTCCACACCAGTGTTTATACAGAATTAGTATGTTTTACTTCATACAGTGATGTTTGTACATTTACATACTTTCTAATAGTATATGTGTAGAATTTTTTTATTTTCAGGATCAAAACTCTAGCATGCTTCACAAGTGCAGGTGGAAATAAATGTCGTGATAAACAATTGTTTGTTTACCTCTCTTACATTCCAGGACTCTGAGAAGTTTGTTTATTTTTTTCGTGTGTTTCCCATCAGGATGAGCAGTTCCTATTTCCCTGAGAATCTGAACTTAAATTTCCTTAGTTATAGGTGCTTATAACATTTACTGACTAGCATAATTCATTATTTCTTAGTGGTTTTCTACAGAAATTAATTCACATACTTTATCTTTCAATAATGAGGAAGAATTTTTATGTAATGCACCTTTCATTATAAATTTTTCTGCATTCTTTAACTGTTGAGAAGTCTAATATAGCAGGGTTTCTCTAGGCAGAAACTTAATTTCTGAGTTGAGAGATGCTACACCCAGTCTGATCACAGGTTAATTTTGAAATAACTTGAGGCTTATAGATGTTTCTTTTCATCTGTATGCTGCTACCAAGCATGTTGCTGTCCCAAGAAATATCGCACGAAGGCTGGTCTGTGATATGCTAACAGAGGTTTTTCTTAGTAGTTTTAATGGGAGCTTAGAATTAAAATTTGAGTCTTTTGAGAAAACTAAACCATGAAATGCTTAAGCAAAAATCTTCAGCTGAAATTTGAGAAAATAAAGATATTAGAAAAAATAAGGTCTGAAAAATATTTTCAGCTAATGCCTCGTTTCCGTGAAATTGTAACACATTCCATTAAAAAAACTAAACACTTTCTTTAATTTTAAAATTTCATTTGAGTGATTTTCTTTTTTCTCCAAGCTTTGCCACGCTTGCTGTACTGTTCTGCCTAAAAATTAATTCTCATCATTTTTTACTATTTCTCTTCTCCTTTGATACTAATATTTGATTTTTAATATTGCTTTCCTGCAAGGTTCTCTGGTCTAGTAATCAATTCTTGGATTAAGTCTTCAGGATCTATTTATTGTAGAATAAGCAGTAGACATAATAGGCTTTGCAGCTTTGTTGGAAACAAAATCCACTCTTCTGATTTCAAACTAAAGAGAAAAAAACTATTTTGACTCTAAATCGTGGTGGCTGGCTGGTTGGTATTTTAATAAGCACAAACTTCTTATTATGAACTAGATTCCTCTGCATTTACACTGGCCTACTAAAGTCTGTTTCACTCCCTGACCTGGAGAAATTTGAAAACAAACTTTCCGGATAGGTACAGGTTTTGACATAGTTATTTGTTTAAAAAAGACAAGAAAAGAGAAATTGACTTAGATTTGTAAGATCGGGTTTCAGGGAACAATACAAATATTGCATCACTACCCATATTATTTCACAAAATGCGAAAAGTTGAAAAAATGCATTTCAGTTGTAGATTAGATGGCCTCATTGCTCAAGTAAATGGTACCTAAACATTTCTATGTCCCTGTAAATTAGAAAATACATTTGCATTATTGATTACAGCTTTATTCTTCAGATCAGTTTCAAATTTCATTGGTAGAGTTTAAACAGCTATGTGACTGCATAGAATTAGTTTAAGGTAATATTTTTCTGTGTTACTCAGACAAAGATAGGTCATATTCTGAAATTATTTGAACAGTAACTGAGCAAAACACTATCAAAAGATAAACTATTAAAAGACATGAATTGGCATAGAAGTATTAATTTCTTTCAGTAGATTTATGTGTCTGTATGCATTTAAGACTAAATGAACCTGTTATGAGCACAGTAATAACAAATTCTTGGTGTATGTAGATAAAATAAACTGCTGCAATTATTACTGAAAGGTAATCAGTACACTGTCTTTGTTTTCAATAGGTTATAGCATATTAAAAATACATCTTAGAAATTGCAACAAAAGAAAAAAGTTATCTAGTTTCCTCTTTTTGTTAAAATTATAAAAGAAAAATCTATCTTATAATAGGAAATAAATTTAGAAGAGTTTTGCATTTAGCCTATTCCTAATGCTATTTTTACTGGCATAAACTTATAAAGCAGTATTTGAAAAATTGCAGTACCCAAAACAAAGAGCATAATTTTGAGCAAATGTTGTGTAAAATCAAGGCTTGAAATTTTGGGGACAGATTATTGCCTTGAGTAAATTCTCATTCTTCAAAATTACGTCAAGTTTTACAGGAACTTGTGTAGTTGAACTATGAGCGTCTGCCAAGATAGAGGTAAAGTGACAGAGACTGAGTGGCCTCTTTGGATAATGTGTTCCAGCACTTAATCAAAGTCATTGTGAAAAGAAAAAAAAAAGTAAAAAACAGTAGAGGAGTTTAAAAATAGTGTGCTGATTTTACCTTGGAGCAGGAAGGAGGATGAACTAGACTGTCTCATTTGGATCTGTATGTCTATGATTTTATGATTTTTGTGATAACTGATTCTGCAAATAATATATTTTTCTGCTTTTGATTGCAGCAGGAAAAGAATCAGGAAAGCTCAAGAAACAAAGGTAAGTGACAATTATTTTAAAAATGTGGACATTCTTATAATTATCACAAGTCTAACATTCACTATTTGTAAAAAATATCCAGATGGTTTGTTTGCTGAGTATTTGGTATTTGAAATGACAAAAATATATCCAGGAAAGAGGTTGAAATATAGAAATTATGTATATTAGCTACTGTTTTTGGAACTCTGAGATGAACAAGGCTGACTGCTGTAGTCTGGATTGGTTAGGCTGCACACTTAACTTCTCCCTAAGTTTGTCCCTGACTATGGATGCTTTTTATACTTCAGTAAAACATCAGTATCATTCATTTAGCTTCTTCCTTTCCATTCAGTAAATCTGTAACTGGATATCATTCCAGTTTATGCACAAATTAATCATATCCTTAATAGGTTGCCTTGCAACATGACTATTGTGGGTGTTTTTTGCCTACAAAATATTTTCACTGCACCTTACTCAGTGCCAGTGACTAAGCACTGTGTGAAATAGAATATCTGGATTAAAGAAACAGCCTTGTATCAAGAAAATTAGGACTTCGGAAAACGGAATTATGGATTTCATGCTTCTTTTTCTAATATAAAGTCAAGAGACAGAACATCGAAATCTCTTGGTTAAAAATTTGCTAAGCAACCAATGAAAGACAAAATTGCCAATAGTGGCAAAGATTGTTCTCTTGATATTTTTACTTCTTTGTAGAGATAGGGTATGAGATACTTTAAAAGGGAAAACAGAGGGAAGAGAGGAGAAAGAACACCAGTTATATGTTACAAAGAGAGGAGGGAATTAAGTGACAAACTAGCCTATATCTTTTGTATTGCCTTAGGAAGCAATGTGTGATCGTATCACCTGAGTTATTCAATTTATTTATATACTGCAGCACCCATTTATATCAATTGGCTTGTTTTCCCCTCACGCTAAGGCTAGACACAAGCATCTAAAGACAAACTAAAGTTGATGGTTGCTTGAGGTTGTGTCAGGACAATTACATTGTTCGTGATGATATGGTAATTTATACCATCTGAAGGACCTATGGTCCTTCACTTGAAGAGTTTGCATGGGAAAAATAACTGAACCAAAAAATTCTCTTCAATTTCAGCCAATTTGTGATTTATAAATTTCTTTTCTGAGGTAATACAGTATAAAGTTGAATCATGTCTACATGTAGTGAGTGTATCCATGAGGTATTGTTCAAAAACCTTTCATGTCTTATGATTCAATACAAATTATAAAAAAGACTGTGAAAACACAGATGAAATTACAGAAATAAGATATTTGCTCTAAAATTAAGTATTCACAATTAGAAACTTTAAGCATTTATCTACAAGGAAGGATCCTGAAATGGGCCATTATTTTGTTTTTTATGATTTTTCATTCTACTTTATTTATTGCTATAAAATAAAACCGATTGCTATTCATATTTTAGTAAGGATATTATTATTTTTCCATAGTGTTTTTTTTTTCTCCTGACATTTTTCTGACCTGCTTGTTTTTCCCATCTGTTACTTCTGCTGTCAGCCTCTAAGTCAATCACACCAGAAGAGAAGCCAATACTCAAACATGCCCTATTCTGACAGTAACCCCATCTCTCTCTGATCTGTGATATTCCTTTTCTTGTTTTATTTAAAAGGTAACAGATCTTTTTGTATACTGTTTGACGAAAGCAACACTCCTTTTATGTAAAATAATGTTAACATTTTACAATTTTAGTGTATGCTGGCAAACTTCCTTATACTTCTGAGAATTTTTTGTGCATGAAAATGATTATCACCACTGCAAAATACAAATGAGATTAGTTTCATAACACTTCTGTAATATGAAAGAAATAAGAAAGCAAATAATCACCAACTAAACTTTGCTGAATTTTACTTGCTGACTTCGAGTCACAGTGTGACCTTTCTTACCTCTCTTTTCCAGTGTTAACTCCTTCAGACAAAAAAAATCCGTTTTATTCCAAACCTATAGTGAAAGATAAAATAAATGTTTTTGTAGTGAATTGAAAATATCAGAAATTGTGTTACATTCAAGCAATGTGAAGAATTTTCTTCCCAGCCACTTGGCTTTGGAGACATTCATGTGCTTTTCGTAAAGAACATTATGAACTTTAAAGTGGAAATACTTTCTGACAATATTATTCTAGAAAACTTTTATTTCTGAAGTACCAGAAGGTTGGCTAGTGAAACAAATCAACTATTTGCCAGACTTGAAAGGCATCTCTATTCCTTTGATCAGAAAAAACATTAGCACACAGGAAATAACAAGCCACAAAATATTTCATTTAAATGGTGGCATTTCAGATGATCAGTTCCTAAACTCAGTCACAGTTTGAATTACAGGACAATAGTTTTTATTTTTGGCAATTTAGAACTCCATTTCAGTATAGATAAGCAGTTTGTAATACACATTTTCAAAGAAACCCAGCAAAATCAGAGAAAAGAAATTCTGAATTTCTGCTGAGGGTAAGGTGATTGTTGATATTAAAGAATGATGTGATACTGCACACAAGTTGTGTAACTTTAGCTAGTTTTTTTTAGTAAAGGAAAGAACATTCACTGAAAGATATAAAAAGTGCTCCACCTAAGATTTGGAAGAGATGCACTTTTCACAGCATTTTCAAAATGTACATGTAAATAATTTTAATGATAGTAACTCGAAGACTTTAGTGAAGTGCACTTTAGATACTGACTGTATAGTATGCTGCTAAAATGTTTGCTAGCTACTATTGATCTCAGCTTTAAATACCACTACACTCAAAACTAAACAGATTAGAGAATTTTGACTGACATATTTTTAATTACAACTTGAGTTTCTAATTGTACTTAATACTTCTCATTTTATGCTTACCTTAGTAATTGGAATGTAAAACCATTGTTGACTCGCAGATCAGTTTCAAAAACATAATTCTCTATGATTATGAACATATTGCCAGACTTTTCTGATATCATTAACAAACATCTGTTCCTTTTATAATCTTAAGCTACCAAAACTAAAGGGGAAACCATATGGGCATCACTTGCATATCTTACTTGCTTTTTACTCCTTAAAAAGTTAGCATACCTGCACAACACTTGTGGCCCTGTAATCTTTTTCTATACAGTGATAAATGCAAGACAAGAAGGAGTAAGAAAAGCTTAAGATAGTTCAATATTGAAAGAATTTAAGGGACAAAACCAGTAAGGCCTTAATTAAAGCAATAACTTGTAAAAATGAAATTGTATCTTGAGGTACTCTCAAATGCCAGTGGGTGAACAAACAGATCTATCCTTCAATATGTCTGGCTCTTACTATTTTTGATGACAGACAAAGCTATGTATGTTCTGATGTAGAATACATGACATCAGTATCCTTTGTCATACTAAACCAATTAACTGTGGCAAAAAATACACTTCGTTACTTTCTATAATGTATCCAGTGACTCATTATGTTTGCTCAATCAAATTATTCTAAATTCGTATTTCATCAGTCATGTATTAATTGCATATTGTTAGGATATGAACTGCAATCCTCCTGGACTGAATTGATTAATGTTTTAGTTTGTTACACTGTAATAACCCTTCTCTACTAGAGCAGTACATTTCAGAAAAAAAATGTAGTATTTTAGAGAGTATGTGTAACAGCAAGCAGGTTAGTAAACGTTTGTTCAAGAATGTTGTTTTTATTGAAATGCAGCTACTAAATACTCTGACCTACAGTGTTCTTTGTTTTGAAGTTTTTTTGTCTTTGTCATTATGTTCCAACTTACCTGAGTGAATAAACTTTCAGGAGTTGGTATGAGATTTGTTTGAATTAAGTGTGCCAAATACTATCCTCCTAAATTCTCCAGTCCCCTCCAAAGCCTAGTCAACTGAAACTCAAATCGCTTTTGTCACTTAAGGATTAAGTGGTATAATCCATAATATAAACCATAAGGAATACAGTTCTGCTTTCCACCTCAACACTCATTTCCTTTTTGTTTTCATGCTCTTACAAAAGAACTACAGACCTAATGTTATTAACTGAACGTTGTGGGGTTTTTTTATTTATTTTATTCTTATCTTAGAATGTCTTTAGCATGGTTAACATTTATAAAAGTGCCTTTTGTTTTGCCCCCTAGGTTCTGAATCAATTCAGTCAGATTATGAAATGCATTGAAAAGAAACAAACCTCTTTATGTGGGAAAATATTTTTAATATAACAGTTAATCTTTCAATATTATATTTGAACACGCCTGAAGCTCATTGTGAGAAAGTAAGGTATGTGGGTCAGAATGTCAGATGTCAGTTCCAGATAATATCTTTGATAGCAACATGATTACCCAGACATAGAAAGTATACATTAAGAGCAAGGTCTGTGTTGTACTCTACAGCTTTGTGAAAGGTTATCTTACTTCTTTTAAACAAAGCATTATTTGATGACACTGAATTCCAGTTTTGATATTTATCTGTAAACACAGCACAGTATTTGTATAGTAATCTAGTCAGACTTGCTACCAGTGTAATGCCATAGAGATAAACAGTGTAAACAGTACAAATATATTTGGCCCGCCAGTTGTTGTCTTGAGGTAAATGTATTTTATCTTAGTCAAGAAAGTAATTAAAAGTGCTCAAGTAATAACAAGGGAATACAACATAGTGCAGATATTTTACAGAATTGCAGCATTTACCTTTCAGACATTCTATAAACTCCAGATGTGTATTCCATACCAGTGAAAAGTTGTCTGCAGTTTTAGTATGGCAGTATCAGGGAAAGAACAGCATCCTATAGAATTTCTTGGGTGTCATGTTACAAATTATGTCCACAATTTTGCATAGGAGTTATTTTCAGCTTTATGTTCGTTGGCTCCAAAGTTTCTAAGTTCATTTTTGCTATAAGCAAGTATATATACTAAAAGAATAGTAACTAAAGCCCAAAAGAGTCGTAATGAGTCTGAAAAGTTTTTGTAAATTACACAATAATTCACAGCTGTCAGTGTATATTCAAAAGATGAATTGGCATAACAAAAGATGTCTGTAACTTTTCTTAAATTCACTTGTCCCTTATTTTTGCCACTAATTAGAACTATGTAAGGGGATCATACATAATCTAATGACCACTACAGAGACAAATATTGATCTTTATTACATATAATTATCATATACATGTGTATTGTACATGATAATGGAGAAAATATGAAGGCAGATGTGTTCTACAACTGTGTTTTGTTGCATTCATAAAAGGATGCAATTCATGTGGGATGTGTTTGACTTGTTAGCAGTTTTAGGAATTATACATACAAAGAATTTCTTTCTTCTTTGGATTTTCTTAATGGCAGAGAAATGGACATCTGACTTTATTTTTCGTTCTCATATATATGGCCTGTGTCAAAATTCCAGGCAAGAACTCTTCTGCAAAATGGTATCTCTATACTAAAAAGAGATATAATTGTTATTTCAGTATGTAGTAGAATAATAGAGGTAACATAAGAGATTGGTATCCCTATCTAGTATATTTTAAAAGTTCATCCATGTCCTCCTGAAATTTAGGTCACATTCTGTTAAATTGTTAAATCTGTTTCAAAGTTGATATTGTGAACATGACTAGAGAGAATATGTTCAGAAGTATTCATGAAGTTTCTCTCTGTAGTGCACAAACACTTAATTTGAACAAATACAGCAGAGAAGACATTCAACGCTGGCAGGGGAGGGCAGTGCTGAATACTGACTGGAATACATATTCACTCCTATTAAGACTTATGTAGCTTTAAAGAAGTAACTCAGAAGATGAATGTTTATTTAAATTTAAAAGTTAATGTATTAGTAGTCTGGATTTTAATGCTGTGTGACCCACAAAAGATTTTGAATAGCAGTACAGTTTGATTTTTTTTCACATAATTTTTTTTAAAGCTTCCATGTAAAAGTAGTTACTCTTTAACTTGAGCATTATATTGAAAATTTTTTAGTTTCTTTTACTGTTTCAGGAGTAGGCTGAGAAGAGTTAAAGAATTTGACTTGACTTTGGGTTAGTCTATTCTTTTATTATTAATAATGTTGAGGTTTTAGAGTTAAAAATTAATGCTAAAATGTTTCTAATTTCATACATTAGTATTCTCATTTGTGCTTAAGACAATATATATTTTCAGTAATACTAGTTTTGTCTTACCTCTTTCATCCTAAAAGAGGTACACAAATCACAGATGGCTTTGTGAAGTAATTTGAATCAGCTCTTGAGCACTGAAGACTTGCACTAAATTCAGAGAGAGAATGCAATGCAATGCAATGGGAAAGTATACTTGGATCCTTTAATACACATATATATACATTAGTGCAGTGACTGTAGGCTACGTGTGTCATGTTTCTCACATGTAGTGAATATTCATTTGATTACACTAACAATAGAAATCTAAATGTAAAGAAGTGTTTAAAGTTGAGGAAAGATTGTTCTGAAAAGAAAAAAGTAAAGTGCAGGAGGAATACATAACATTAAGAAGCAAAAGATCTGGTATTTCCGAAATAAATTCTATTTAATTTATATTCTTTTAAAATAGATACTTGTAAATAGGTGTCTTTTTAACTCAGGTACGATGCCACTGGTTTTTCTTGTATATATGTAACACTAATAGCTATCAAAATAATTTGCATATAGGTTTTTTGTGCTGTTTATAGGCTATAAACTTTTAAGAACACTTGTGCAGAGAAAAACTGACACATTTGTGTTACACAGGAGAAATTTCTATACTTGTGTAAAACAGAATTACTTTTTGCTTTAATTTTGAATTCTTCAGAATGCCATTGATTATATATTAAGAACATATTTTCTCATATCAGAAATCTCTCGCAAGCCACTTAAAGGACAATCAGAACTTATATAAACTTGAAAGATGAGTCTGTTGAACATGATTTCCACCTCAGCCCTCAATCTCAATGATTGCAGCACTGTATATCATTCAGATGCTAGTTGAAACAATTACAGTATTCATTTTTTGCCTTAGTCTTTGAATAGCAAGGGTTCATGTGTTTCATTATCATTAAGGTCATGTTCTAGTTTACTCCAAGCACACTCTTTTGCCACTTGCTTCAGACACTAGAACACAATTAACAATGTCACATCCTGTTAATATTTACATCATAACTGGAAGCAGATATTACAGTGAAGTGCAAATTAAAGACTGCTAAAATGCCTGCCACTTACAATTATGGTGGGGCAGTATAAAATTCCTCATTTGTTTCCAAAGGTCAGATTAATAAAGCCGCGTGTCACATTATCATAAGGGGTGGGTCCAGCTGTCTGTTTTGATTATGCTTAAAAGTCTAGTGTTTCTAAGGAAACTTTGCAAGGAATGAATACATCCATTTTAACTAGCTGTTTAAATGTGGATAATTATTAGACCTTATTCTGAAGGGATCCAAACCAGAGGTTGAAGTCATTCAAATGTCTTCCTGCTTTTTAATTTACAAATATAGAAATTAACTTCCTTTTATAAATTTCTTTCAGGTTTTAATCCTTAAATTTAAAGTAGCTCCCCAAGTACAAAAAGCTAATTCCTCAGATGAATGAGCTGTAAACTAAACTGCAGCAAATATTGAAAATAGACCTATCCATATATATTTCTACATGATAAAAATTAGAACTAGAAGCAACTGAACAATTTAAATTAAAGATGTTAATTCTATTAAAACAATGAATAGGTATAGTTTAAAATTTAATACTCTAGAGTCAAATTAAAATTATGTTTATATTGCAGCTATTCAAGTGATTATGCAGTTGCATACATCTTTAGCAAATGAATACAACTTTCTATGCTTTATTCCTAATAATAAAAATTCTGGCCATTTTTCAAAATAACTTTTTAAATATTTGCTTAAATGTAAAAATGAATTTATGATTATTAAAAAAAAATGTTTGATTTTTTCTTTAAAAACACATAAATTCGTTAAAAAACCCCAGCATCCTGTGAAGAAAAAAGAGACTTGACTTGGCAAGAAGTTGCCAGTAGAGTTACTAAGATATAGATCTGAATATATTACTGAAGGAATTGAATGATTATGAGATTTATGTTGTACATAAGATTAAATATGGTGGCACAAATTTTAAGAAACTGGAATAACCTTTTTGCTATAATCAGGAAACAACAGACGAAAATTAAAAAAAGAAGTTTATCAACTGTATGATAACTTGAGTAACCAAAATGTCATAAAACCCCAGATGTTCATAACATATCAAGGAAGGTTTTCCTAGCAGAGATAGAAAAATAATAAAAAGTATTATATATGACTCTACTTAAACCTCACCTGACATACTATATCTATGTCTGAATGTTCAAGTTTTATATTGAATTCAATTTAATCATGAGCAAATGCAGAGAAAGGTTACTTGAGTGATCAGACAGTATTTTGTAATTAAAACTCAAGAACACAGTTTGTTTTTCCTAGCAGAATGAAATACCTGAAAATATATTATTAAAAATGCTTGAAAAGAGCATGGAACTCCTGAAATGAAAAGTTAGCTAGATTATAATTACTTTAAACTAGAGACAGTACTCCTTGCATGCAGCAAGACGTTTCTCTGTGTGCAGTTTATTCCTCTTTGCATGAATTAGTAGAGTATTAAAACTGATATGTGTGATTGTGTGCAAATGATAAGGTAAAAAACCTGTTTCAGGAAGAATTTCCCTCGTTCTGTGAAACTAAGGAGGGGATTTGGTGCTTTGCCCATACACAAATTTGTTTGAGTTCATGCTGAGTGATGCAATAAAGAAAGAAAAACCTCAGGAAATTGCCTGAAAGAGATGGTACAAGGAGCCCCTCAGCCTCTCCTTTAAATTGAAGCAAGACTTCCTTTATCTGGAAGACTCATCTAAGGTGTTCATAGGGCAAGGTAATATGTTTCATTTGGGTTATGATAAAAATTTCTGGGTTTTTGCCTTCAATTTCATTGTAAGGATATCTCTATTTGTGCAGCCATGGCCTGGATCGTTTGCTATGAAGCTGTCTTTTTCAGTGTTCTTTCACACCTGGGCCCTTTTTTGCATAAGCTCTGTCTCCATTTTTCATACCAGCCATTCATATCTTTGGTGATTTGACATGGCAGAAAGTAATCTGTGTTCTCAGGGAAGAACACGCGTAAGGCTTAAAATGCGACTTTCCTTGAATATCCAAGGGTAGGATATGCCTTTGAAGTATCAAAGCTTTTCAGAGTTCAAGTATTTGAAGTATCTTCTAGCTTTTTTCATAGACACATAACTTTCAGTTTCAGATTCCAAAGAGGAGTGGACTTTATGGGACAGTCTGAGTGAAAAGAGATAAGGTGAACGTTCACTTTGGATCCTGTCTTTACAGACATCACCTTGGAGGGCCTGACAAATCTTCAAGAAATAATTATATTTTATTAATTGTGATTAAAATATTTTCTAACTTTTAAAATATTATCTGAAATGATAATAGGATAAATTCTTATGGGTTTTTTTATGTATATGATATATAGGTAATTGTCAGAGTTTGTCTTTCAAAATTGTAATAGTTGGCAGTAAGGTTTGCCAAGTTTTGTTTTGTTTGGCTGTTGAAAGGATAGACATATGGCATCATTGCAATGACAGTAACAAACTGTAGTTCTGTGTGGCCCTGCATAACTCATAAAAGGAGGCCTTTGGCTGTTTAGGTAAGAGTTATTGATCAAAAAGCTGTTTATCAGACTTTGCAGCCTGAGAAAGAAATACAGTAGGACAGATTTTTGTCCAGATATCTACCAGAATTTTCTTGCACAGGGGTTGATTAACAGGTAAATCCATGGCTGATAAAGTAATGGCTGATTGTTGGGTAAATAATTGAAAAAATTTGACATGAATGATTACATGTCTAAATACCATTCTATAAGCAAGTGTCTTTGTACTCAAAAACAAAGTGATAGAATAGGATGCTTTTTTCTCTTCCTGCTTGCTGGACTTTGTGGCACATAGAATTTATTTGCACATATATAGCCCAGGCCATAAATTTTTTGTTTTCTAGTATTTAGCGTCCCGTCTAAACTTAACCTAAACATAGACTTAGATTGATATGCTGTTAGGATCTCAATACAAAAATTCTCAGTAATAAGGTTCAAATTACTTTCTATTTAAGTTATGCACAAAGAACACAGATACAATTGTGAATGCTGGCCCACTATCAATAATTAATCAAATCTTGATGTTTTCGTTCTTTTAAGACACTGTAAAAATCAATGATGGCATTACTTTAATGAAAATTAAAGAAAAAAATTCATGTATCTCAGAAATAAATAAATCCAAGAATATTAAAGCAAGCATTTTTCTTAGCTTTATAAAGTCCTGCATAGAGCTGATTAAATGAAGGCTCTCAGAAGGAAGGAAAGATTAAAGCATTTTAGTAAATAGAAAAGCATGCAAAAATCCCATTTGTATTATAAGTGCCACCAAGGTTCTAATAAGCATACATTGATTCTTCCTCATAAAACATAAAAGCTGTGATTTTTTAGCTTTAAGGATAGTTTCCCACTAAAAATGTATTAGAAATGGGGAAAAAAACCCAATACAAATATTCTGGTAGTATAATCATAATTTCTATGCTCAAAGGACAGTGTATATAGCTTGTGTTCTGGTCTAATTAGCAGTAATCTGGCTTTATTTCCCTAGAAACATTGAAAAATCTTATTACTCTTTATAATTGTAACTGACATCTCAAAATAAAAGCAATACATAGAGTTATGAGTATAATTAATGAAATAAAATTGGCAGAAGTCATACAGAATGACAAAACCTAAAGGGAATGTATTCATGTTTCTTAAAGTCTTTCTAGGGTGGTTCAACATGCTCCTATGTAAATAAATATTCATAAACTTATAGAAAGATGTGTATATGCTCACAGACATACAAATAAAATGTCACAACTGATATACAGTAAAAAAAATATGTAGAAATAGAATCTCTACTCAGAAGAGAAATGAGAATCTAGGAAAAAAAGCATTTCTTGTGAGTCTTTAATAGCCTTTAAATGCATATCTTAAGTACCCATTTGAAGGTATCATGTCATCTACTACAAGTGTAATAAAAACAGCAGGAAATCCTGAGCCTTCTCCCATTCATTTCTTTATTTCCACTCCAAACTGAACTGTTGGATTAGGGAAGATTAGGAAGTGTAATGTAGTTCAAGATTAAAACATACAAGCTGAAGTATCCGATAGTATAGATGTTTCTTTTTTTAAATCTGGTTTTATAGGGTGCTTGGGGTGGTTTTTGGTGAAGCACGTCATGTGACTCTGTGTGACTGCACACACTCATTCTGGATCAATGCACTTTAAAACATTAACATTTTTCATAGATCTGTATTCTAACATACTTGCTGGACATACTGATTGTTGAATTTGCAAGGTGTATGACCTGTTATGACCCTCTTTCCTTGCTTATTAAGAAAAAGAAGTCTTTTCATGTGCCCACTTATTTTTATAAGCAGTCAATTGCAAATGACATTTCTTCCTTTCCTTGTCTCTCCGGAGATATATTATGAGATGTGAAGCCTGTTTACTTTCTTTCATGCTTTTCTGTACTGACTGAGATTGCCCTTTTCCACATGTCTACTTTATTCTTCCAATTGTGGAAACGCTTAGAGTTTAGGGGAATCATAAATGCAAGCAAGCTACATGCTTGCCATACGGAGCATGAAGGTCAGTACTGTTTCCCACACTGGGATTTCAGTATCCCATCAGACACTTTAGCAATCTGATCTAGTTGCTATCAGAAAAGTCAATATTTGCATTTTGTTGAATATGCATGGCCACCAGTGTTTGGAAAAAGAGTTATTTGGTATCTGTGCTTGTATGATTATCTTGTTTGCATTCACAAGATACTATCTGCAAATCCTCTAATGATTCAAAGACAACGTTGTATGAAGTTATTTCATTATTAGGATTAATTCATTGCTATTCTAAATTAAACAGGCTTAGAATTTGTTGTTCTTTAATTTCAGCTAGGGCACTGGAAGGACAACTTGAAGAAAAATTTCAAAAAGTGCTTTAATTCATAGAATGTTAAGTGTACACAGAGAAGCCATTTTAGTTCATGTTATGTTTGTCTATCAGTTTTTAAAGAACTTTTGAATTGCACTAGTTGCTGAGAAACTTTGGTTTGCCTGCAAACAGTAGCATAAAATAGGTTACTGGCTTTTAAATGGTCTAGAAATTAGCTAATTGACAGAATTTAAGAAATTAAAAAACCCACTAATTTGAGTATGAGGATTTTTTTATCTAGAGTGAAATTGTTTTCCAGGCCATAGAGTCAGAAATGTTCTCTGTTGATAAATTCTTATTAACGTATATTGAGCCTGATTGACTTCAGTGGAATTCTGCAGGTGTGCTTGATTTTGATGGCAGACAGAGACTTAAATCAGAGCACATAATTCTGAAAGATTTAGGATGCAGAAAAGATCCTTTTAAGAGTACCATGAAAGTATCTTAGCAATACATTTGCAAAATTGCTCCCTTATGCTTTGCAAAATATTGGGTAGAGATCAGTCATTTAGAAATTTGTAGCTTTTTTTCAGAGTGATTCAGTTCATGGAAGTGCTCTTGCTTTCTTTGCACAGAAAAGTGCTACATTCATTGATTAAGTAGAAGAGGTTGGCTATGTTTAGCACAAAAATAGGGGCCAAAAAAATCCTGCTGTCTTCCAACAGATGGAAACAATGCATTTTAAAGTTTTCTTTTGAAGGGAATAGCCCTCTCTTAAACATAATTTTGACCAGTCAATTTAATCATGCTTCTGGTCTTCGAAGATGGTGTCTGTAGAAGATGGAACTGGACATCACAGAAACAAGGGAAATGCTTTAAGGTAGTAAGAGGGAGACCTGGGCACTTCTGGCGCCATTCTGAAAGTAAGAGAGAAAATCTGGATACCAGTGAACCAATTTTTTGTCTTAATTTTTCCAGGGTGTTTGACTCAGGGCTTGTGAGCTCCAGTGAGCTTTACACTGACTGTGTGAATCACATCATGCACACAAAGAAAGCTAACAGACTACTAACTTCTTATTCTGTCTTGAATGTTTTATAACTTCAAATGGTGTAGAGGCCCAGAGAAGCTGAATTGAGTCCTGGGGTGGATTTCAGTGATGTTACTTCGTGAAATGTTAGATTTTCTACTAAACAGAGGGGAAAGCTTTTCTAGGAGAACCTAGGGGCCAAATATGCTATTATTTTCTAAATTAAAAGTACACAGGAATACTTTATCATCCACAACATACAACAGCAGAAGCTTCAAGGATAACATTAAATTTAAAACTATCTATAGGATGTATGTCCTCTAATTTGAAGGAATATTCATGTAATACTTGGTTTTGTTAAAGCTATGGAACATATATGCAACCCATCCAGCTATTGGAAAATGACCTTTATTTGCAGTATCTGTATGCCTTCAGTTGTTACTGGTTCTTTTATTTCCAGGAACTCCATGAGATAAGGTAGGCCTTTCAGAAGCAGGAACTGAAGTCCAGAGTACATGAACTGAATTTGTTAGAATCTTGAGTCTGTTAGTCTTTCCATAGAGATATATGACCAAGAGCTTGAAATACACATTTTATTCATTTAAATGTCAGTGCTTATGTATTGATTTCTGAAATTTTGTCATGTCGTGTAAAACAGAAACATTTTAGATATGTAGAAATTTTCCACTCAGCTTTACAAGGCACACAGAAATGCCTTCCTTTTGGTATATTCCTTTTCATTACTATTTTCACACTGCTAGATATTCCGTAGTTTCATCATTTTTGTTTCTGTGTGGATTTCTGCTAGGTTGATTCTGCTTTTTTGTCCTGAGAGGACAACAGGGTATGTCTTGCTCTTGTTCACCTTTTACATTTTGACATGTTTTTCTGGAGTTAGAAAGAATGTCATCTTGAACCATATCAAAGTGACTTTTTGGCTGGTGGGTCAAAAATATTTGGCTACCCCTATACTAAATAAATCAGCAGCAAATGGTAAATAATGAAGTAGTCATTTTCTTCTACTAAATAATGAAATTCATATAATGAAAAAATAACCCATGCTATTTTATGTTACCTGAAAAATTGATAACTAGTTTGTAGGTTTTACATTATTCAGATAGCAGAAAATGTGCAATACATTTGGATTTTATCTGCTTCTTGCCTTTAGCAATACAAGTACAAGATTTAGAAGAATATGTTTTATCTGCTCACTTCAAAAACCAGATATATTTATGTTAAAAAATAGGTATTTGAAAAATCAAAGTATATTTTTTGGCCTTCAGTGGAGTAACACTCTTTGAATATAGCCTAAATGGTAGTCTGAATAGTCACTGAGATTTCTTCAAAGATATGAATATATTGGAAAATTGCATGGTACTAAAAATATATTTACTGCTTATATTTTAATAAGAGAGCTGTAGTTAATAGGTGATATAAAACTGCCTGCCTTTTCAGTAATAACTAATGTTTACAAAATTAGTACTACCTTGATTCCAGTTTGCACAAATCATCATGTGCTGGTTTTGACAGAGGGCCCTGTGATTGACATGCAAATTTACACAGAAATGTCTTAAGGAGGTGTCAAATGCTTGACTTTCTCTTTTATAGTAATTGTGTTTAAGACAATGTGTTGTGATGGAATTGTTGACTGAATTTTGCAGTGTGGAATCAGTGAAGAGATTTGGCACCAAATCTACAGTGTAGCAAAAAATGTATTCTCTACTTCTGTTCACATTTCACATATGTTTTTAGAACCTTAAAAGTAACTTCATTGCCAAAATGGTTTACAGCTTAATCCAAATGACACAAAAAAATTCTGGATGAACCTATGAGCTAAAGTCTGTAACACTTCTATCTTTTTTGATAGATTTGTATTTTTTTCCTATATAAGTAATAATTTTATTAAACTAAATAAAAGGAAAAAATTAATATAAAAGAAAATTGGTCCATTGCAGTGAAGATTTTGTACTATAAGAATTGTAAAACCTCACAGTTTTATGCTAGATGAGCAAACCTTACTTTCTTTTCCTTTAGTTCATTTCTTTTTAATTTCTTAAAAGTTTTGAGCAGTGTTATGAAAATTCTGTTAAAAATGATTGATTAAAAGCCAGCAAATCAAAGCAATGGTTTGTGTTTGAATGCCATATAATAAAGCTAGAAAACTTTTTCCTTTATTTTTAACAGCATTTAACAGTCATGAAAAGTTAACAAATTTTGACTGTTAACTGTAACTGTTGACTAACAAAATAAATGTTTGAAAAGATGTTGAAGTTAAGGAAATAAAGCATTTGAATTTGTTTTAATTCTGGTAATTTGGTTTTCTGAGCTTATTGTTTGGACACGTAAATTTTATATTGCATAAAATCATTTCCCTATTAAGGGAGTGGGAAACTTTTAAAGAGACATTAGAGTGTGTAAAAGTTACTTTTGATATGCTAAATGACTGATAGACTTACACCCCTACTGACACTGCTGAAAAGACTGTTTTGTACTGTCTAATGCTTTTAATACGGTATTATAAATCTAAAAGATACTAAATGACATGGAAACACATTTTTTTTTCACTCCAGTCAATAACATCATTTCTAATAGATGAGGCCAAGGTTACAGGATTGTGTTCCTTAGGGGACTTAAGCAAAACACGTCATCCTGTAAATGTGAAAGGGATTTACATGGAAGATAAAACTTAGATACCCATGCAAGCTTTCTGAGAAAAACTTCTGTGCATACAGACTTTCAGTCATCTATATAAGGGTTAGCCTTATGTTTATGTTCTTTGCATGAAAACCCAGTGCAGAGTAAGAAAGTATCTTCCTATGCTGCAAGATTTCAAAAGCAAACATAAGTTCTAAAGTGGTGGGGGGAAAATTATCAATGGTGCCCAATGGAATTTTTATCTGTAACACTCAATTTTTTAAAATCACCATAACAGCATTCAGCAGACATTCTGGTTTAGATCTATTTTGCTGCCTCCTGTAGTGTAACTTTTCAAAGACTTCCAGAAAAGATCTAATATCAAAAGCTATATTGTCCATGATGTGAAAATATGTGTGAATAAAAATTGTGGTACATGCTAGTAGCAAATTATAATATGCACTGCAGATTTATTTATTTTTTCTTTAAAAATAGAACTTGACTTATGAATTACTTAAAATTACAATAGCAGAGCAAGTAGTCATTACAATTATTTTTCGGTATTTGGGAAAATATTAATCTTTTTTCACTACAATAGTTGTTGGAGTGAAAAATCTTTTCAGTTAGGCTGGGCTTGAAATATTAAAACATCTTTCACTTATCATGTCAAAATATAGAAACCAGTTTTGGAGCAGTAGTGAGAGACCAAAACTATGTGATAGGATAAAACATCAGTGAGACAGATGAGAGCCTGTGAAAATTGTAAACCATCTACCTATAAGAAACATCTGATGAATCTGGTTGGAAAAGGTTGATTTTATGGTTCTAATTTAAAATGAAATAAAGATATATTTGTAGTGGTATGGTTATATAGTCTGGCAAGAAAAAACATAAACTAGAACCTATAACTAGCTAGAGCTAGAGGTTTTGAGTAGCTTGCCACCTCCACCCCTGACCAACACTGGATAGAAGTAATTTTCTAAAATGGAGAGTATGCTCTTATGTTTGTCATGTAGAGGTTAACATGCCCTTCTAGGATGTGATTTTACTACTGAAGTTAGATCATAATACAGCTCAGTAAGTTGGGCAAGAATCTGAGAGAGAATTTGACCCTGTGGGTTATCAGATATTTTGTTTTAATTCATCTTTAGATTAATTAATTTTTTTAGGCAGGAGAACAACCAATGAGCTTCCTTCTTACATATGAGCTACCATAATTCATTTAATTCCTCTAGTCCGATATTCTCTTGAATGCACATTTGGCTGACGTAGGCGCTATCTGCAGTTATAGCATTCCATGTACATCCCTGTATTGAAGATTCCCACAAGTACGGGTGATCTAACCATAGATATTAGAATCCAGTAACCTAAAATGAAGAAATTAGTTTTAGCCCATGCAGTACTCTTCTGTAGCTGGTTCATGCTCCAAGGGTTCTACTAAAATTACAGACTTTCTGTGTCTTTATTTTTGGCAGTAAATGACAGTACATATTTCACATGCAGCACATCAAAATAGATTTTCATAGAGAAATCTTGTATCTCTGAAAAAATGAGATCTTGACTGTACTTCTTTAATGTACTCAAGAGCCTTAATCTAAAGACTTCTGTACTTCTTTTCTGTCGCTTTTCTCGTGGTACTTCCTTAACCTAGAATATACAAAACTACCCTGACTTATAAGCACTAGGTGGATCATAAGTCATATTTTTCTGTACCTAACAGATATTGTGCTGGTTTGGTTGCAGAATTTTTGAACTGAAGAGCTATCCCCAGTATGAGATTACATTTGTAATCCCTGCTTACAGGGGTTACTCCCTGCTTAAAGGAGTCCAGACTTTTTATCTCAGAGGAAGCCATTAAAATATTGGCAAACCACTAATCTGTTCTGGGATTTCTATTGTTTATCTAGGACAAGTCTACTGGGTAGTAATTGTGTTTGATATTTCCTTATTTGGAGGAGACACTGATAAGATACACAGAACAAAAATAGTATACAAGATAGAAATTAATAATTAAAAAATCAAACTAGCATGAATGAATGAACCCACATAGAGTCTAAAGTTGGTGCAATCATTCAGAAGTAAAACAAATACCAAAAAGCAATTTTAAAAAAAAATCTAACTTTGATCTTGAAGAAGACATCTCCAGTTACTTGAAATTGTCTTTCTTGACTCAGCTGGACATGCCTGAAATGTCTAATTACAATAGAAAATGGCTGTGCTATTTTCAAACACTTATATTACACTTTAAAATGCCTGTGAATGGTAGAAGTTTATATTATTTGGTGACATGATTTGTAATTTTGCTTGGAAATCACTAATTTCTGCTCAAGATAAATGTTGGAAATTTAGGAGCGTGGACAACAGACATTAAAAAACATAGGCAATCAAGGCTACATGCTTAAGGTATTACATTTTCGCTGAATCTAGTGTGCAATCTACAGGAGAATGTGCAAAAGAACTAGATTTATGTCAGTAGGCAGGAAGATGATTGTATTCATATTGAGATTGTCTAATATGACAAACAGTCTTCAACTTGAAGAAATGAATCTCATATTTGTTGATTTTTCATTTCAGTAGTAGGAATCTATTCCAATATTTCTATTGTTCTAGGATGTGGCAGTCTATATAGAGAAGAGAGGCAATTTTTATGTCTCCCAAACCATCTAAGGTTAAAATTAGAATTCTGCCTGGAAGATAGCAGAACTCAGGCAGATCACAGTTCAAATTCTGATGTGAACTTCTCTACTAACAATCAGTCTGTATCATCAGCCTTTCTCTTTCAGAGTTTAGTTCTGTGTGTAAGGTGCATTTATATACCAAAACAAAAAACCCCACAACTGGCAACTGCAGCACAGAATACAGGTAGGGGAAGAAAGACTGAGAAAATTAAAGGAACGCTCTTAGCCACTGTCATGACATAGACGCAAGGTATTGCCAAGAGACTAATAATAAGGAACATATATTTTGAATATTTGTGTTCCACCACAGGGATTGTAAATGTTACCACATTTCTAGCAATCTATCATTATGTTCTTGAGTTTAGGGAGACAACTATAAGAATTGAAAAGCAATTATTTTCAGAACATAATTGTAGAATATGTTGGGTTAGTGAATACAGAGCATTTTAGTATAATGGAGGGTATGCTTCTGTTGACTTAATTCTGGTCAACATTATTTGTACACATTGAGTGTATTTTAGACAGTTTAAAAAAAAACCCAACAAACAAGTAAAACCAGAGCAACACCAGAGTTTAAATTACCTGGTCTTCAAGGTTTAGAGACAAAAGGGAAATGCAACAAAAGTCACCAGACCTCAAGCCCAGTGTATCATACCTTAGACAATATGTTTTAAAAACATACCTATACCTATAGGTATTAAAAATATTAGAAGCATAAAAAACAGTGGGAAAAGTTGAAGATCTGAAAACAGTATTTCCCTTTTCTTTCCAGGATTTCATTTGATATAATTTCTTGTAGCTAAAGTTGGATTGGATATTACGGAAATAAGAAAAACTTTAATTTCAGTAGTTAATGTGTGTTTATATGATACTAATTCCCTTTTTTTCCTGGGGGCTGGTCACATTATCCACCACAATAGGAAATAAACTTTCTGTGCCACATTTGTAGTTAATAGAAATTTTATGTTTTTATCTGCTATGCTAGCAATCACTTTCCTTCCATTCCCCATCTATCTGCACTGTCCTTACAAGACAAAATTTTTGAGAGGCATATTCTTTGAGAGGAATATTCCTTGAGTATTGGTGCTATTTTTTCTGTATGAAAGATTTCTCGTTAGTCTTTTTTTTCCTGAGTGCAACATAGTGAAAATGCAATTAAACTGTAACATGAAAAGTACGTACACTTAGAACTAAATGAAATAAAGCACGAAAGAAAGATTTGCACATTATCTGCTTACTGCAGAAAAAAATTAGGTTTATATTTAAGTCCCTGAAACTTAAGAACTGGAGCTTGCTTAATACATACTGGGACTTCTTTAGGCGAGTTTTCAACACACAGCACGAGCTCGGCATTCCTAGTTAAGGCATATTAAATAAGAAATTGTGACCTTAAAAATGAAATGTTCCAATTTCTGAAACCCACAGGGCCTTTTCAGTAATAGTTGTTCCAAGGTACCATGCAGCAAGAATGTGTCATTATTAGGAGCAAAAAGAGCTAACATCATAGTAACATTGTAGAGTATTGATGTTGATTTATTCCAAGTGTTCAGTGCACTCTTATGCATCTCACAACTGTAGGCAGCAGTGCGAAAACCCTGTCTGCTACCAAATTTTCTAGGCTCTGAGAAAAAAAGAATTAAAAAAGACAAATGAGGAAACACAGAGGAACTTTCATTCTTTCACTTCTTTGAAGCAATGTTTTTTACCTGTAACCTTTCTGTGTTCTGTCATTTACCCTAATAACTCTGGATTTGCTTCTGTGTCTGTAAGTAGGTAGGGTGTCAAGTCCACTGTAACTATAGAGCAGAGGTACGCCTCTAAGCATGGTTATGATGGGATCACAGAGAAAAAGGAACATTCCTAACCCTAGGAGAAACTACAAAGATTGGGAAGGTTTTACTTTGGTGTGCTGAGAAATACGAAGATCAGATGAAGGAGATTTCAGGCTGACGCATGACTTTTAGTACAGATTTCTGCAAATTTAACCTATCTGCAATTTCAGACTTCAGAAGTTTGATGTCAGTGTTGAGAACAAGAACTGTTCATGTGCTTCTAGTGCCATATTAACATAAATGACATGAACATTGACAGAGGTCATCTGTGATTCAAGTACAAGTTATGGACAGAAATTAATTTTGAAAATTGCATATGATTGTATTTTTGTAGCTCTGACCTTTTCAAACTTGCAGTGAGCAACAGGTATAACTCTTGTACAAACTTTTATAAAATTTAAAACTTTATTTTTGAGATGGAACTTAGGGCTATTTAAAAGATGTTGGAGGTGATTGAACCTTAAGAAAAATGACAAGCAAAATTATGCACTAGTGAATACAGCTATCAACAAAATAGGCAGAAAAGTCCAGTGGCAGTGCTAAAGTAAACTCATCTTGCATTCAAAAGATAATGACTGCCCTTGATGACTACAGTGAAACTATTTACTAGCATTAGGAATGTGTTTACTTACAAGGCATCTTAATAGACCTATCACAAAGAGTTTAACTGCCTGATGAGTTTTAGGTAGCATTAAAATTGTTTTGAAACCCTTTCACTCTTTAATAATGCTCCTGATTGTTATTCTACTTCATATAGGTGGGTTTTTTGCCTTAATTATCAGCTCTGTCCAAAGGTAAATTAGCTGCTTCCCAGGCAGCGCATAGTTAACTACTTGTTAGCTACCATCACATTCCTTATATTTTTCTTTTCCTTCTTTATAGTCTGTGTTCTTTAGAAAATGAAGATTTTAGGGTCATCTTCTCCTTTTTTTTTTTTTTCCCTTTTTTATCCTGCCAGTCCCCTCATAATAACTTTTTAAGCATATTGATCGGGTTGAGTTAACTTGGAAACAGAAACTGTAGATGTAGAAATACATTTTACCATTTTGTCCTCATCAACAACTTTACAAAATGAACTACCTAATTCGTATCTTGCAAAGAGGAAAGAAGATGTTTTCAATATGTGCTGCACATGAGTAATGTCAGGCCAACCACTATTGATGTGCCAGCATGCCATTTGATTTATCTTTTTGGTCAACTCATTATGTACTCTGTCTATTATCTGGTAGCATGTTATAGGAAACATGGATTTACTGTGAAAAAGGAGAACATTTTGGAGCAAGAAAAAGTAAAAAGCAAAAAAGACAAAAATCTGTGAGAAAACAAGTTTCATTAGGCTGGTGGCTCAAAGAGTAATACATATCTTTTATTTTTAATTCTTATTAGATGTAGCCAAATGATTTTCATTTTCTCACTAATAAAATGATGTAAGTTCATAAAAGAGATGGAAAAAGGCAAACTGGATCACAAACTTCATGTTTCTGTAAAGAGAGGACTGATAACACACTGAGAACACCGCAAATTGTCATATTCTCAGGATTTAAACAAAAAAGTGTCTCAAACATTGACTCTTAATCCTTATGCAAGCAGATATGTGGAGCTTCATACTAATTTTTGTCCATATATCTCAGGGCTGAGTCATGTGAGCTTTGAATACCTGAGTCAGATTAGTTATTAGCCAGCAGGGGGTAATATGCCTACCTTTCCTCTTTGGCTTCCACCTCTTCCTTGGAGGAATGGGTGACTTTCATGGGCAGTTTGCTGTTGATGCACAGAGTGGTGTGAACGTCTTTGTCTTACTGCAGTGACCAGGAGAGTGCCTAGTGTTTAGTGAACTAATTTAGTATTAGCATGATTTTTTAAATCTGCCTTCTGACTGATTTGTATTAAATGAAGCTTGGCTATCTTAGATAAATTTTATAGAAAGTCATCCAGTATCAGTTTGCATACAGTGCCTTTGTAATAGCAGTACATTATGAAGCATTAGTATAATTCTGTGATGGTAATTTTTGTTTATGGGGGCAATACTGTGTAAAAACAGCTACTGATATTCTGTGGGAGAACTAAATTATTGTGATTCCTTCTTCTTACCTTTACTAGAATTCAGCAAATGAACATGAACATTATTTTTGGGTGGGTGAGGATTTTTTGCGCTTTTTTAAAATTTTATCTCAGAATAGCAGAAGGCATTCAGAAGATACTATTATTTAAAGCTGGAGTAATAAAAATGGGAAAAATGAAAAGAAAGAAGTTCTAAATTCTGTACATTAGAAATAATAAGACAAAATGCTGCTCCAAAGTGTTGCAAAGGACAGCAGAGAAGAGAGATGTGCATGTGTATTAGTGCAGAATGAGCAGTATTCATCATTTTCCTTTTCTGAAATGACACTAGAAAGAATATTCATTTCACTCCAAGAAGATAGAAGAGATGAGGTTTCTGAACAGATTATGACTTCTGTCCTCTGTTATCTGTTGTCAGATTTTTATATAGTTAAAGCTTAACCCTAGGTGTACCCTCTATAAAGAAACTTTTTCCTACTGACTACCAGTAATGTGATTAGTATTAATGGAAAGCAAGCTGTGAAGGGAACAGGAATATCTTTCCAGTACACTACTGCACTATGTCAGAGACATATGGTGAAGACTTTCTCAATATGGGGAAAATTGAAAGTATGCTCAGGCTTGGACAAATTTTTTACTGAAGTTTCTGGTCCTCTTTTGTTTTAAAAATGAGTCAAAATTCTATGATGACAGTGAATTGAGACTTCTCAGAAATAATTACTATTTGTTCAGAGCTGAGGGGCTTTTTACCCTCAGTAAATTTTATTGCCTTTAAGTATTTTAAATGTGAGTTGTTTTAGTATCCTGTGCCCTCATCAGAAATCAGACTACTGTCTATTACAGTCTCAAACACTTTACCTGGTCAATTTTTTCAAGTAAATATCTTCCCATGGAGAATTTTTTTCAACAAATTTGTATTTTCTAATAAAAATGTATGTAACTGAAAAATATTTTCTGATTCTGGCCAGAACTGTGTTTCCAATTAGTTTCATTGCACATGATCATTATTCTCTCAGGATCCACAGCATCAAAATGCTTACTGGTTCATTCTAAAGTCTTCTGTGACCCTGAAGTATATTGAATAGTAAAGAAAGCAACTGAGATGACTTTTGCTGTATTTTGTGGTTTTAGCGCATGTAGGAAAACATGCAGTGTGGACTAAAAATCTGAAGTTAAATTTCTCTCTAGCAGAAAATTGTATTTATCCTTATTTGTTCACCAGGATTATTCATTCCTTAATAATTTAGTTAATTTCCTTTGATTTTATGAAGTACTTGAAAAAAGCATGAAAGATCATAATGATTTTTGCACTGTTCTTTATCAGAATCCTTATGAAAAGGAAGAATTTAGTTATTTCTTCGTGTTGCTAAGTGTGCCATATATCTTCTTTAAAAGTTCAATTTTTTGTGGAATCACTTGTGGCATATTATATAGGCAGGATTGATCAGAATCCTAGCAAACACAGAATGGGGACAAGTGTAGTACAGTAACATATTATTTGCATGACAGGCTGACTTCAATGAAATATCTAGCTCTAATATTAAAGATATGCTTAAACCTTTTTTAATAGCTTACTTATAGACTGAATTAATGCAAAATTGGATTTTCACAGAAAATATTAGGGAAGTTAGGAGAGGTAAGAAACATAACCATGTAAAATGTGGAGAAGCAGTAAAGCAACACACACATCCTTGCTTTACTTTACATTGGAAAATTTTGGGGTTTTTTTGCTACTGAAGTAGAAAACCCCAATATTTCAATACAAGGCTTCTGTGTTTTAATTTTTTTTTTGCAAAACAGTTACCTTATTTAGTTCCCTCATTATCTTTGAATAATTGGATCACTGAATGCTTCAATCAAGCCCACACAGCACCTTTGAATACCACAAACCAAAGTGGAGAGTTCAATAGAACTCTGACAGATAAATGTTTCAGATAGCAGCAGGTTAAGACATGAATGGTCACTTTTTTGGTCTTCAACTTTTTCCCCTTTTTTATATATAAAAGTTATTGAGAACAGAAAGGTACATCATATGAATAGAAGGATATTCTTACCACTGGAAAACATTTCAAATAACTTGGTATTGAAAACAGGTCATGGTGGATGTGTAGATTATTAAAATATTTGAGATCATAATATAGACATGTCTTTTTTCTAAATGCTTTGGCTGAATCAAATAAACAAAAGGAACATGATGTTTTACTAATTTTTTATCTGTGGTTTTTGTATTTCCTTAGATGTGAACTTAGAAACCAAAATCACATGCTTAAGGTCTTTCATTAATTTTTTTCCTGTCTTTGTGTCTTCCATCAAACCTAGGTTCAGTTATGACTGGAAAATCTGTCTTCCCATGGCTTGAACAGGTGTATTCTTTTGCTGGGTAAAAAACTGGGTGGCTGGGCCCAGAGAGTGGTGGTGAACAGAGTTAGATCCAGTTGGTTGTCAGTCACTAGTGGTGTTCCCCAGGTCTCAGTATTGGAACCAGTCCTGTTTAATAACTTTATCAAGGATCTGGATGAGTTATTGAATGCACCGTCAGTAAGTTTGCAGATGACACCCAATTGAGTGGGAGTGTTGTTGTGCTGGACGGTAGGAAGGCTCTGTAGAGGGATCTGGACTCCCTGGATTAATGGGCTGAGGCCAATTGTATGAGACTCCACAAGAAGAAGTGTCAGGTCCTGCCCTTGGGGTCATTATAAACCCCACGCAGTGCTACAGGCGGGGGGAAGAGTGGCTGGAAAACTGCCTGGCAGAAAAGGACTTAAGGGTGCTGGTCAACAGCAGCAGAACATGAGCCAGTGCCCAGTGGCATCCTGACCTGTATCATCAATAGTGTGGCCAGCAGGATTGGGGAAGTAATTGTCCCCACTGGTGAAGCCACACCTCAAGTACTGTGTCCCGTTCTGGGCCCCTCACTACAAGAAAGACATTGAGATGTTGGAGCGTGTCTAGAGAAGGGCAACAGAGCTGGTGAAGGGCAATGGAGCACAAGTCGTATGAGGAGCAGCTGACTGAGCTGGGGGTGTTTAGCCTTGAGAAAAGGAGGCTCAGGGGGGACCTTATCATGCTCTATAACTACTTGAAAGGAGGTTGTAGAGAAGATGTCAGTCTGTTCTCCCAGGTAACAACTGATAGGACAGGAGGAAAAGGCCTCAAGTTGCATCAAAGTGTGTGTGTCTGTGTTAGATTGTATATTACAAAAAACTACTTCACTGAAAGGGTGGCCAGGCATTGGAACAAGTTGTCCAGAGAAGTGGTAGAGCCATCCTCCCTGTTGATGGGATCTACACAAAAAATGTGTAGATGTGGCACTTGGGCACATGGTTTATTAGTGGACCTGGCTTAATGGTTGGACTTAAGATCTTAAAGGTCTTTTACAACTTAAATGATTCAGTGATTCAGTGACAAATTGATTTTTAAAAGCATTAAACTGACTGTTTTTCCCAAGCTGGTGGTTATCCCTCAAGAACTCTAAACTGGAGTGAAGGTTCTTTCTCTCTCCCACAAATCGGACTAGAGAAAACAAATTTAAGGTAGTCTGAATGTTCAATTTTGAGTTTGAATTCAGAAGTGAGGAATAGGACCATTAGATTCTAGGGACTGAATTGAAAATTAAGAAAAAAAGTAATACTTTCTTCATCTGCTGTTTCTTGTGGTGTGTCTTGTCTTCAAAAGACAAGTCTGTTGGATATCATTATGAGATTGAACATTATTTTACAATCAAAGGCACTAAATACTCTGTGAGAAACTGTCAAGACAGATTTTTCCTTTTTATTAAAACATAATATTAAAAGATAGGAATAAGGTTAGGAAAATCATTCTCTTTGCTAGACACTTTTTGTCCATTGTTTTGTTATTTATACATTTGTTCAGTATGAACTTACCTTGCTCTCAGTACTTTTATAAAAATCTGCTGTTCACCATGCAGATCCAACAAACTAGGAGGGATCACTCATGAGCTATTTGTTAATGTCTGTACCATAAAATGATATTTCCTTGATTTCACTAAAGAGAAACTATTGAGGTACAAAAAACCATAATGCATGACTTCCCATTTTTGCAGTATTCAAGTTAAGCAAATGCTAAACTAAAACAACAAATAGTCCATTTACAGAGAAAAAAAAGCAACCCGAACAAACCAAATAAAACTCAGACCTTGAAAGTCCAATGAGTTTAGTCATTAGCACTTGGTATGCTTTCTGTGTGTTAGCTGCAGGAATCTCATGGTACTGACACAACTTCAGATGGTGCACTTAACACTTTGTTCAACTCCTGGCACATTTTTATCTGTTTCAGCTGGCATCACTGCTTTGGAAATCTTCAGCATCTGTTTTACAATAGCACACAGGTATCAAGTTACAGGAAAGTGTGCCTCCTTCTCTCTGAAAAAATCGGTTTGACTTGACTGATGCAAAATCCACAGAACTTTCATGTATTTTTCTTGCTGAGTTAATTTTTGGTGCACTTGTGGTGTTTCTGTGTGTGGAATAATACTGTCAAGACTGTTGTCTATTCAGAAACATTCTTCAAGCAGGGAAACCTGGGTAGAGAAGTCATATAATACTTGTGGGGGTGAGGAAGAGACTTACACATTGTTAAGCATACATACTCAGACAAAATTACTGCACTCCAATAAAGTTATGTTGGAAAAAAGAAATAGGCCATATATATTGATAAATAGAAAACATTTTTGCTAGGTGATGGGCTTTCCAGCTCTCTCAAGAAAGGTATAAGAGAGCTCCAGAGACCTTTACACACAAATACATTATCCATCATTTTGTTGTTTTCTAGAAATTGTAGTGCTTACTAGTGCTCCTGTGAAATTTGTTTATGAATACATGTGTAGCAATACTATTAAATTGCCTTTTAGCTTTAGTTGGATATTCAAAAAGTGATGCAGGTTAAATTCTGTCTGAAATAATGAGTAGGTTTAAAGACACAAGAAGTCTGTGTTAACCAGCATGACTGAAAGTAGAATGATGTCCAAATTACTCAGAAATAGCTATGGTAATTTATGGTTTAAACTGCTTTAAACGTCATTCCTATTCCTATTTGTACCTTACTTGTTTTTTCCTAGACTGCAGTACTGAGCTAGTTCATCTGCATACAAAATGAAATTAAGACACTAAAATAAGCTCTGCCATGACTTTAAATGAACGTAAGAATTATACGGATGTTACCTTACAGTGCAGTAATAAAAAAACCCCAAACCAGTTATAATTCAGTTATGCTTGTGTGTAAGGATAAAAGTATAGAGTCAAGATATAACTAGTTTATGGAAAATTAAGCCAGTTACCAGGAACATTCCAGGAACATTAAAGTAATTATTAATTAATTTAAATTAATTTCACACAGATCTGATATAGATTTCTTTGACAGTTTTTAAACTGCTGTAAAGGTGGCCCCTAAGCACAGAGAGAAATATTATGGAATATAATTTCAGTCATTTAACTAAACTATTTATGATAAAAACATTGTAAAAAATTAGTTACAAAGGCATTGCTATTTTAAAAGGATTTGTGATGAAATATTTATTTCTGCTGCAATAAATAATTTAGGGTTGCCAGGCATAAACAGGATTTGTTGACCTGAAGTAACTTTCAATTCAGTAAAATATAAAAAAAATAAAATTAGTCTTCCTTTTGGAAATTCCATATACAAAAATATTATACCAGGATTTTAATATTCATTCATTTGAAACATTTCTGTGCTTGTGTAGCTAAGCCATTGAAACAATTGACTGGGATTTGGTACCTATACTGACCATAAGCTTCAGTTTAACTTTCTGCCACTTTCAGATGGGAAGAAATGCAACATCTGAACCAGATGCGTGAAAGTTATCAATCAGTACAACTGTTCTCGTAGATAGCACTGTCTTGAATAGTAGTTTAAAATTATATTTTATGTTTTTGTACAGTTAGTTCTGTAGCTTGTACTTCTGAAATGCTTAAGGATCATCTATTACTATAACCCTAGATTAATTCATTTGTAGCAATGCTAGTGGGTTTTAGCAAATTCTGGTATTATCCAAGAAAAAAGTACTATTTTTACATGTTTATAAGGGCAATTTATCACTAAACAGAAGTTATAGCAACTAATACAAAAAGCACGACAGTTGGAATGTCTGACTAGAATATTTCTTTCTGTTGAAAGCTAAATGCTTTCTCATTCATAAAGATTTATACACTCTTCTCATAAGATTGATTTTCCATGATGTAGGAGATAGGACTTTGTATTTTGACTTTAGTTTGCTTTTACATATTTATTAGACAAGAATAATCTATTCTATAGTGAACTATTTCTACAAAGACTACCACATATAAAACTGAAACTGTGTTTCTGTGGTTTACAGCAAAACTAAACTTTAATTCTTTTTGTTATTATTTCATTATATTTCACAGAAAATATCATTAGTTAAACCTCAGAAAGAGAAAATTTTTTTCAGTAGTCACATTGCTTGAGTCATCTCACTAGGGCATTATATTCTGTGAAAGGAATTAGTTTTATATTTATTTGAGTGGCCATCTCTGGCGTGTCAGGTATTTTTTAATAGACCTATACATAGGTGTAAAAATAATTTTAAATGGACTGTTCATGAAGATTATTGCTTTTATAAATTTTTCATAAAGAAATATTCTCATACGTCAAGATGAAGATTTTTGATACTTCACTTTTCCATGTATTTTTTCTTTTCATGGAGTGATAGTCTCTCCTAAAAGAGATACGGAAAATCATTTTGCCTTTTTGTTTTAGTACAGTCTAGCTTTCAGCATGATTTCTGATCATAGTAGGTATTTTGAGTGAACTCTAACACCTTCAGAAAAAGTCCTAAAACTTTGCTGAATGTATGGAGCAGACAGGATCAGTCCTGCTCTGAAAAGAAAGAGGTGTATACACAGTGCATTGTGCTATGCATAATTTTTAGCTTACTTAAAATGGCAGAATTAAGTCATGAACTTTCAAACATATTTGAAATTATTTTCTTTTAGCAAAGTCCAGAGGGTAATAGTATTTCTTCACCATGTATATGTATATTCTCCATAAAAACGTTGGTTTTCAGACTCTCTCTTACTGTCTATCTTTTGTGAGTTATTGTGTGTGGGGGTTTTTATATAGTTTGTTTTGCTGGTGGTTTTTTTTCCCTTTCAGAAGTCCACACATTAGTCATTGTTGTCACTTTGTTAGCTGTGTCTCTGAGACTCATATATACAAATGTGCAGTGTTTTGCCTTTGTTCTTTCTGAAGGGCTTGTAAAGATCATAGCCCACTTTAATAACCTTTACGCTATTAACTTTCATGTGTTTATGTTCCACACAGGAAAGGACATGAAAATTTGTAGTACCTTACTACTTTTGTAAAAGAAATCAATTAGAAATTCCATATATCAAAATTATTATGATATTCTTCTAAATATACTTTCTCCTAAAAAGTTCCACTGATTAACTGATAACACGCACACACACATACACTTCCTTTGCTGGATTTACTAATGCCTGAGAAGCTCTCAAAGCTCCCACAGTGTTCCTGTACTGGGTCTGTCTGAGATAATTTTCTGCGTAGCAGCTCCCAAAGAAATCTCACTGGTGACCAAGACTGTGCTGAGTTTTAGCTATCATTGAACATTCCTGAACAGCATAAAGGCCTTTTCTTTTTCTCACTCTGCCCCACTCAAAGCAAAAAGTTTGGAGAGGACGTGGCTGGTACAACTGGCCCAAATGGGCCAAAGGGATATCCCATACCATATAACGTTCTATAGCAATAACAGCTGGGCAAAAGGAGGAGGATGGGGAAGATATTGGTAGTTAAGACATGGCCCTGTTGCTTGTGCTGATTTCTAGAAGATGGCTGCACATCTGCCTGTCAATGGAAATTAGTGAATGAATTCCTTATTGAATTCCTTCTGAATTCCTGGGAGATTGAGCAAGTGACTGGGTGGGCAGGAACCTGCCATTCAGGGTCAACCCACCACAATTCCTTAGTAACAGCTAGAAAAAGATGGACAATGTAAAATTTACTAGGAGCAAATGTTTCACATCAGTAAAACTGAAAATACTTGACATTTCTTTTTTAGCTTTCCTTGAACAGTAATGATGCTGCACTTTAACCGTATGGTTTAAATGCTGCTCAATGTCTGTGCTACTTTTTCTAGTAGAGGTCCCTGGGGAAGGTAGCAGAAAGACATCACAGCTCTTCTTTGCAAGGGAAGCTTAGAAGAGGAAAACTCAAAAAAACCAGTGTTGTTTCAATGTCTATAACGAGAATTGCATAGTATCTGTGTTATGGCATGCTAGTTTGGACCATGGATAATTGAATAACCCTTTTTAGTGACAGCTATTTGATCAGGGGATGAGTTAAATTTTCTCTATATAATATTGTTTCATAGAGAAGCATCTTTAATCCCAGGCAAAGCCCCATATGCCTATGGAGGAAACAATAGTATTTTACTATACTATTAAGTCAAAATGGACAAATCTGTTCTTCATGTGAAAAGTTGCCAAAGAGGAAAATTTAATATTATCATGTAAACAGCAGTTACTACCTTGGTTCTTGAAACAAAATCCTAACAACCTTTCTAAATTTTAACTAAGTAAAAGGAAAATTCCAGCCAATAATTTAACTGAAAATTTTGTTTATTTTGAATAACAAGTGAGCAATACACAGGTTGTTTTGTCTGACTGAGAACTAAGCCAGCCCTTTATGATATTCAAGCCTTACTTCAAACAGGCATTAAAATGTGTGAAAGGTTGTTCAGACTATGACCTTTTCAAAACTGCTGTCGTTGTGATGCACATTTCCTGCTCTTGGTGACACTGGGTAACATGTTTGGCAGAATAGAGGATTGCCTGCTGTGCTGCAATTGAAAAGCAATCAACCATTTGAAAAAAGGTCCATGTATCTGTGATGAGGCAAACGTGTAATTTGTTTCCCTATTTGTTTTAGAGAAACTCTTTTTGCCCTTGGTTTGATGTTAAATGAATAATAAACATTTTCCAAAAGATAAAGATAATATGTGAGAAAGACACGCACAGTAAATACTAGGTACAGCTAAGGATTTAATTGAAAGTAATGAATTGCTGGCTTGAAACTGCTCAAAGGACATCAGTCTATATTTATGCTTAGAACCAGCAGTACTCTTATTCCAAATTTATTCTACTATTTGGGTCAGACCTGTATGCATTTTCCATTCCCCTGTGTAAGCCAAGTAGCATGTCTGAAGCCCACAGATTGTTTTACCAATTTAATGGCCCCTGGTCAAATGTCAGGAGGGTGATTAAGGGAGGGGATTTTCACAAGGCTTAGTATTGTGCCCAAGGATCACCCCCTATCAGTGAAAGAGGATTGGGCAAGCCTTTCTTGGTTCCCACGAGCATGTGAACCATCTTTGCTAGGATAGTAATGTCACCTGAGGGAACTGGCAGACCACTAGGCTATGAAGTTGCACAAGACCTTGCTGCCTGGGTCCTGAGCATAGGGTCAGAGCACTGCCCAGCAGCACTTTGGTGGTTGATTTTGGTACAGGCAGGAAGCTGAACAGGATACCTCACTGGAGGACAGGCTGTGCAGTGGAGTTGTCGCAGTCATTTATTATGCTCTGAATATCAAGGCAGGGGCTTAGTGGCTCTATGAGTGAGCAAAGAAGTTTATAGAGGCAGGAATCTGCAGAAAACCTTTTTAATTGCAGGAGGCAAGGGGCAGGCAGCTGCTGAGCCCACTGATGTGGGCACCTGGAGCAGTTCAAGCCCATAAAGGGGCTGCTATCAGGAAGAGGGAGGAGCAGGTGAAGGCTCTGGAAGGTGAGAAAACTTTCAGACTAGTAAGCCAAAGATCTTTTTGTGTAGTTCATGTTGCATTGTGATTTCTCCTCATTTTCTTCTGTGATGTTTTTGTTCACTGTCTTCAATATGATTCAAGCAGAGGAGCTATGATTTGATTTTCCTCTTTTCTGAGGAAACTAAATTCTGTGAATTTTGCTGAAGATGGCACTAAGTGCTGGTAGGAGAAAAGGACTCACATGGGCAAAGATGCTAAACTGATTTTTTCTGGCTGACAGGTGCACTTTTTTGGGAGATTTCAATATTTTAGGTTACTAGATGGGTATTCAACACTAACAGATCTTGGTACTATTTGGTATAGTTTTCTTCTCCCTTTTCTCACTGTAGTTTTGCCTTTGCAAGTGTGGCACTTTGCCCTAATTTGTTCCAACGTACCTTTACAGGACAATTAAAAAGTGACTTTATTTGAATAGAGACCATCATTGTCTTAACTATACTTAGGCTTGACCTTGAAGGTTGAAAAAAGCCTGTACAGTCATGATGTCTGTGTCTATTTCTGCCAGTCAGTCCTCACCAATAAATATTAAGCATACCAGAAGATCTGTCAAATGATATGGAGGTGCAAATCTTTACAGTACTTCCAGTCCCCCTGCAAGAAAAGGGGTAAAGGGGGAAAAGGAGATGGGGGGCATGGAACTTTTTTTGTGTGTGTGAAGGTAGAGGGGTTGGGCAGGAAAGAATAGAGGAGAGGACAGTCCAAGACCCAGCCAAAAATTGATTTTGCAAACAAAGTAAACTGTTGCATTAAGCATTTACTTGGCTGAAGCTGAAGGAAAACTATGACACAGTAAGCTAATGGTCAGCCGTCTGTATGATTTTCTTTCACCCCCACAGGTGGGAGCAGGGCTGAGGGATGTGAGCTGCAAGCAGCTGTTGCTGAGGGCCGCAGGCTGAAGCTGCAGGTGCTCATCGTGCCCCTGCATGGCTGTGGTGCTTTTATTTGTCCTTGGTTTTCACCCTTCCATCTTTGAACCACTATGCAGCCAATGCAATCTTCTCGTTTGTCTCTGACTCTGAGGAAACTTAGAAGGAGATCCAAATTAATGCTTTCAGTGACAGCAGAGTTTAGGAAAAAAGGATGTGACACAGAATTGCTTGACAGAGCTGTTAAAAGAAGCTCTTTCTGGGGTGGAAATGGGAATAACTGACTCTTGTTTTATCTTTTTCAAAGCAAGTTTACACTTCTACTCTTGAAAACCTCCTGGGAGGAAGAACAATATTCTAACAAAAGTTTATTCCTGCCCCTGATTTTTTTAGAGTGTTCTTGCTGTACAACTATTTTCCACTTTTAAATAATTAGAAAATAGAAAACTGTTATTTAAAGAAATTGAATTATTTTACCTTTCTGTAATTATTATATTCAACTCCATATTTTTAATCCTACTTTTTGGTTTAAAACTGTCCCTCACATTTTATCCACTGATTTTTATTTTTTTGGTAACTGAATATGTGCAGGCATTTTGTTGTTGCTTGTAAGAGTGACGTAGCACATTCTTCTGGCTGTATATTGGTCATCTTTTGAAGCTCTTTGATCTTCTGTCTCATTGTCTAAACATTACAAGGTTATACCTTAACAGTATGAGGCAGGAGAGTTCCTCAGACTTGTCCAGCTGTAATTGAAGTGCTGATGAACTCATGCTCAGAATATTTATTTTCATGATCAACCTTTTACGAATATTCTTTGTGAATAGGGATCTATTTCAGACATTTCTCTATTTTGTTAATAATAATTGTATTCAAACTATGACCATGTTTAAATTGGTTCTTTAATGATTTTCCTTGTGGTGAAGGACCATAATTTTACAATTTTTCTCTTCTATAACATTATTTTCTTCATACCTGTGATGTGGCAAAATTTTCTACTTTCTTTTCTACCAAATTTAATTAGACAAGTGGCTCTTTGCATCTTTTAAGAGGAATGAGCTTTGTATTTCACTATTGTACCTTGTTTTTTTAATGGTCAAGTTTGTTATTGTGCAGTTAGGAAAAAATGCTATCACTTTAGTAATTTTTTTCAGCTATAATTTCTTGCCATAGTTTCCTGTTTCTCTGTATCCTTCTGCCTCTACTACTCCATGTAGACAAAGAACTTCAGAATGTACTGGACAGCTAATTAAATTACATTTTTTTCTTCCTGGGCTTAAACTTAAGCTCCTAGAAAATCTGAGGGGAAAAAAAAGTCTTGAATATGAAGAGATGAGAAGAGACTTTTAAGTCTAAAGATGAGACACCTCTGAGTTTAATCTTAACTTTTAAAAGAATGTGAAATTATGTTTTGTTGTTTTTTTCAGGTTGTAGTTAGCGGTAGGAAAGACTATTTAAATTGAAGATGACTTATGAGTGTTAGGGATAAGTTGCAGAAAGACAAGTGAATAAATATGGAGTAAGAATTTTTCTTGCTTTAAGAATTTGCAAGAAATACTTATATGTCAGGATGTAATTTATGGAAGATGCACATTAAAATTACTTTACATGGAAATCCGTTAATAAAAACAGTTGTTTCAGTTGTTAAAACAGTATTGTTACAGTATTGGCTCACACAACAACCAATTAACCAAAGATGCTATAGTTTTAAGTCAAGACATGCTAAGGTGAGGCCCTCTATTACCATATTTGGAAAACAGATTGGTGAGAAGGGTTTGAAATCTCTTTAGTTTATTAAGATAGGTGCTGTTAAATATGTGGTGGAAATTTGTTACCATAAGCATTATACTGACAAATTTTGAATGTTGTTTGATTTATTCTAAAATAATCCACCTTTTTCTTTACATTTTCCCCCTGCCTAAAATATTTCTAACAAAAAAAAAAATCTAAATTACTGAAGAATTTCATATACCGAGAGTGCTGGGTAATGAGTAATGCAGATTTAGTGTCATGCTCAGTCCATGTAATTACAGGCTGTTCTTGCTGGTGAAATCAAAATTTGTCGAAGAACTGCTGCTAAAATACTACAGTTTAAGAATAGAAAAGGTCTAGCGTTTTAATATTTATGAGCAGATACAGTTCATACTGAGGTCATGCTCAGTGTTAGTGCCCTATGAGTGTTAATGGTAGGTGGTGATCAATCTTATTGTCTACTTCTTGTTTTCCTTTTTTTTTTTTCCCCCTTCCTTCTTCCCACTGATGTCCCTGACATATTTTCTGTTCTGTGTGAAACTTAAGACTACGCTGAACACTTGCCAAAGTAACGATTACAGTCTTGGTTGGGCCTTTCATAGGTAGTATATTAAACAAAGACAAGACTGTAGCGTTAGAATTGTCATTTACAGAATGATTTTAAATAAAAGAGGGGGGAATAGGACACCAGTAATAACCATTAATTGTTTGTACACAAGATATCGATGCATTATCTCCAAAAACAGCTGCCACTTTCTTTTACATGACATGTAGGTAATGCAGCAAGTTATGATGGAAGCCATGAATGCAAATTATGTTGTTAGACAAATAAAAAAGCAGTAAGTCTGTGAGAGAGGATTTAACATACAGAAAGCCTGTGTGTGTTCCAGCCTAGGGCCAACTGTAGAACATGGTGATTCATTCTTTCATGAATTTCCAAAGTTTCCATGTGGAATGTTTCTTTAAACTGATTAGTTAGAAGGAAGAAGTGTAGATTTCTGTGAGCCTTTTGCATGCTAAAACATCCACTTAATTCCCAACTGTAAATTATTCAAATGTGACCTACAACTTGCTGCACTCTGGGTGTTATAGAACTAGCCTTTAAATAGGAAACTTGTATGAGAAATCCCAACTGACAATTTGAAACTGTATTTATTTTTTTTCTTAAAAGCTAAAACAGTTTCACTTTCTCACACTTTTTTAAAATAAAAACTTTTTTTTTTTTGTTATTTAATTTTATATCTGTTTAGAGTTTTAAATTTCAGGAGAATTTGAAAAATCTATGGGACTGCTTTGGCTGTCTTGGCTGTAATACATTTTTACTGATAGTTCTTGAATAAGATCTTTCTTTTTAACTATGATAATTTAAATGTTTCCTACCTTATTTTCAAATGGAACAAAATACTTTTTGTTTCCCATAGTACTGTAGATACTCATAGAATGCATAGATATTATAATTTTTTGGCTGAAAATTGAGTGTATGTTGCCAATATGGGTGCACGCTTTCCTGTTGTTATGTTGTGGCATTTGACAAATATAGACTTACCTATCATCACATAAGCGATAACAAATTGCTGGAAAAATATTAGCATTCATGGCTAGATTATTTGTCATCCTGACTGGTTTTCAGTCTCTTAATATTGAATATGCTGGGCTGCTTGCCTTCTTTACTAAATTATTGAATTATATATGAATATAGAAACCTAAGTTCACCTTTTACTAGTTCACTTTCTAAATTTAAATGCTTAGATAGAAGAACAACCTTCAGAAACACTTGGTGTTTGTGATGGTGATGGTCTCCTGAATGGGTGCTGCGTCCTAAACAATTTTATCCCAGGAGACTTATCTACACTGACATTCAAAAAAAAAAAAAAGCTCCTAGAAACCCCAGAAAACTGAAAAATCCCAACCCTTTTCCATTATCACGCTATCAAAAGTATACCTCCATTAATAGTCATTCCAGGAAGGAAAAGTAGTAGTCTTGATTTCTTGAGGGTCACTGAAACAGGCATATTAGTTGAATATATGGAGGTTTTTTGTTAATGAGAAGATTCCTGTAACTTTTTAGCAGTTCCATTCCAAGAAGAAAATTATGGAAATACCTTTCTTGGAAACAAAAAATATAAAGAAGAATTTCTCAATATAGTGATTCTTGCAAGTTGGGCTAGAGTAGTGAAAACCATCAGAAGTTGGTTTTACTTAAGTTGGGGTTTTTTGTTTGTTTGGTTTGCTGTCTAAACTCATTTATTAGTATCTCACAGTAGCTATTTAGATTTTATTTTTTTAAATTTTATTTGTTTAAATTTTCAGAATTGGGTACACTTTAGTTCAAATTTGTTTGTGAACATTTTGTCACCTCATTTGCAATTGCATGGATTTTACTTATTTTTTTTCCTGTGAGGGACCTGGTAATCTGATAACCACTGGTTGGTGGACTTTTTCAGAGTATACTTTTAAACTCTTTCTTCTTAAATATGTACTTGTATGTACTATAAACCACTTGATAGTCTACATAGATGCTCGTTTTCAGCACAGAACAGTGCTACTTAAACCTGCTAAACCTAAGGCCTCTGACTATGTCTGGAGCAAGAATCCTGCCTCTATTGAGGTCAATGGGAATTTTACCACAGACTTCAACTGAAGAAGTTGCATATGCAGATATGTATGCAAATATATGTATTGTTTTTGGATAGGTAATGGTGTAAAATTGAAACATTTCTAAAACATTTCATAGCAAATATAGTTTTTCATTAGGGCAAAAATATTGCTTGTTTATTGCTGTCCATAATTGGTATATGTTGACATATACCAATATTATGAATATCATATATATGTTAGATATCATGTATACTGTGTATATATTATGTAAATCATTCTCCCTTATCTGAAAGAAGCTGTTTTGCATTCAGGCATCAGATTCAATTATAGTTCTAGAGTGAAGTCCCACGTGTAGTTTTAAATTGTTTGTATTTTCATAGCAACATACAACACAGTGTATTGTTGAGTCACCACACACCCGTCAATAATTCAGAGAGGTTGTCAGATTGAGATCTTTATTTTCCATTCAGAAAGCAGAAACAGTAATGATTTATGGACTTTGGCCTCAGACTGTAACAATTCCATCACTTCAAAGCTGTTCTTAAGTTCTGTAATATGTGTACATGATCTGTGCTCTACAGTACTCTTGGACATTGCAAGACCTTATTTGAGGTTGGCACTAGTAGGAGGAAATTGGGTTCACATTAATTTCTGTCAATTAATGTCTGTTTCTTGTCGTAGTGCTGATACATTGGCACAAGGAGAAATATTTTCAAAAACTTATGGAAAATTTTTAGTGTTGAATTGAGTTTGCCTGTTTCAAGTCAGTTTGGTGCATGAGCAGTTAAACCCACCACCAGTCTGGTCTATACATGTGAATAAAAATCACTGTGTGTAATTGTATCAGTCATATAACACCTGAGGTGAATATGCAGTCCTCTTGACTTTGTGCTGAAATTGTTACCAAGTAATATAACAAAAGCATGTCATTAGACCCAATTTTATGGTTGCGTGCTTTCTGTAGTACATTTAGTCTAGAAAATTTGTGCTGTATGAGAAAGCAAGAAATCAAAGCACGATTGTCTAATAGACCTGTAAGCTTAAGAAGAAAAAGTTTTAAGATTTTTTTATTTTCTTCCACTAAAGTGAAGAACATAATTCTCCGTGGTTACAAGGAATGTGCGTCAAACTATGGTACTGATGTGTTAGAACTTCACTACAGGAAATGACTCTAATATGACCAAATTACTACCAAATTATGCGTTGTGATTTGTTTGTTCACACTATTTTTGTATGGGTTAGCCAAGTAGTATTCAGCTAGGCTGTGAGGATAAGGAAAGTATTGCAAGGAATTAGAATGCTAGGTGTTCTGGAGATTAGGAGTGTGGAGTGAGAGAATAAAAGGAAGTAACTGTGCAGGGCAGTGTCTGTTTCCACATTTGGAGGTATTTTAGTATTTTTATGCTTATTTTAGGACACAATTCTGTTACCAGAACACCTATGTAACTGAAATTTTGGTAGTTGCAATCGACAATTCTGTTTTTGTTTTTCACGTCATACTCTTTCCCTTGCCAAGAAGTCCTAGTTTTATGGCAGTCAAAATGGAAGCCGAGAATATAATAAGGAAGTATTACTGTGCACGAACTTTGTCTTTCACCAAGAGATCTGCTCCTGACAAATAGTCCTTATCTTACGTGATAGCAGCAGCACAGATGGGATGGAAAGTGGACAGATGGCTTTGGTAGCGTAATGTAGACAATCCATTTCCCTGTTTTTAGGAGTAGAAGGAACTGGAAGTTTTGGCCAGCAGAAACTCCTTTATCTTTACTGCAGCACTCTTAAAGCTCTGTTTGCTATCCAAATCACATTTGTCCTCACTGAAATTCTGCTAGAGGCTCATTTAACTCCTAGCCACCATTCACTTGAATGTCCTGCTCATCCATGCTCTGTTCCCTAAAATGTTACTATATTGCCACCACAGAGGTTTTATTGTTTTATTTTTTTTTTTTTTTTTTTAGTTCTCTGTGTTGGTTAAGAGCCTTGACCCAGGTCTAGTTATTCTTGTGTTCAGTCTTCATGTGTGAATGTCTGTTTGATCTTCCTGTCAGAGTTTGTGGAGCTTCTGGATGATGTTTTTAGTCATATGATTTAGTTTTTGGTTGTCCTGTGAGAAGCGTAGTGTTGGGCTCAATGATCCTTACGAGTCCCTCCCAACTTGAGATATTCAATTATGTAAATTCGAGAGATATTCTATTACATGCAATAGTACAGTGATCTTAAGGTGAAAAACTTCAATATTCATTAAAAAAGACAAGATTTACTGTGATTTTTTTTTAATGAAGAGTAAAACTTGTTACTAGATTATGCTCTTAATTACGGTTAGTATATGACAATGAATGAAAGAATAAAAGTTATGATAAAGAGACTAAATTTGTTTCATTTCAGGCTGTCCTATGTTAAACATTAGTCAAGGATGGAACAAAAGACATAGTATCACTTTATGTACACAATTCAATCCTTTTTGTATCTTGCATGCAATTAAACCGAATGTAATTGATAAATTAAGCTTTTTTTTTTTTTTTTTTTTAAGGGTATCTTGGCCAGGATGGCCATTTTGGATCATGTGAAAACAAGTACTGTGGTCTGGGCAGACACTGCATTGTGAATGGGAAGACTGGTCAAGCTGAGTGTCTGTGCATGGAGCACTGCAAGCCACATTACAAGCCTGTGTGTGGTTCTGATGGAGAATTCTATCCAAACCACTGCGAAGTGCACAGAGCTGCCTGTCTAAAAAAGCAAAAGGTCACCATTGTACACAATGAAGATTGTTTCTTTAAAGGTAAGCGTGGCTGAACAATACTTGGAATATTGCTATCGAGTATGTGTTTTCAAGCAGTTCAATTAAATCTCTATGGAGTTTGCACGGAGTGTACAGTGAATAAATGACTCAAAGTTAATACAGTAAGTATTGCACTCCAGAGATATCTTATGGATTCTTTTTTTTCCTTTTATTTATACTCAGTGCTCTGGGCAATCACCCCTTTTTAACCTGAGTAAACCAATTGTCTCTTGGAAACTAATCTATGGCAGCTCACCTTACAAATGTGGTTGCTGGCCTCATTCATCTGAATGCACTTACAATCCCAAAGCCAGCAGGATGTTAATCTTTGTTATGGCAAAAACAGAATTTAAGATTTCAGAGGGGTTTTGGAAGGTTGCAGGACCTGTGCTTGTATTTGGTATTGAAGTTGATAGACCAGCAGCTTGTTCGTGACTAAATGGGTCTTCCTTGCTTTGAATTTGAACAACGAAGGGTTTACTTGTATATTTATGGCAGCATGCAAGTTTAGTTACTCTTTAATCTTCTGAATGCAGAGAGATGCCAGCCTGAATGCTGTGAGATTAAGTATTAAGTATTTTATGCTGAAGATGCCAACAATAGCAACTTGCCTTTTTCTGTGTAATTGTAGCACACCTTGCAGGTTTCTGGAACTCTGCCAGTACAGGCACTGATTAAGCATGTTTATGAGTACTTTGACAGATTTGCAGCATGTTTTTACTGTTAAAACAGGTGGATAGTTTTGGAGGGGAGGGGAAATGTTTTTAAATAAGGCCCTTTTTAATTAGTCTACCTAGGGGTTGAATTGATTCTTATTCTTTTTCAAGACTGTCCTATTTTTGTTAATACTCTTCTATGCTGTGGATATATACCAACTAATAACTACTATTACCACAGAAAGAAGTCCGCTAAAATACTTGTTAAATGAAATTCACCTTTGTGGGGAACATTTATTTAAATTACAATATTCCACTTACAATACAATCTTGTAGATTCTGGTTAAAATATTAGTATAAGGTTGTTCAAATGAAACCAGTTTTAAAATTTTAAAAGTTGAATATTTCACTACATCTATCATTGAGGAATTGTCATTTAAATGAAGAATTGGGCTTTTTTTACCAAATACAAGCTCCCATGCATAAATATAGCTCATTGTCCATGTGGAGACCAGTGGTGAGTGATGTGCTGCAGTGGTCATTACTGGGGACGATACTGTTCAACATCTATGTCAGCAACATGGACAGTGGGATCAAAGTGTGCTCTCAGAGGCTTTGCTGATGACACCAAGCTGTGTGGTGCAATAAACATGCTGGAGGGAAGGGCTTGAGAGGTGGACTGACGCAAACATCATGAAGTTCAACAAAGCAAAGTGTGAGGTTCTACACCTGTGTCATGGCAATCCCAGGCACACCTGCAGGTTGAGTGGAGGAGTGGTCGAGAGGAGCCCTGTGAATAAAGACGTGGGGGTGATGGTTGGTGAAAAACTCAACATGAGCTGTCAGTGTGTGCTCAAAGGTCAGAAAGCCAATTGAATCCTGGGCTGCATCAAAAGAATTGTGGCCAGCAGCTTGAAGGAGGTGACTCTGCCCCTCTACTCTGCTCTGGTGAAACCCCACTCAGTGTACGACTTACAGTTCCTGTGTCCCCAATATAGGAAGGACATAGAACTGTTGGAGCAAGTCAGAGGAGTACCATGAGGTTGATAAGAGGACTGGAGCACCTCCCCTACAAAGACAGGCTGAGAAAGTTTGGATGTTTAGCCTAGAGAAGGTTGCATACCTTCCAGTATGTGAAGGGGGCTGTAGAGAAGCCAGAGAGGCATTCTTCATCAGGAACTGTAGGAATAGGTCGAGGAACAATGAGTACAAACTGAAAGAGGGTAAATCTAGGCTAGATAGTCGGAAGAACTTTTTTACTGTGAGGCTGGTGAGGCACTTGATGGTGTCAGAAGGGCACTGCCATATGTCCTCCTTGTTAGTTTAGCGGAGATCTTCTAGCACAAATAATCTTGCTTCAAAGAGCTGCTTCTGAGGCCAGAGAAATACAAAAAAGGTCTTGCATTCAGAAAACAGATATTCTAAGCATTTTGTTTTGGCTTTCACAAAATTCTTCAATAGAGGCTAATCTGCACTGGGGGAAGGGTGTGAGGGGAAAGAGATTCCTACAAGGATGCCTGCTAGATAAGGTAGTCACTGTCATCAATGACTGTATTATGACAGCAATTAAGTATTTTTACTTTCTGGTTTATTGCTAATCATTGATTTTCAGATCAAAACACTGTGTACTTAGTATTTTTTAAAATATATTTTATGTGTTCTAAATTTTATCTCTAGTAATATCATGCTTTGTGGGTTTTGGGTTTCAAATCCTCCTACTGGGTTGATTCCTTCTTCTCCACCCTCCCCTTCAGGGGAACATATTTCTTCTTGCATATACATTTTATGTTTTAGATTGGCTATGGAGCTCAAGATCAGCAAAGCTGAGAAATACACCTTATTTAAATGAGTAAGCTTACCAGAAAACACTTTCGTATTCTGTGTGTGAAGAATAAAATTTTATAAGCAAATGTTCTATATACCTGATTAACATTACAATAGCAGTTACGTAGCTATAATTATTTAAATAACACATCTTGTAACTAAATGATTTATAGTTGATCTCAAAAATCATGAGTTCTACTTAATGGCTTGAAAATTACCCTTTTAAACACTTACATGATAAGTGGAGTTAAAGGATTGACTTCCTAAATGAGAGAGATTTTTGGCTTATATGTTGAAACTCCATTAGCATCACTGAGAAATGTGTGTCTTAGGTAAGCTGTGTGTGGAACAACACAGACAAAAACCATCAAATCCTTCACAGGGAGCCATGTCTGAATCATTTGATAAATATATTTTAAGGTAGTGAAAGTTAGCTGTTTCAAGTTAGCTGTACTCTGTTGACATGCTGTTTTTCTTTAAACTGAAACTTCAAATTCTTGTCCATTACCTGCCTTTTATTTTAGCTTATTTATCACCAGATTCATTTAACTCCTTTTTTTCCCTTTTTTTCATTTTCACTTGCTAGCTTTATTTCTTCACAACAAATTAAATGTGTGCAACACAGGCATAAAAGGTAATTGAAGCTGAAAGTTTTAAGTATCTCTTTGTTTTTCCTGGATGATTGAGACTGTTATATAAATTGTACATTTTTGACATGGACCAAAATAATGGCCATATTAAATTAGAATTCACTTTTCCCCCACTCTTACTGTAATTTTTCCATCAGTTACTTATTGGCATGTCATGATGCAACAGACACAAACATTTTTCTAATGGCTTGGTTAGATGTTGACTGTGACCCTGAGAGTTACTTAATAAACTGTCTCAATTTCTTCTCATATAGAATTAAAATGTATTCTGCAGAAAAGGTATTTACTTTTAATTCCTTTTTCCATGTATCTAGATTAGAAGTTGTTTTGTATGCCTGTAGAGTCTTCAATTTCCCACCAGTAAAGTCCAGTGTCCTGTAACTGGGATGTTAGTGAACTAAAGATTTGCAATCGCTTTCAGAAGAGCTCTTAGGCCTTAACTATCTAAAAATGTGAAGTATTTAGAGTTATTCTAATAATGTAAGAGAACTCTTTAGAAAATTCTTTGTGATCTAAGGAACTTTCTAAGAATACCAATGAGGAAAAAAAAGAGATGGTCAACTGCCAGGATGCCGAGTTCAGTAATGGGAAGAAGAAGAAACATGAATGAGGAACTAAAGGAAATATTAATGACAGCATTGAAAGTTCAGATTATTCATTAGTTCTGATATTGACCACATGAGCTGGGAATTCTGATATGCTGATTCTATTTTGGCTTGGCACTGCTTTTGTTTTCTTGGTGAATAGGTAGTTCATCCAGGGCATGAACATAAGAGCATGCACAGGCTAGGTGGCCTCTGTATGCTCTCTGCTTCTGGTGTCCTGGATGTTCTCAAGTCACACACTTTGAGTTTCAGAGCAGGTTCAGTTTGCTGTAAGAAAAGCAAACCAACCATCTGACTCTCACCAGGCTTGATGTATTCATCTGACCCCTTCCTGGCTGTTGTTAGCTGTAGCTTTAACAAGCCTCAGGGGGTGGTGATTCAAATGGATGCCTCCACCCCTATCTTTATTCTGTGAAATGGCACTGTGAAATTAATGGCTTTGTGGGGAATTTAGAAGGCTGGAAAGATCATTCTTCAACTTTTATAAAGTTCAGTTGGACTCCTCTGTGGGACAATGTACTGGGTAGTGAATGTCACAATCTGGATGTCAAATAAGCTTCAGTTATATTTTCATTTTTGTGTTCACTTCTTTTGCTTCATTTTCCTAAACCCAGGCCAGTAAATCTAAATGAGAGACTAAAAATTTCCCCATGACAAACTTAATCTTGTATTTTCTTTGCATGCTGAGCTGTTTGTATATTTTACATTATATTTATTTCTATACAGTGATGCACTCAATCTTTAAGACAAATGGCAATTTGCTTGGAATCTTCAGGAATGTAACAAATACTCCTATACACTATAAATTTGATAGAATATTTCTGGAATAAAGTTTACTTCATATGTAAGCTTTTTGCTTATAAGTAGCATCTGTAGCATCCTTATGATGTTAACAATATTTTAAATTCTTCACTTTCTATTTTTGTCTCATTTTTCATTTGGTGAATATTTGAATTTGTTAAATAGTCTGTGAGCTTCAGATTTCTTACCACGGTTACTAAAATGTCTAGATTTCTGAAGACTGCTACAACATTTGCTTTTCAGACTGTTCCCAAAGAGAGAGTAGAATCTTAGGAAAGAAAGTTTGCTCCTGAGACTAAGTTGTTCAGGGCAGTGAGGATAAGAGCTGACTGTGGAAAAATTCAAAATAAGTATGGGCAGACTGGAAAAAGTTCAGAAAACATTAGCAGGAATGACCAAAAGTGGCAAATATCTTAAAGGGGATATGGAGGCATCTTAAGAAATCATCAGGGCATGCTAAGAGTGGATATGAGCAGGCTGCCTTGTATTCTAGTAAAAGAAATAAAAATGATTGAATAAGTAAGCAGGAACAGATTCAAAACAAGCTTTGGTGCTTGATACACAGCAGATCTCATGAGTAAAAGCAACACAGGATTTCAGAAGCAGACTGTAAATACTAAGGGAAAGGCTGTAGGCTTTTCCTTTTGAAAAAAGGCTGGAGGGAGTGAGTTGAAGTGAACTAAATCCCAACAGTAGCCCATAGAAAAGATCTAGAGCAGTGATGTAGCCTCTACCATGACTTCAACAAGATTAGTTCAAAGATTTTAATTTTTTTGTGATATATATGTGATTTGTGCCCTAGATGAGTGTGGTCTTAGACTGGGTCCTGAAATATTGACACATTAATTTAGAAGCACTGACATTTATTTAACCTCATTTGATGTTCATATACTTCAAAAACAAGCAAGTCTCTATCATCTTACTAGTTTCACCGCAGGACATATTTCATCTTGTTGTAAATCTAAATCTTGAACAGTCATTATTTAAAGTTGATCATTAGTCAGTCTTTCAAAAGAAATTTATGACATGTTAATCTGAGTAACATTGTGCTGCAGTATTTTCATTGCAAAAGAACTTATTTTTTAAGATGAATTTGCTTTTTTACTTTGGCTATTATTTGGCTTCTCTGTTGAAATTCTCAAAAACATCATTATTACATTCTTTCTGAAAGCTTGAATTCCTGCATATATCATACACTCTTAAGGTTGCTGCTGATAAACTGTCAAGCTTCAGCTATCACTCGACTTGTATGCTCAACATAAACTGGATTGTGAAAAAAAAAAATACCAGAAGTCTTTCAGAGCCCTATCAGAAGACTAAGAAGTAAGAAGGATTCTGCTTGGTCTCAAAAGAAGTTTAATAGAGCGTAGGAATTATTTGACTTAGATTAGTAGTTCAACTGATGGTCTCATATGTTCACTTAATACAACGCTCAAGAAATTAATTAAATACTGAATTCATGCAGAGATTGTATATGTTTTTAACTATTAACATTAGTAATTGCACATTCACAGAGCAGTAAAAATCAATGTTAATGGCAGGTGTACTGCTTCTTTCAGCACTTGGTTGGAAAGTGATTCTCTAACCAATGGAAAACTGGTCCTTTTTGATGTGCTTTGAAACTAGGCTAAATTTTAGCACTGTTGCTGTAGTATTCTCTCCCCTCATGATTCATTTTCTTGAGCTGCATTACTCATGAGATTTGGAAAACTGGTTGTTTTTCCTCCAACATCTGTGCAAGATTTGTCACAAATATCTCTCTTAAATTCCACCCAATTATCTTGAATTGTGTAAACTAACTGACATGAAAGGCCTACATATGTAATATCTGCTACTAAATCTTCAGAATGAAGCTAAGCTCAAGATATTTATGAGAACCCGCATATAACAAGTTAATTTAAAAACTAAACATTCAGCAGACCCTGCTGAATTTGTGATATTGTACCACTTTGCAACTAAAGTTTGGACCTCTACTTTTTCTTTCCTCCTTTGTATTAAATTTATGCCCCTAAAATGTAGAATGGGGCAATGACAAGCCTCAAACATGTTATGAATATAGGCTTGGGTTTTTTGACTAGCTAAAGATATAGTGCAAAGACATCCCTTGTTTTCAGTGTCTGGAGCAGTCCTAGTCTTTCTATATCAATTCCTTTAATGCTGGAGTGTGTTGATCAGCTCTAACCTGTCATATATTCTGCATTCGTATAGTGATGAGGAATTGGTGTTCTCTAGACGATATCTGTACAAAACTTAATGAAGTTTAAAATCTCTTGTAAGGTCATCACTGCTGTTTGCCACCACACAAAGAGATAGATCTGTGGACATCACAGATTTTCAGTGGTAGAACATTTTAAAACTTTTGATGCTTCCAGTAATGATGTTGTAGAATCAGATGATTTCTATAGGTCTCTTTCAACCTCAACCATTCCGTGGATAAGCATCTCTAAAAAACATTCTTACTTATTTATCTTCAGCCTGGTTTTGAAGAAGCAGAATGTAGCACATGGTGCTAAAACTCAGACAGTAGTTTCCAGTACTGTTGAGGAAGAATTGGAGAGATCAGAAGTAGAGTTCTGGCAAAGTATGATCAGTAGAGAGGTGGCATTAGAGTCCTGCTAGTACCCTTGCTTCTAACCTAGTAACTTGGACCTGCAGCTAGGACAACACTGGTCACAAGAGAGATATTGTTTGCTCTCTTTCTGCTTTTTCAGTACTGTCGTAAGTGTTAACACATTGCTAGCAGTACAAGGATTGTATAAGTATGGTTCAAATCATCTCTGTATCCTCAATTTTTAATATCGAATTCAGTACTATGGGATAGTGAAAATTATTATGCAATAAATTAAACTAAATTAAAACTTCTGTCATAAATTTATAACAAACAAAGGAAGTCTTTAGGCAGAAACATTTTTTCAGTTTAGAGTAAGCACAAAGTGTTAATTCGCGTTGGCTTGTCTAATGTAAACTTTAAAAAGTTTTAGTTAATAATGTCAGAAATATCATTAGGTCTTGTGGGAAATATTTCTGATGAAACATATTGTTGGCCTTTAAAAATCATTAGCAATTGGATACATATACAAGGCACTGGCTTGATATTTGTAATTCGAGTTGGCTAATATATGGTATACCAACTTAAAGCTGTAGCCTCTTTTACAAACACTGAAAAGAAGTAGTCATGCAAAAGTGATTTTTAATTTCCATTTCTGACTCTAGTAGCTAATAATGGAAGGGATAAGTAAATCTACAGTAGATAAAACCTGAAAGTTAAAAGCTTTCTCTTGTGGCCTGCTGTTTATTCTCTTTGAACATAGGATAATAGAAATATTTGTGGGTTTACAGTAAACTGAAACTAGGAAATTAGTATAGCCTTTTCAGGGTTATTTTCTTGTTTTTAATGTTTAGCACCTTAATGGAGCCTGAGAAATGGACTGTGGTTCAAAGAAACTTAATCTACTCAGTTGATAGTGCCTAGTTTAGGTAAATTCTATCAATATCTGTCAATATTGGGTTTCTTCAGCTTTATTGGAATCTAATAGAAAGAGCAGAGTGTAAGTAATGAGATGCAAGAGCCAGATACTTCCAAATTTAAATTCTTAGTAGATCACTACCTAGATGATTTTCAATTTTTCCTTTTGATTCATCTCATCTTGTGACTAGAACACATTGTGGTACAAAGATAACTTCCTAGTACCATGCTTGTGATGGCAGCTATCACATTATTATTATGCTTTTATTTTTTAAAGTGGCATGAACAAGTGTTAGAAGTAATCAGAAAACAATTAACTACAAGCAGTTTCTACAGGCAGTGTACTTGGGCAGTATACTCTGTTAATTGTGTCATAGGCAGGTAAATAAATAAAGTAGCACAATTTTGTTGAACATTGTAGTGTTATATATTGTATTTATTTCCAGGACTTGGCAGTTTTTGTATAATAAGTATATTACTGTAGTTGAAAAATAAAGTATTTATACCACTGTAGCCACTGTTTATTCTGTTACTGTTGTGACAGAAAGCATTGTAAGCAAAAGACAATAATATAAAGTTTGGCAGAGAGCTATAATAAGTGATTCAATGACAACATTTTATTTTTTATGGAATTGTTGATACCATACAATACTCCTTTTGACATAAACTGCAATTAAAATAGAGTATATTATCAGCACAGACTTTGTTCTGAGATAAAACAGACATGACTCATATTGGAATTTATGTGGAATGGACAAAAGAGTCCTCCAGCTGAAACTGATTTAAAAAGATTAAATTCAGGAAATCAAAATAGTTAATTTTTGCCTCCGTGTAATTTAGCTCTCTCTCTGACTCTGAACTTCTCCCTTTTGCTGTCATTGAAAACAGAGTTTTTTTACTGATTATTTATAATTAATTTCTATGAAATATGTAAAATTTATATTATTTGAAGTTTTTACTTTTCATTAAGAAGCTTCCCTGTTCTCATGGGCCTTTAGCAAATGTACTTTTCCTGATACTCGAGCACAGAGTAAATAAAATTTGATAAATTGAGTGATGAAATCTAATTAGATCCTTTAGCTTTCTATTTATCTGGGATGATAATATGGATTTTATTTAAAATTGTTGAAAGCAAACAACAGAAATAAAGGAAAACAGATTGCAGCAAAAATAGGTTAAACTGTAGCCCAAGGAAATAAGCTAAAGTAAAATTATACAAAACTTCCACTTACTAAGAATGATGTTTTGTGGTTTTGCATGTACTTGTATTGGCTTTGGGTGCAATTAAATCCTGAACTATATACTGGCAGGAAAGTTTGTTTCCCTCAGGGCTGGAACAGATGGTGGAGAATTTTTTTTCTTTTCACCATTTAGAGACCAAGTCTGCTGAATCTCAACAAGAAAAAGTATTTTTGCCAAAGGAAACTGCTGATGTTGGCCTTAAAGCAGTAGAATTCTTAGCTGTATTCTCTATAGGGTTATTACTAAGACTCCTGGTAAAATAGGCAGTCTATAGAAGTTTTGCTATTAGCAGTGTTTTAATACAGATTTGATATCAAACTAGTATTAGTTATACAGAATAGAAAAAGAGCTATTGACTAATAAAATTGTAAGTTTTCATTTAAAATTCAGCCTCTGTTTGCCAGAATATTTCACTGTGAAGGAGGAAGCTATGAATTAGCATCTCCTAGTCATCACTTGGATAGTTAGAAGAATAAAAATCTAAATGCACAGAGAATAGCAGAACTGTTGTTAATCATGAGCACAAGTAAATCCTATATTCTTAATCCCACCTGGAAAAGGAGGAAGAAGCAGTCTTGGAATCTAGAAAAATGGCAAGCCTTGTATATTGGAAAAAAAAAAATCTGAAAGTAGGAAAAATTATCTTTGCAGTGTTAAATACTAATTATGGTCAAGAAGTTGTTTCATTAGTGCTTCTAAATTTAAGACAACTCCTGAATGACTCAGTTCTATGTTGTCTTCCTATTCCACCTTCTCTTTGATAAAGGTCCTTGATTTTTCAAAAGGAGCATAAAGATTTTTATTGGTCTCGAATGATGCAAACTATAGTTGTACAATCATCACTTTAGAATATGAGATCTGTGTGCTCTTAGATTTGCTGTTGCTTTATCACAATTGTAGAAGCATCTTTAAGTGTATTTGCTTAAACAGATGGTGAATGGCCACACTGGGAATATATCTATCTTTTTTACTGTATGATGAAGTTTTAAAGCAGACATTTTAGCTGTGATAGTTGGGAAAAACATATTTTTGTGATAAATCTCGTAGGAAAAAAAGAACCGGTAAAAGCTTTTAAGGTCCCTAATAATACTGAGTACATGACATTGATATGGATTAAATACTTGAGTGAACATAAGTGACACATGCCATCTATAGAATGCTAATGCTTTCTTTTATTTTTACAGTACTTTTTTTTTAAGAAATTAAAGACCATTTATTTCAGAGTTTTGTTTACAAAAAGCTCTGAAGTATCAAGGACTGTAGTATGTATATTTCTCTGACACTACCATTTGAGTGAACTCAGGATCTAATTCAGGATCTTCCTACTGAGTCAAACGAAGATTAGGTTCATTGATCCTACTGAGTCTAATGAAGATTAGATTCATTGAAGTCAGTCAGTTGAAGAATATTTTTTATATTTACAAGCATGAAGGATGTGAAAGGGAGTCCAAAGGAGAAAATACTGGGTTAGGAGTTTGGGTTTTTTTTAAGGTTTATTTGTTTCAAACCAACCAACTAACCAAACGGGAAAAAACCCACCAAAACCCAAAAAACCAACAAAATAAAACCCCAAACAAAAGAAAAACTATTAAAACCACACTGTTTTTACCTATAATGTGATGTTTGTTTTTCTTCTACAAAATGCAATCAGGTCAATGTTCTGAAGTCTTTTTTCAGATCACAGATCTCAGGCTGTCTAAGTCTTGAGCTGCCTTGTTCGATAATTTTAGTACTCAAATTTAAGGTACAGAATAACAGTAAAGAACATCAGTAAGGGGAAACACTCTGAAGATTTTAAATAATCTTTCACAGGCCTCATAGTTTGGGTCCTAAGCTTATAAAAGAAGCTGTAGCCTAGGCTGTTCATAAAACTGTCTAATATCCTGCTGCATAGCTGTTCCTGTGACACATTAGGATCCCTGAACTGTTTACAGACATGCTGGATGTGTCTGACATCAAACCAAAAATGTATACTCAATCTTTAAAATATTTTTTCGCATGGAGAGTAACTCATTGAACTAGCAGAAAGCTGACAATTAGGCTCCTAAGTTAGTGTATCCTAGAGTGCCTGTATGCTGAGCTGGGGCTTTTCCTGTTGGTATGCCCTAGGATTGTCACCCCTAATGATGCAGGAACCATGTCCTGATTTCTCCCTTACTTGCTTAATATATTCGACAGTAAATGAGGATTAGGGAAAAGGACACTAGTTAGTAAACTTGAATTCTGTTCTGAAATGGTTTTAGGATTTGCCTGAAATGTAAATCCAGACCCAGAAACCATGAAGAGCTCCCAACTCCATTGTTCTAGACACAGGCATAGTGAAATGGTGCAGCATTTTGTTTAATTGTCTGTCTCTGAGAGGTTGTTTGTTTGGTAACTATAGCAGCTGGTGTCAGTTCCTCACTTATATGTGGCTTACCTACTCTGTATGTTTTGGAAATTTGCCTCACAGTTTACTAATCTTTTTAAGATTTTCTTGTAAGACTCCATTAAAGTGTTAAAAGTTTAAAAGTATTCCAGGAATGTTGATACTTTTTAAAAATAAAGTTAGTCTTGCTTTGTTTATGTCCGGTATTTGTAGAGAATAGGTAGTTGAAAAACAAACAAAAGGAGATGTCAGAAGGAATTCTTAGGACATTTCGTGTGCTTGTTGTGGTGGTTTGAGGTTTTTTGTTTGGTTGGTTTTTTTGAGGATTTTTTTGGTCTTAGTTGTGTTTCTATTAGACTAAGAAATAACATTGGAAATAAAATAGAGTCATTTCCATTAATCTTTTGGTCTCTGTGAACTTACAATATGGTATGGTCTTGTTCTTAGGCAGCAGGAAGTCTATATAGACCAATGATAGATAATTACTAGGTTAAGTCCTGAGTTAACAGGGGAGACTCTGGAATTCAACTGAAATAGCTAGCTATAACAGCTTGCAACCTTTATTCATTTTTTTAGTTCATAGAGAAATGGACATGTGTCTAGGCACAATATGTGTAGCCATTAGAGTTGTCTTGATATTCTCTGTGTAACACCGTGTACATCCGTATATTACTTTGAGATGAGTTCAAAAACCTTCCACTTCAGCCCCAAAAATAGTGTTAAAAAAAAAATTATTTTATTTGGTTAGTTGTTTTACTCTATTTTCAAATATCAATGGTGATGGTGGCAACGAAGACACTTTCAAGCCTCATGGGGCCTGCATGTGCCAGGATCTTTACACTTCTTTTGTACCATGAATGATCTGTGGATGGGACCAGTCTGTGGTGTCCACTTTGCATACTTGCTTCTGGAAGATGAAAGCCCAAGTACATAGACTAAAAAAGATTGTTTTCCTGAACAATGCTGTTATTTAGATGATCAAAGGATTGGAATGCTAGGATGCATTGTAGATACATTTTCAGTCTACATGAACAAATTTCCTGAGTTTTGTACAAATATTTTAGCAAACATTCTGGGCCTTGCTTGAAATTAAAGGAATTTTTTAAATGAAAAGTGAATGGTGGCACAGACAGATATCTAATTTTGTGCTTGTTTTTGTTAAACTTCAGACAGTGCTTTATTCCTATTCTGAGAAAAGGAATGAGACTCTGAAATGATAATGATATCACAGAAAATTCATGCAGAGTTCACCCGATGAATGGTTTGGTATTTGCAGTATTTAAATGCTCTTTTATAATGCATAATTTAAGGACTTGAATTTTCAGTGCAGAAGACTGAATGGAGAGTTATTATTTCTAAAAGCCAGAGGATAAATCAAAGAATAAAGGGTCTTAATTCTCTGTTTCTTATAAGAGAAAATGAGTAATTTTAATATGTAACCCTTTTTATTTGCTTATTGGACTGGTGGGGAAGAGCAGATTCACTTTACAAGAAGCTGAATGCAAATTTTACAGAAATTATTTGTGCAAATAAAAATTAACAGGAATGTTTTTGGAAAATTGTTTCTGTTGTCACATAAATATTTTAAAACAGTTATTTTTTAAAAATTGTAATAGTGGCAGGAAACAGATGGATAAAGCTTTTCTTTATATAGAGCGGAGTAGATGCAATATTACAAAGCCAGGATGATCAATCAAGACAACATGCAGAATAAAGCCTAATAACTCCCCAGAAATGGCATCAGTTTAAATGTATTTATAATATTTATTCTGAGATACTAAAATGGGAATAAGAGTAGAGTCATAGTCCTGCCATGCTGGAATTCCTGTCAAAATAAATTCTAAAATACTGTTCCTACAGGCATTTCACCATTTTCCTTGGCATAAAAATGTTGGCTACTCCAGCCTGTGAATTGATTTGCCTTGTTCTCTCCTTTTTTCTCAGACTTAAGAGATCAGTGGTACTCAGTCATGATAAAAAGTAGCCTAGAACAAATGACCAATATTAGTTTAAAGGTGATTTATCTGAATAGCAGATTACTAGACCAAAAAGCGTCCTAGAAACAGGGGTCTTTGAGTAGCACAAGTATTCACAGGTTATGGTTGTTGTTGGCCTTTTAATCTTCTCCTTGATACACAAAATTGAGCTAGGTACTGATGCTCCCTGAGGGCTGAAAATGGGCAGCTGCTCCTTCGTCGTGTGTGTTTTTTGTTTTGGGGTTTTTTAAGTGTCTTCATAGGAGCAGTGGAAAACCCATGCAGCAGTAATTTCTCTTCTGACCTGAGCTGTTGAAAAAATGGAAAATTATCTGTGTGCAAATAAAAGGCTGAATAATTATCTAATAGTATTTTTTCTGCATTTCTCACTTATTGCTTTCCTAACTTCAGGAATGTAGGAAGGTTCCGTTAACTTGATGAAACGTCTTTCATAGATTATTAGAATTTTCAGAATGAGTTGTGCTCTCAAAAGTATTTCTGAATGCCGAGGTGACACTATGCACAATTTGGTCTGCTTGTTTCAACAAATCACTATGTTTTGGAGCCAGATTAGCACATTCCTAACATTAAATTTTCAGTGTGTGCACACTTTAAATACTCCTAAATTGTTACTCTAGGAATGATGGCTCAGGCCTCTGAAATGTAGACTCTATTCCAATTGCCAGAGAAGTGAATTGTGTTCTTCTCTTTAAATTCATATGCTTATTTGTAATTAAGGAATAGTGATGTTCAGCAGAGTGTGTAGGTCTTTTAAGGTTCAGGTAGAGCTAATACTAGTTTGTGATGAAACAGAGTACAGGGGCAGAGATTTCCTGATGAATCCCATTTCCTGTTGACAGTCTTTATATATGTCTCAGTCCAGAAACAAACCAAGTCTACTGGTAAACTTTGTGGGTTTTGTTCCTTGTGAAAACAGTCCTAAGTTGAAGAATTTTCCATGTGAATGATTTGGAGGGATTTATTTTTTCTCCTGCAGAGGATTCGCATCTATTATGTGAAACCTCCATCTTCCTTTAAATTTTAGGGAATAAAATACAGCAGAAATATTCACTGAGTCTTGGAATTTTGTTGTTATGCTTTGTTTTGCATTTTTGAAAACTGCATCAGCAATTTCTTTTCCCCTTTCTTACATGACAGGTGTGACAGTTGGGACAAATTGCTGTCACCTTCGTGTTCTTTTATTTAGTATTCAAAATATGCTTGGTCTTTCTTGAAGTATCCTTGGTCAATGTTTTTTCTGAGATTGAACATTTCTTTCTCATCTCCATCAGAGTCTGTAGCTGTAGAAAGAATTGTAATGCCCTGAGATTTCAACTGTTGTGGTTTAACCTGAAGGCAGCTAAACACCACAGAAAGGTGTGCAGAAAATAAACTCGATCCCAGTCAAAACCAGGACACAGTGAACTCATTTTGCTGTGCAAATTTTAAGGTTTTATTCTGTATCACTGTTTATAGTGCAGTAGTTGTTGAAGCCCAGGTTATCTAGCCAGCTTCTTTGAGTCAGTGTATATAGCCACTGAAGAAAACTCTTAGTTTTTAGGGTAATTTAACCCACATTCTTGTTTGTATATATATTTGTATATGCAAACCAATAAATAATACTAAATTTGTTTATGTGTTTATACATATTATGTTGACAAAACATTTGCAAAACAAAACATTGACTGTGAAATTGTCTTCAGAGTAGGAAGATTTAACATCAATAATTATGCTTTTTTTTTTTTTTTAAATCCAGAATGATAACTCTGTAACCAGAAGAGAGTGGTAGTAATTAGCCAATGTTCAATGGATGTGTGCTATCACAGTCCTCTGGACCTGCCAAGGAGATGAGAAGTACAAACAACATGGTAGTATAGGGAACTTCAAAGGCATTTAAAATAAACAAGAAAAAAACAAGCCCAAAGCCCCCCAGAACACATTCCTCAAAACCCCAAACCACTGAGTTCTAACTTTAATTAAAAAAAAAAAAAAGGGTAGGGGCAAAGAGCTTACGTGGAGTAGAAATGAAATATTTCAAGTAGTCAAGGAGGGAAAGAACATTGTAGTTTATACAAGACTGATAAGAGATGGATGAAAGAAATATCTCATAACTTCTTGAGGTTCTTAAGGGAAAAATGAAAATTGTCTCATTCCTTCTGCCTCTCCTCTTACTTTGCACTTTTTTTATGCTGTCTCAGTGTCCAGAAGATGCTACGTTATACCACTTCCTTTTAGTAGGTACCCATTTGTTACAAAAATAACCTTCCAAAGGAAGGATTTATTTAAAGGAGCCTTGATAGTTTTTCCTTGTGCTGCTGAGATTGAGTTTTCATCTGTTTTGAATCTCTGCAGGGAGTATTTTCATCAGTATGAACACTAAATGACTGGTTCAGACTTGCTTATGGAAAAAAGTTCCTTGATTACCTGATAATCATCTCTGCTCACAATAAAAATTGGTCTGCTCTGGGCAGCATTTTTAAGTGTTTTGGTCATCTGAATTTTCTTGACTGCTAATAAGATGCAGGAAGAGACATTGAATAGTTTTTGGATGTATTTCAAAGTACAGTCATTTAATAGCATTTTAACTGCATTTGCAGGCAATAGCACCATTCTCTTAATAGCAAAGAAACCTCTTAAAGGTAGAAACTTATCAATTGAACTGTTTTCAATTTCTTCCACTGACATCCAGTATCAACTCTCAAATACATATCATACTGTTACGAGAATCATAGCAATTCGGCTAGTCTAATAAATATATCATTATTTCCTTAATTCACAATTTGAAAACAATGCCTTTGAACAGTCTTCCAGACATGTTTTTTATGGGATAATTCATAGTTTGTATTCATATCCAAAAGCCTTTTACTGTCTCACTTCAGGAATGCACAATAATTTGCTTGTGGTTGCAACTCCAAAAATGTTTTCATTTTAATTGAGTTTACATTAAAGAAAAAAAAAAAGGAAAAAAATTGTCTGGTATGTAAAAGTTTGTCTGTAGATATAATGTGGACACATGTGCAGCACTACTTACAACGAGGACAGGACTCTGTGGTATTTTAGCTCTTTTAGCTGGCTTCGGTAGGCACTTGAGCAACTCAAAATAGTGTTAGACAACAACTAAGAACACTGACCAGTTTAAATGACTTTAACTTTGTCACATCATCAGTTTGTGAATGTCTAGGATCGAGCTGGACACTTTGTACCAAGGGTCAAGCGAGATGTAAGCTCTGTAGAAAATTGCTGCTGTGTCATGGAAACAAAATCACTTGCATTTGCCAGTGCATAATAATTTATGCAATTTTTATGAGGGCATAACTTTTCTTTAAACTCTACTTCCTCCACTGAGAATATGAGCTGTGTAACATCCTGCCTGAAGTTACATCATTGTTAGGTATCTGTTCTACCTTATTTGCTAATATAGAGAATAATGGAAATTGCACTTACGTGTTGTAGTTATATTAGTAGTAATTAGTGGAAGAGGCATGTGGCCTAGCCAACTAAAGGCAAAGCTGTCAGAGGAGGGTTACGCTACCGTGTGTGTGTGTACTCATATGTCCTCTCTCTTCTTCCTATTGCCCTTTTTCATGGAATCATAGAATGGTTTGGGTTAGAAGGGACCTTAAAAGTCCTCTAGTTTCAACTCTTCTGCCATGGACAGTGGTGCCACCCGCTAGGCTGGGTTACTCAAAGCTCCATCCAGCAGGACCTTGGACACTTCTTATTGCAGGCAGGCATAATGCACCCATGTCACTTAGCAGGTCTCCTTCTGTTCTGTCACTCTGTGGAGCACACTTTATTTCAACTCTACAAAATCCACTACTGAGCCTAGTCTTCCTGTAGTTGCTTGACCAGATAGAAGCTACCAACCACCTCCAAAAAATGAACACAAGGCCATTAAGTGTCTCTGTTTTTACCCACATGTAGTTTTCCAGAGAGGGGCTCACAAAAGCCATATTTAAATGCATCCTAATAAGTCAAATTAAGTATCTGAAATGGTTTGAACCACTGTGCACAATAAATCAGTTTTGCTGTGCGTGATATGGAATTCTAATGGTAAACTAGTAGGTGATTTGTGGATTTACAGCAATAAGTCACTAGTCATTAAAAAAAAGCCTGAATTAAGAACATTTTTTGATAAGACAGGTACTCAGCACAGTAGAGTACTTGTATGTGCTAAGAAGAAAAGATTAATTCCTCTCTAGTCATGCTGAGAACAGTGTCCAGCAGGGGGAAAAGGGAGACTGAAAATAAAGTCTGAGAATGGCTATCAGTGATGGATGAGTGGAAAAATTCCTTAAGAAATATAATCAGAGCTATATCAGGAGGAATAGATGAACCTGTGACTCAGGCAATTCTAATGCAAGTAGTTGTAAAATAATGTATCTTTGTAAATTGATATCAGGAGTAAAAAATAAAAGCATGCAATTTAAACCTAGAAAAAAATGGGAAAGTAAGAAGTCATAAAGAAAATAATTTAGGATTTGCTGATTGCAACCTGCAACACACTTCATTTTATGAACGCAAATAGCATTCAAGCCTTGAGCAGGGAAAGGGATTTAGGAATCTCAAGACAAATGTTGTCTTAGAGTACATCTTGTGATTGATATGTGGAGTTGTTCTGTATTTAAAAGAGATATTTAGAAGATCTATTTCTGAGCTCTGAATACTTTGTGTCATCTTTCAACAAGAAGGAGCAATGCTATTTTGAATAAATAGTTGAGAGCACCAGTCATGGAGGTATCTAAGATGTCCCTTGGCAGATCAGTGAGTATAAGATCCAAGAGGAAAACTACACGAGATCTTTAATTGAACAGCTAGTCACTCTGTACACTACCATAATCCTTTAGCTGAATTTGTATTTTATGTGCTAGTGATTCTTCTAATAAATTAATTAGATAAAGCTCCCTTGAGTTCCTGCTGCATTTATCATCAATAATTTCTGAAAGCATAATCTGCTGTTGTGCAGTGCTGATTTGAATTTAATGCTGGAGGCCAAATGGACCTTGAAAATGCAATGTGATGTTCTTTCTATGCTTTTCATTGTAATTTAGACAAGTGAGAAGTAGGTATGGTCACACTCAGGCTTAATTATTTTGTTGAATAATTTTTATATGGAAACTAGTACTGCTCAAATATAAAAAATACTAGACTGACCTTATTTGTAAGTATTATAATTTTATATATTGAAAAATATTTTTAGACTTGTTTTTTTAGGAAGTAGACAAATATTTGACTAACAAGTACAATATATCCAAAGTATATTTTGCCAACATCTCTTTCATATTCTGTGTACATTATGCAAGGTGAAACTGAGTTAACTTTTGGAGTTTGGGTTAATGATTCTCATTATTTCTAAATTGTTTGTGAGCTGCAAATATCCATAACGAGTTGGCTGAAGTTTTGTTTTATAAATTTGAAGGTAAGGTACTATTTGACTTCAGTTGGTGATCAAATGCTTGGATTTTGCTTGTTCAGCATTTTACAACCTGAAGAATATTATACATGATGTTTCCATACGGAATATACTTTTTCATCATGGCAGATTTAATGACACTAAAGACCCCTGAAAAATAAATGTGCACGGATTTTGGGATAATGTGATGAAGAATGATTATAAAATGTGTTTGCAGATAGGAGTAGGAATAATTGCACAGGAAGATTTAATTCTGTGTTTCTGCTTAACAATGCAGCCTGGCTCACTGTTTCAGACACAGTTACAAGTATTATCTGTCATTTTTATGCTTTAGAGAGAAGCTTTGAATTTTGTGTACCTACTTCACTGTTTCAAAATTTCACTCAATTCGGCTGAACCCATTGGTTATCTTGCACTGTTGCATGCTCAGTGGAAGTCAAATGTGGCACAAAATAGTCTGCAAAGGTTTAATCTGAACTGATTGCCCTGAAGTCCAGAGATAGCAGGTTTGCACAGAGATCTATTTTGTTATTTAGTTCCTGCTGGAATTTATGTAGAATAGGAAACAAAGGAGGAGGTAGCTTTGCCACTAGTCACAGCAATACAGAATTATAGAGTATTTTTGTTGGAAGGGACCTTAAGATTATCTAGTTCCAATCTCCCTGCCACAGGCAGGGATGCCATTCACTAGGTCAGGTTTCTCAGGGCCTTTTCCAACCTAGTCCTAAACACACAATCACAGAATCTGTTGAGTGAAGAACCTTTTCCTAATATCCAACCTAAACCTTCCCTGACACAACTTCAGGCCATTCCCTTGGGTCCTGTCATTGGTCGCCACAGAGAAGAGATCAGTGCCTGCCCCTCCTCTTCCCCTCATGAGGAAGTTGTAACTGCAGTGAGGTCTCCCTCAGTCTCCTCTTCTCCAGGCTGAACACACCAAGTGACCTCATCTTATCCTCATACAGCTTCCTCTCAAGGCCTTTCATCATCTTTGTTGCTCTTCTTTGGACACTCTCTAACAGCTTATCTTTCTTGTGTTGTGGTGCCCAAAACTGCACACAATATTCAAGGAGAGGCTGCAGCAGTGCAGAGCAGAGCAGGACAATCACCTCCCTTGACAGGCAGCATGTAAGTTCCTTATTCGAAGTGCCCTGTGACTTGTGCAGCTTTAGAAGGCAGATGATAGGTTTGCTGTTCCAGGTATGTAAATATTATTGGGCAATTTTTAGGTTCCCCAAAATGTATCTGAATCTCTCCCATAATGCAGTGACAGCACTGCAGTGAGGTTTAATAGACTGTTCACTCCTGGCCTGCAGTGGAAGTCACAAAAAGCTGACTCAGCTGAAGTCAGTGAGAGTTTCTTCACTGGCTTTGTTATGGCTGGTAAATTTCATCACAGAGGGAGGAAAGGAGTCATAAGGAGGCAAAAGTAATACCACGTATCACATCACTTGTTTCAATGTCTATTGGCATCACTTTATAAGAAATACTTAATGTATTCCATGTCCTTACCTTACATCATCATTTTATAGGAGTCGAAATTAGATTTTTATAACTTAAATACGGTCTCCACTGTTAGAAGAAACCACTTAGAAATTCTTGGACTTTTTCAGGGCAGAGACTACGATTTTGGGGGGAAAGACTTTGGTGAGAGTGTAGAAAAATATTATTTACTAACTTTTTAATTGATACTGGCTTAGAAGTCTCTTGCAAGTAAAGCAATACTTTGGTGTCATGGCCTTGTCATATGTACAAGGCAGTGACCCCCTGATTAACTCATGTATGGTTTGGATTTTTTCCAGATCATTTTTACTAGAGTTTTCATCAGAAAACATTAACTAGCAGGAACACTGGGTGTATATAAACTTCACTACAACTTATTTGTTATTTCTAGCAACATTGTAGGCACATTTTGAATGTCCTGAAGTAGTAAATTCTTTGGAAAAGAGAACTTTAGATTTGACACAATGGAATCTTGTTTCATTCTTGACTTATGATCATTAAAATGCTCATTGACACTGAATTTAATAGTTAATTTTATTTTAAATATTGAAGCAACAGAAAAACCTCTTGGGAGTTATCAAGAATATATTTTGCTAGAAACTAATGTTTTTCATCTTATTTAAAGTTATTTTATGAATATCTGTCCTCAGACTAAAAGATAACGAAAAATATAATGTTGTTTTCCTTCAACAACTTCAAATTTTAAATCTTGCATAGCCAATAGCTAGAAAATTTAGAAATAATCAGGACTTACTTTGGCTCATATATTTAATATTTCATCTTGAACAAAACCATCCCTTTCACTTCTGATACTTTCCTAGTATATACTAGTGTAGTTACCCAGTTGTAAAAGGTATTAAGTTACTTATAATTTTACACAGAAATTTAAGGATAGCAACTGGAAACTTCAGTTCTTTTAATCACATTTTTAATTTTCTCTCACCCAGGCATTCATAACTATGTTTCTTGAAATTCCAAGCCACCTACTCAATTGTTGTCATTTGTAGCTCCCCTTCCCTCATATTTGAGCATTAAATATTAGTATACTGTTTTTCAAAGTAGAACTGTATACTGAGGGAGGGGAGAGATTGGTTTTATCCCTAAATGCACTTAGGAAATTAGTCTCCTTGGCTGTCTTAGCTTTTTTTTTCCTTTATGATAATTTCTTTTTCATTTACCTTGCTTATTGCTTTGTCCATTTAGTTTTACATTATTCATCAATGAAAAATGTACATTGTTAAGGAACTTTTATCTGTAATTTGCTCTTTTCCAGTTAACTTTCATGCCTGTGTAGCTTTTTTCTTTTTCATTTGGCTTAATATCATCTTCAATTTTTTCTGAATCTGGACGTAATCTAAAGTAGCAGTAAATCTTCAGTGCTGAGAAACACAAACCTGTAATTGCTGAGTCTGGGAAAGCACCGACTTTCAGATGTATCTTTATTTTTTTAATATTGTTCCATGGTTGGTGTGTGGGCATTATGGTGAGACCCATACCTCACCAACTTACTGTAGAGAAAATATGAGCATCATTCCTCGCAGTGCATATAATATAATAAGAGCAATTAAGTAAGATTATACATGTGCTCAGTTTGATATCTTGTTTTTGATGACAGCCAGTAGTGGATACTTCTGAAAAAAAATCAAGAAATAGACAGTGGATATAGTCATTCTCCCCAGGTATATCTTCTCAGATTCTAGTAATCAAGAATTTAGGACTCTGAGTTTCCAGCTGACCTGTTCTGCAGATAATCCCATTTATAGCTTTTATAAAATGTTTTACAAAAAAAGGTATTCTTCAATTGAATTGTGGCATATATGAAAAGCTCTTGCTTTTGTGTTTCAAATCTACTGTTTAGAAAATTTATTTTAAATTCCACTATTTGAGTGAGACAGAGCCAGATTCATGCCATGGCTACACTCTGCATCACTATGTGTAAGTCTGAGGTTTTCAAGCTACTGAAATACTATTTCTATGACAAATTTGCCTATAATAAATTTTGTAAGATATACTGGAAATTGCTCTCTCAGAATATAGCTTATTGAAACCTGTTTTACTAGTCTCACTGTTGCTGTTCTCCCTTATTTATTTCTTTTTTATTATTAATACAGTATTATCTAGTAACTAGCTTCAGCATGTCAAAATCCAAGGGACTCAGCAACGTATGTATGTAGTTTTCAAAGTAAATGTCCTAGTTCTCTTTCCTAATGGAGAAATGTTGTTCTTGCATGATTTTGGTTCTGTTTTTTATCTTGGTGTTTAGATAACTTTCTATAGGTAATTGTGGAAAATTACATTTAAACCACATTGTGAATTAGTATAAGATGAAAACGTATCGTGTTAGCAGAAGAAATGTGTGGGAAAGATTGATTTAAACAAATAATGGTAGAAGAAAGGGTGTTGATAAGGCATGACACTCAGAAAATTCTCCAGCTCTATGACTTAGGTAGTCCAACAAGAAGGAGACCTTCATAGTAACCCTCATTGCAACCAAATATTTCCTCCAGTCCTAGCCAGCTCCACTCCAGTCCCTTAGGGTAGTTTCATTCAGTAGGACTGAATGAAATCTTTGTTTGTTTATTCTTTTAACAATATAATCTGGAATCTTAGTTTAACATTTAATGCCAGAAACAAGTATGCCTGTTTCTTTAGACAAGGACTCAAGAGCTTGTTGCTGCCAAAGTATGTGACTGTCACAAATGAGTTAAATCACTTGGAATCTGTCTGGCATAGAGTCAGAATTTCGTTTTTCTGTGTATTTCACCTGTAGGGACTCATTTTGCTAGGTGTATTCAGAGCTCTGTTGAGGCAATTGTAAAGCTCATTGAAAGGAGGGTGTTGGTGTCCCTCTTTCATTCCTCCTGTGGTAACGTGGGAAACACGAATCAGATGCCCCTTCAGCTTCATTTGGGGTGGAGATTAACTCAAGAATCATAGCTCACAACAGTAGTAATTAATTTTGAGGGTTGGCCTCTTCTTGTTCAAAGAGTCTTACAAAGTTAGTGTACCAGTCAATGGGTGGAAAATAGTCTGCAGGTTGGTAGTTGGAGCACTAATGTGGGAGGATCAAGCCGTAGTCCTTATTCAAGTTACTGTTTTAAGCTGTGGAAGTTCAATTGAAGAGATAAATAGGTAGATTTTTCATAATACTCTCAATTCTCATAGCTGAATCCATGAAGATTCATGAAAAAAAAATCCATGAAAAATTCCGTGAAGAATCTTCCTGGAGACGTAGTATCTGAGAAGGAATAATTTGTCTAAAGAAAGTCTCAGGTTTTTAATTTTTTTTTCCTGTGAATGTCTCAATTGTAAGAAATATTCCTCACTGTTTTAGTTATTAAAGCCACACTCCTTATCTGGTTGCTTTGTGTGTCTGAAGGTTTTTGTAAACATCATCTGCATTAATTTGGAGAGTTTAATACTGATTTGAAATGGTGTAATTAAGGGCAAAATGTGGTCCCAAATGTACTTTGATATGAACGTGGTGGTTATGATAGAATCTTTCAAAATTCCTTAGCAATGACTATTAGAGCTAAAAACTTTAGAGATACAGTTAGCTGCCTTGCCATAACTAAAGCAATTTCTTATTGTAATCTGCCTTTAATCAGGCATACCTGAGAGCTGAAATTAACCTTTTTAAAATTCTCATATTTCATGCCTGAGAGGTCCTTGAAGTATATTAGAATGACGTTTTTGCTTATTTTTTTTCTGCAGTAGAGTTTTGGGGTTTTTTTTTCTTTTCATGGCAAGTTCTTATTTAAGCCAGCCCTCTCTGAAGTAAGTCTTTTGCATCTGTACGTTTGAATCTGGGTGAGCTAATTACTTTCAGAGTAAGGTAGAGTCAGCTTGTAAGAAAGTTAGACTTTTTGATTTAGTTTACTTTTCTTAGTTCTGTTCTCATTTACACTTATAATAAATATTTTCTATAACTGATAGTAGAATTTCCAGTTAATGTCCTCAAATATACACCCAAAATTGAGAACTATATTTTTTAAAAATAGGTGCTACAGATACAAACTACTGAGCAGTAGAAGTCCTGAGATACCATTTCTCAGTGCTTTAGGATTGTCTGGTATTCCTGGGCTCTCTCTGCTTTTTTCACTAATTTCCTTTTCTCAGACATCAAAACCTTTGCTGTTTCCTGCTATTTCCTAATCTTGTCCCTGCCCGGGGTGCCTTTTCGGCTTCTCTTAGTGTGCAAAGTTCTAGATTATCCTAGCTTCAAATTTGCAAGAGTGTCACAGCACTGAGTACTTTAACTCTCATCTTAGAATATTTTCCCAGTTAGTTAAAAATTTCAATTTTTTTTTCTTTTAATATCATTACTTTTTTTTTTTTTAGAGTTTCATATGACAACTAAATCCCCTCCAACTGTATTATTTAACCTTATATTTGTATTTTGGGAGTTTTTTGGTCCTTGCTGAGGCAAGCGGTTCATATTTAGTTCACTTAACTCTTGCAACATAAAATTCCTTCAGGCATTTAAGTTCTTCACTGTGCTTCAAGTCTGTTGTAATTTGACAATAATTTTCTGGTCATATGCCCAGAACTAAACATGCTGTTCCAGAAGCAGCTGTGGAAGTGCAGGATACCAAGTACTCAAACACTGTTGTACGTAGCTTTTGATATGCACAGCCTTACACAGCAAAAAGTTTCCTGCTATCAATTCACAACAATAAAATATATTGTCTTCTCTCTTAATTCCTCTGATTTGATGTTGCTCTGGAAATTTCTTCTTTTTCTTCAAGATCTGTTCTAAATTATTTTTCCCAGTCTAATACAATTTAATTTTTTTCAGATTATGTTTTGAAAATCTTTATCTCATTGATATTGCATTACCCCGGCATGATTTATGTATTTCTTCAGCTTATTACTTATTGAATCTTCTAGGTCATTACTGAAAATGCTGAGTACTAGGCCTAGTAAAGTTCTGTATATCACCCTAGATGGTACCTTTCAATACACACTATGTTTTAAAACTCTGAGTGTGGATTATTAACATTTTCTTCCCTTATGAATTGTAGAAAGTATGAGTTAATAGGAATAATTTTCATTCATTAGATGCTTTTGTTTTCCTGTCTCTGTGCTTTTCTGAATAACTATGAAATTCAATCAGAAATTGTATTTCAAAATAAATTATTGTTTTCTTTCTTGTGGATTGACACTTTTCTTCCCCCTCCATTTTAAAATTAACTTTTGATATTGCTTTCTAATACTATTTTCTCATATTATTAATGCAAACTGCTATAGGCTGATTTAGATACAAAGGAACCAACATATTTTATAGACCTAATTCTCTGAAGTGAACAAGCATCTCCTTACATTAATTCTAGAAAAAGAAAACATGAGAAGTCTTCCTAACCAGTGTGGTATGTCCCCTTTCATAATACGCAGAATGTAGTTTTCAGGGCCCTTATTTATTGCTTCATTTTTCATCACTGAAGATACGTATGTGAGTAAGACTTCGCAATGTAAGATGTTTGGTTACAGGTAAGTGGGTAATCTAGCACAGAAATTTCTATTTGGACACTTTCCTATGACAATAATGAGTTCTCTTGTCTTCTTGCATGTGCCCCCTCAATGCTAATTCTTCAGCCTTTCATGAGGATAGGTGGAAAAGCAGGCAAGGAACATACCTTATAAATTGCCTTCTGAGTAAAATGTTTTGATTTTTATCTGAACATGTAAAACTCTTCAATATATTATATTGAGGCAAAGGTGCTAACCATTTATTTGAGCCTGAGCATTTTTTTCCTGAGCCCTGCCTGTATTTAAACTTAATGATGTGGGTTAGCACTTGTTCCTTTAATATTATATTGGATTGGGTATGTCCACTGAAGTCAAATTGCATCTGAACTAACCAACATTAGCTTACACTTAAACTTTATGGCATGCTTTATAGTTTATTTCCTATTTCTTTATTATTTTAAACTATTTCTTTTTAAGAAATAAACTAGAACAAGTTAATGTGGGCTGCCACGTTGCTCCTATGTAGCTGGGCTGGAGTTCTCGGGTGCGTGAAGGACATTTCTCCGCATGCTTAGAGTAACAGTAACAGTGCAATACAACCCCATCAGGCTCTCGCTTAGGAAGAATAAAGTTGTGAGGTATGCTTGTTGAAGTGAAAATCTTGTTATTTAGCCACCAGCCAATAAAAACTATGTTGACTATATTATTTTTTGAGTATTTATACATTGAGTATTTGTGGAAAAATTATTGACAGGAAAATGTGCCTTTCTAGTTGCAGAAGGAATACTCTATTCTCAGTCAGGTTTCAAGTGAGTGTGCTGGAGACAATCTTTGTATTTATGGGCACAAAAAATACTCCAGAAATTTTAGGAAAGCTTTAACCTTTAAAAACAGTGGATTTTGCAATATATTATTATATGAGGCATCAATTGGTCATTGTTAAATTTTTAAAAGGAGAAAAATGACACAAATATTGAAGTCCAAATGCTTAAATTTTGGCACAGTTAGAATAATGTAAAGCAGAGCATGTGATGGAAAATTCTGAATTAATAATTCTACAGAGAACGACAGCTAGCAACTGCCCCTTGGCAATGAAGTAATAACAGTAGTATTTAGCTCTTATATAGCAATTACTATTTTCAAAGTACTGCACCTATTTAATAATTTGGTAGAGGGGAAAACAATTCTTGTCAAAAGCTCTCGAACTACTTTACACTGTCTCTTAGGACTGAGTGAGGAAGCCACTCAGAAACGAGAAGACTTTAGAACTAGAAAGGGTTGCTTCAGTCCTGTAAAAAGAGCTGACTATCTCCTTTTGTGTATTCAGATTATAAAAAGGACATAACTAGAAGTAGAGACATTTTCAGAAGGGTGGAAACTGGAGAACATGAAATATTTCTGCCATAACTCCTCCTAACCAGCAGGACAAATAATACAGTTTTCATAGAATGAAAATCCAGGGTTCTAGAAACTACAGACAATTTTCCTTTGTACCTACTCTCTCAGTGCAATATGTCTTACAAATTTCTTAGGTTTTTTGACCACTCAAAGTCATGTAACTCTCAAAGATCTTTTAAAAATAAACTTATTTATATAACTGAGGAAAAAAAAAACCAGGAATAGATACCCTCATGAGATCAGCATTGACCTTTAGAGAGTTAGCCCCTATAGGAGCCTAGTGGCTTTTTGCCATTTTTAAAAATTTTGTAGTTCAATGGGAAGAGATTTCTTCAGGAGCTTTCTTCATTGCTACTCAAAAATATCTGTAATTAAGTAAAAATGAGATAGAATGAATATGCAGCAAAAGACTGTAAACATGTTTGCACATTTTGATAAACATTCCTGCATTTTTTCCTCTTGTAGCATTGATTCATCTGCATCATACTAAATGGAAATGAGCAAGATGTAAAATTAATCCACCCTTGTAACTATCTGAAGAGAGTAATTATCTGATGCTTACAAACTGTTTCTAGAATAGGTCCTTCCCTAGCTACATTAAATTTTATTGTATCTGTGTTCGAGTCTCAAATTACAGTGGATCATGTCTTTTAACAATATAAACATTGTAGGTCCACTAAAGTAGGTGGAGCTGTAGAGATTTTTCTTTTTCAGGAGCAGTGCCCCAAAGTTTATAAATCCTTATTGCAATTTTGACCTGACAATAAATGATAGCAATTTATGTGTGGTTATTGTGAGAAATCAGTGTATAGATAACTTACGATGCTGGGTTAATTGTGTTCAGTTCCCATAGCACAGGTGCTCAAACTGTGGAACTATGGAACCAAGCCCTTCACAAGCATCGCACTCTTTGCATAGCAGAAGCTCAAGAACAAAAAAAAAAAACATAACAAAAAACACCATTCAGATTCAACAGCTAACTCTCTCCTCTCCTTGAAAATCAGTTTAAAACTTTGTGGAAATGGAGAATGGGAAATTGGCAAATTAAAGGATAAAAAGCTAAAGGAGGCAAAGGAATTGTTTTTTGTTTTCTGGGGTTTTTTTGGAGAAAGTCATCATTTTTTGGCTGTCACCTGAGGCAGACCCAGACAAAAGAAAGATAAAGAAATCTCGATTTAGTTCCGAGAAGCTGTTATCATGGTACTAGTACCCTCTACTAATACCTAGTATCCTGTGAGCTGGGATTATTATCAAAGCTAGAAAGCTCTCTTATGCAAATTTCTGAGATAGGTAAGAGATTGTTTTTATGATATGTGTTCACATGCTTGTCAGTAATAAGGATAGTTTCAAGAACCTGTGGGAAATTCTAGCCAAGTCAGGTCAACACTTGTAGAAACATTACAAATTTAAATAAAATTTGGGAATCATCAATTCAAACATCTAAAGATAGATTGTTTTTTCACTTTTTTTGCAGGGTTTAGAAATCTAATGCTGATAAATAGTAGGAGGAAACCCCTTGACTGGGAGGGATGAACAGGGAAATATCACTTTTTGCAGCAGTTTGAACTTATGTTGACATAAATATCTCATGAAACTGCACCTTTACCTTTCTCAAGTGTTTTCTTCTACTACATCTGAGCCATAGTTACTTTGGAATATTACTTTAAAAAAAACCCAAACCCACAGTTTTAAGAAAACAGTGCAAAGAGTCTAGCTACATATGAGAGCTACAATAGACAAGAGTCTAGCTACATAAAACTCAATATGAAAAATACTACTCAAACTCTGAACAGTGTAGGAACTGAAGAGTTTGTAAGGATCTAATATGATTAGAAATGTCCTCCTGGAAATTCATAAAGTTTTCTCAAAGTGATTTTTTGAAACCTGGTGGAGAGAACTGACAGAAGCAGCTAATACTAAGCCAGGATTTTGAAAACTTTCTAAAAGATCTTGACCTTCTGTGAGTTAATCTCAGTTTGTTATACTTGTAGCACATTTCAAAACTGTTTTTCAATAGTGCCATAATGATTTCCTGGTCTTGTGAAACGTGAGTGATGTGAGTACATTATCTGTCTCTGAGCATAATTACTAATCACATTGTATTACAGAAAAGAAGAGCAGCTATTAATATTCTGTAAATCAATGGGATTCTTTAAGTGGAAATGGAGGCCATTTGTGTTAAAGAAATGAGGCATAAAAGAATTGGAAATCTAAGCTTTTTTCTTTTAATTTTCTCCACATAATTTATATTATGCATTTATATTTTCGGTATTAAACTTGATATAGTATTAAAAGATAGTTATGTTAGGAACATAAAAACTCCACTTTCGGTAAATACTTATGATTAAAGTGCCATTGGAATGTCAAATAGAAATAGAACTTCTCAGTCAAGATATTTCTAGATTTTACCATGATGGTGTGCATTGCTTGTGGTCTGATTTGGATCTCAGTGATCTGCTCTTCAAGATTTTTCTTCAAAAATTTCTGTCTTAAAATTACTGTCAGCTCAGGTTTGAGACTGTAGAAGGGAAATCCCCAAAAGGCTCATTTGTTTTGTCATAGGTGCTGGCCAAATCAGTGTCTGGAAATAAATGAGTTCTACCTTTTCAGGCTTGCTAGATCATCATTCTCCCTCTTCTGAGACCTAGCTGTTGTTTCGGGCTTTGTTTACCATGTTTCTGAATTGAGCTGGGGGAAAACTGGAAATTATTAGCTTTTGGGAAACCCTAGTCTCAGGAGCTACTGAGAAAGGTAGAGAATCTTCCACTGGTCTCTGTAGATATCTAGAAAAAGCATGTTGAGATTTTGCAAGCCTTTGGGGTTATAGGAGTTCGTCATCAGCACCAGAACCTTGTTTGAAAATTCTTAGGTGAATCCAGCCTTGAGAATCTCTCTTGATATCTGTACTGGGGTTTCAGTTTTGTTTTCCCTACTGTAAATGGAAGCAAAATTATACCTTGTTTCCTCTGTGAAGCGTTATAAAATCCACCAATAAAGAGTGTTTTATAAAGGTTTTTCCAAGGGGATGGAACTGTGAAAAAACATCTCCTAGTGAGGAAGATCATTAAACTTAGTAGTATTCATTTACCCTGTCTAACTGTGTTTTCTAAAAAAGAAATCAATAGAAACTTGCATTGAATTTGAGCTTTTCTTAGACAGTGAGGGAACATTTAAGGGGAAAAAAAAAATAAAAATCTGTTCTTTCATCTGTTAGAGACTGTAACACTGTAGGCAGAGTTAGTACATTGCTTCCTCTAATTCTTTTATTATTGTGAATTATCTTCTGCTGATGGCTTATAAGCTATTTTTACAATAAGAATAATTCTTGATACTTGATCTATCTGCTGCTGCATCAAACTGGATATCAAAGTATTATTCCCAGATCTTTTCGTCTTCGAGTGCAGGGTTGCTTTAAAAAAAAAAAATCTTTCAGTTATTGCTTTATTATTTGATATTACAATAACACCTGTGGTGAATTTCATTGTTACTATACTGGTTGTTTTAGAGAAAATATAAGAGTAAAAACATGAAGAAGGAAAAAAAGAAACATAAGTTGTTTATAATATCATAAGCTTCGATTGTGGTTTAATCACAAACACAAGTTTGAGACTATGTCGGATTTCCCTTTGTCCAGTTTCAAAGCTGGTATTTTTCATTTTCACTTAAATACTTGTTTTGCCTTTGTAGGAAATAGGTCAGTGTTGAAAAATTTTCCATTTTTCTTACGAACAGGAACATATAGGTCATCACCTTCTTCACCTCATTATATGTATGCTTATCCATGCTATTACCCACTCTTACAGCCTTTACTTCCATTTTGAGGCCATTTCCTAAAATATTTGAGAAAGAACCTTTCTTTCTTGAACTAGTATTTAAACAAAACAAAACTCTCTGCTATATCTTATGATAACTGCCTGGTTCTTGCTGGGTTTGATAAAAGATGGTAGAGGAATCCTTTTCAGTGGAAAATGTCATGTTTCCTAGAAATATGTAGAACTCTGCCTTAATGGTGTCATTAATGGCGTCATAGCCAGATGAGGAGCTCCAAAAGCCCCATAATTTATTTTTCTGATTGTAATACACGGCTTTGGTAAACTCTGGAAGATAGCTTGTTTAAAGAAGACATTGTGAACCATAAGAAATGCTGTTAAATTAGATTTTTTGCTGTTTACTTTACTGGGAAGTGCTGTGCAAAATAAACCCCCTGAGCATGTTATTTTAAAAAAGCATGAAGGCTTTTTGTCCCTAAAATAAAACAGTGACCAAAATTTATAAAACGATACCAAATGCTTTTTTTTCATTGCTAGCTGAATGCAACTGGCCTTTTAGACTTGAGGAGTACCCTGTCACCCACTGTGAGATGCCATGCCTGACATTATATGGGAGTAGGAAGGAACTGTGGTATTATTGGGATTGAGCCTATTATCAAGGCTCCTTTGAATACAGGGCACTGTTAAGCAGTAAATGGGTAGCTGCTGCACACGATGGCAGCCTTTTTGCTGCTTCATGGCACTGTGCCCTGAAGCTGTTGAGCAGGTTGTGTGTGGGGTGGTCATTAGCGATGTCAGACATGGGGTGATGAGTGTAAGAGAGATGACGGTGCAGTGCAGCACTGCAGTGTCTCTAGCCCTGCTGGACTCAGCAGGCCCTTATTTATACATCCCAACACTGAGAATGGGTGAGATTAAGTGGTAAGCGGAGTGTGTAAGGAGCCATAACCACGGGCCACATGAGTAGCCATGATATGATTCATTGTCCAGTATACTTGTGAGATCTGATTATTTGTTGAATAGCTGAAGACATCTCTATCAGGGTTCTGTGATGAGTCAGAGAACTTCATCCCTTTGTCTCCACTGAAGGTAAGCCAGTATCTGAGCTCGCTGTCTATCCAAGACAAATTGCTTAGTCTGTTTTAAAACATCTATAAATCATGTCAGGATTTATTAGTAACAATTGTTAGTGTTAACCTAATGCAAAAATACTGTGCATCTTTGTCCACCTGAATTCACAAAAACCATCCAGCTTAAATCCTTTCCACAACATATATCTAAATGTTTACAATTTGTTGGTCAACGGAAACTGTGTTACAAAAAAAATTCAGTCCAAGATTTATAATTCTTTTTCAACTTGTGTATACCACCAGTAGCTGGAATGGCAAGAGTTACTTGTTGAAATATGCACGTAACATACAACTTTATGCTATGACTTTGTTCAAACTGGCTCTGAGTAAACCTGAAAGATACTAAGTTAAAGATTGAAAGGACTTTAAAAAAAAAGTCACTGAGGAGTTGGGATGAGACGATGCAATTACATATCTATGAATAGAGTGATTCAAGATTTTTCAGGAATGTTGCTATTTGAGGACTTTAAGTCAAAGAATGTACTTTTATCTAGACAGGAAGGATTGCTCACTCCTGCCCAAATAATTAACTTTTGGCATGTTTTTCTTTAAAGTTTAGATGTCATGTTCTGGAGTATGATTATAAGTGGGAAACTTGAGTATATACTAAAATCCAGAGTCAAAGTTTTGCTTTGCTGTCTTGTATATCCTTAATCTATAACTAACTACCTAATGATCTCAGGTGGAAAGCAAGACCACTAGTTCTCCCTCAAGCAAAAAGTAATTTTAAAAGAGTGATTTGGAGGTTTTAGCTATGCAGGAAGTAGTTGTGTTTGGAGGCCTATTCAAAACTTTAAATTGAACTGTGTCAAGATCTGTGGAAACGTGACTGTTCTGCTCCAGTATTTGGCATTTCTCTTGAACAGTTCTTTCTCTAGCAAGAGATAAATATATACAACAGCAGACTTACATGCTGGGAAAGAAAAATGCTAATGAAATATGTCATTTCACTTTGTGCATCTTTTAATGAGGATGTGCCCAAAAAGGTGCATGTCATGTAATTTCTGTTGTTTAGTGCACATCCCAAAATGTAATGTAACAGTTTTGTGATGGGCTTAGTCTGAATTCTAAAGAGGCAAATTTCAGTTAAAAAAGAGAAATACAGATGCAAGTTCTTAAAAAATTATCACTTATCTCCAAGTCATAGGCCAACTCTCTATGCTTTTAATAATGTAAATACTCTAGAATTAAAAAAAAAAAAAACAACAACCAAATAAACACACACCCCCCCCACACACATATGTGTTTATACCAGGAAAAAAACCCTGTATTGAAGTTTTCAAAGTGTGCTTTCTTTCTCCATGTGCTATATGATTTTAGTTGTATGGCTAAATTTAAGTCTAGTGTTCTGCCATCTGTCTTCTAAAACGCTGTATTGTGTTAATGATTTTTTCCTCAGTCCCTCATTGTAAACAAAATCTGTTGTTGGTTCTTGCTTGAGTAATTTTTCCTAAGCTTTTTACAATATGTCTTGGCACTACAGTCAGTTTTAGATATCCTTTCACCACATGATAAGTTAATGACCAGAGCTGATGAAATTCAAAACAATATTCTTACAACATATCTGCTAATGTACTGGGATATTGACTGCAGTAAGGCTTTTATAAGCCAACTGTGTTTAGTGAACCATTGTGCTAGCTTAAAGAGATAGGAAATTTAAAGTTCAGTTGTGAGTTCTGAGGCCATATTTGGTTTTATTCAATGCTAATCCTAATGGTATTTCTGAAAGAACTGAATAGAAAGCACTCTAAAACATATATGTGTGCAAAATAAAACTTAAGAAGCATGTATAATTTTATATCAACAGCTGTAGTGTATTCCTTTGAAGACTGATAGGGAAAGTTACATGCCTGTACGTACTGTCTTATATAACACAGAGAATATGGAGATAAAAAACAAAGTGATTGTTTGTCTTAGAGACACCTGGTGTTCTCCATTACAATTGCATTGGATATTAAAAAGTGTTTCAAATTTTATGGGGATACCTCTTAGAAGTGTAAGCTTAAATTCTTTATGTAAATAAAATAATATGTTGAACATGCAAGTACATGCAAGCCCATTCCATTTGTACTTTACAGCTATCTTCAGATTTGAATGTTTCCCTCTATAATACTGTAGTACTAAAGCCAGTTTCTAGTTAGTATTATTTGCTTGTGAAAAGTCAAAACCATGCTGCTTAATAATATTGCTTTAAAGTGTCTTATGTATTTGCACACAGTCATAGATCATTTCAATAAGATTTTAGTGATTTTTTAAAATATATATATATTAAATGAAAACTTGATAAATAAATGCATACAAAATATATAGGCTTAAACTTCCACATATGAAATACCTTAATAAAGTCAATATAATCTTATGTTACTGTTATAATATACATGTTATATGGGCTCATGTTTTGCTTAAGGTTTCAGTGATGTTAGGTTTTCTAACGTTTTAAAAGTTTTGATTTGAGCTACTTTTTGGAAATGTTGAGAGAAAAATGAAAATTGAAAAGGAATAACTACCAGCTGTTCATAATGTCACAGGGCTATTATAAATTACAGAATCTCGAGTAATTAAGAGTAAGAACGAGCACCTTGGGCCTAAACCATTCTTTTAAACCTTGTGCCTGAGGCAAAGAATGACACATTTTAAAAAAATTGAAATTTCTTTTTATTATTTTAAACCAGCACATACTTTGCTTTACAGAGAAGATTTGCTGGTAAGGTGTTGTACACTAGAGAGTTAGGTAAAACATCAACGTGTACTGAAAACAAAGACCTCTCCCCACTTTCACTCATTTTTCTACAAAATTCAAAACACAGGAATGCTTCATTTTCTCAGTTGTGGGGATAGCTTCATTATAAACTTAGTCAGAACATGGGTAAAAAATGGTATTAAACTTTCCCTGTAGATTTTCCTTCATTCTGATCTCAGTCTCTTTCTAATATTTTAAAAGGAAGTTATTCTGTGCAGAAGAATTTTAAGAGAATTTATAAAAGAAGATATTTCTATTAACATTAAACAACATACATGTGTAATTGGTTGGACAAAACAAAATTAAACAGTAATGTTATTTGCACATTTTTCAAGCAATGTTTGATCCCAGTTGTAAAAAATTCAGCCAACTATTTCAGATGTTTTCTTGTTTGCACTGTTTGGAAACAAATATTCACCTCTCTTATGTCACCTCACAATGTATTTCCAGCTGGGCTAATTACCTCTAGCTGTACTATTTCCAGTATTTTGCCAATCTCAATTTTATTATCAGTTAATCTACTATAGGTAATGAGAAGGTAATAACGCTTACATGTTTATGGAACTGTAACATGCCCAGCAAGTCCTGCCCACAGTTAGGACTGGAATGTCTATTAAGTGTGGGGGGCCCCAGCTGGTCTGGGGTCTCTGGAAACAGTAGGAACTAAAGATGGAACCTCTGCACCCTGGCAAGGTGGCAGACACGGAAGGGAAGGCTGTGACACAGAGTGGTTTTCCTGCCTGTCCTTGCTGATGCATAGTTGTCTGACATGCGCAGTGTACGTGTCCAATTGAGAATTATTTATGTTACTAGAAACCAATGGTGCATGGACATGTGTAGATAATAAAGTGTATATAAGTCGCGGCAGCGTTTGCAATAAAGTACAGTACAGGTCTCAGGTCCAGCCTTCTGAAGAAGACGTGTCGTGTTTTGACCAACCCCGACCGCGACAATTAAGTGTTTTCATATGTGCATAAAATGATTCTTCGCTGACTACTGCAAATATTGGGGTTTGCTAAATATGGGGGACCCTAAAATTTCTACAGTGCTATCACTGTATTTTCGATGGTAATTTTATTTCAGCAATACTTTGTTTAAATTTGTTTGTAGAGGGAAACAGACAGTTGATATATAGCCATTTCACTTCCTTGGACATGGTGTCAGCATTTATGGAATCAATATAGAGAACATACTTAATCTCCTTTGAATTCTGATTATATTAAAATTATGGAAGTCCTGACACCAATTATAAGAAGCAACCACATTGGAATTTCTCTGGGATGAACACTCTTGGGTCCTCCCACCTGATGTAATAAAATACTCTCATATCATATTTCTTAGGGTCAAGAAAGTGAAATGGCTGCTGCATGTATATGACTGCTGTAACATTATGATTTAGAGACTATTTATGATACTTAGAAAATGGTAAAATCATGTAAAGACTAAAGCTAATTAAAAAAACCCCGAACAACCTAACGTAATTTATTAAGAACTGTAAAAAAAAAATACTATATATATGACATATATTCTAAATGTTTTAAAGTTAAATTTTACTAACTAAAGATTAAGCAAGATTAAGGAATGCCCATATATGGATATATATATATACAAAACTGTGCTTTTCTATTACACTTCAACAAGGCAATTATTAAAACTCCTTGAAGTAGTTAGTCCCTTTAAGGAGCAGCGTGGTTCAACAATTTCCTCTAGTAATTCAGCAGGAAGACCAAATTGTTGTAACTCCACCATTCTTTAGGGTCACAGATGTAACCGGGGTTTGAATCATACTAGTTCACGTAAAATGCAGACAACTGTTTACAAAGTGCTGAGATACCATGGAATAAAGTGAAAGTGTTCTTTTAAGAATAAGATTTATACAACCTCAACTGCACACAGAATCCAGTCATAGAAAGAAGTAGATCTCTTGGAAAAAGAGGATTTCCTTTATTTGTGCATTTCCTTTATTTGTCCTTGACTGAAATCCTCATCTTTAATCTTATGGGCTGCCATTCCTCTAGGAACATATTTCTCTCCCCTCAACAAAGGGGTATGCAGTCCTTCATATAGAAGCCTTAGCTTTTCATGATAGCTAGAAACCCTTTTATATATTTTTTTTTCTCAAATAATATTAACTGGCCTTAAAGTACTGATAGGTGTAGAAGTCAACAGGTGTGGCCCTAGAAAATTGTTTGAGGGATTTGGGGCTTACATGATAATATTTGAAGGATTTTTTGCTATCTCTATTCCTAAAAAATTCCAGATGTTTTAATAATTGCTTAATTGAGATTTCTAGCATTACTACATAATTACATTTATAAAGCTACTGAGTGTATACAATCAAGTAGGACCTACTCCAATATTTTTATTTCATCTTGCCAGGTTATAAGTTGTGTTGCATATTTTGACCTGATCTTATTACAATTAAAAGTGTTGACTGCTATTGGTTGGGTTATCTATAGAACTGTGGTGTATTGCTTTGCTGCATATAAAAACATTTCATAGAGATGTTCTAGGGAAAGTGGAAAGATAGATACAGGGATTTTTATTTTTATTTTTGTTTTGTGCTTTCTGATCTGATTACTCAGTATATTGTGATGAATATGCAGGTGGCAAAAGGCGAATACAGGGCAGTAACCATTATGTTCGTTTACTTTGCCATTTTAGGAAGCACAGATGTTGTCTATATAATAATAAAGTGCTTCTTGTTGTAATAGTCCTGCTGCTGGGTCCCCCTGCTATTACAGTAGTTTGTTGCTTTGATATGTGAGACATCTTTTGCTGGGAACTTGTAATTGTATTGTCTATTTTTTTTTAATCTGTTTTCAAATTTGTAACTTTTCTAAAAACAGGGGGAAGAAAAGGAAGTTAAGTTCACATTGTATGTTCTTCATAAGATATTTCTAATTTGCGTTTCTAACTTTGTATCCTTTAGGAATATGTTCCCTTTCTGTGTGAACAGATGTACCTAACATGCATTTGGAATAATAGACAAGAAGTACTGCTCTGACTTTTTAAGTCTTACTTTTTCTATGACTTATAGCTCTGTGAATTGCTGTTTGCTACTTTGCCTAACAAATATTCATCTTGAATGTTCAAAATGCCCTGATAATGCCACTTTTTTTTTTTCCACTCACATAACCTGAATGATACCGATTTACTGATACAGTTGAATCCATAAGTCCCATAGAACTGCTGTCTCAGTGGCTAAAAGATCTTCACTTTTGGAGGACAAGAAGGAAATTAAAGCTGAACAATGAAACAAAGGTCAAAGCTCCAGGGAAGATTAAACCCCCCACAACATTTAGTAGAACTACCTATATCTCTAAGGTCTCTATTCATCAAACATTTCCTGTGCCTGAGTTGCTAAGACTTCAGGGCAGCTCTGGAATCCTCAGTGACACTACTAACCACGTAGTTATGTCTGCTTAAAGTTAAAAAGGGGAAAAAAAAAAAGAAAGGAAAAATCTACCTGAAAGATGAGATATGTTATAATATAAGGCTGCAAAGTAGATGATCAGTGGTTCAAGCTCAGTTACTGATAACTGTACATGGAAATAAAAGTCTTAACTCTGAGAAATGTTTCAACAGGTTTAAAACTGAACAGTCTGGTTAATGAGAATAGTCAGCACTATTGCCCCTCCTCTGTTGAACTGGGCTTGCTACACTAGCTCACAGTTTGAATATAAATTGAAATTCAAGGTCTAGGTTTTGATCATCAGAGCCATTCATAGGATTAGTCTAAATGCATGGCTATGCCCTCTCATAAGAACTGCATTCCTCTGGAACAATGAAACTTCCAGGCACTTTAGGACTCGTGAACACAGCCTGTCAGCCCAAAGCTATTCAGATCACTTCTGTTGTAAGAGAAAATTGCAAAACAGGAGGACACAAATACTGTCAGCACTGTTGAACAGAGAGGCCTCATAATATAATTAACAAGCCATTTAGATACTGAATAATTTTCATGTTGTAAGCATATGCTTGTTTTTTTTTTCTTCCTAAAATAAATCTTTTCTGTTGGTTCATTCTAGCAGTATTGCTTTAGTTTTTCTGTATTATAAGTAGAAGAAAGTTATGAAGTTTGCATCCTTTTTCCTATTGCTGATCCTGCACAGAGAGTTTCAGTTGTTCTATTTCATGCTAAAGCCTTTGAAGACACTCATCATAGGCATTTAAAGTAGCACAATACAGCATATGAAGTAATTCATAAAAATCTAACTGAATTGAATATTGAGAATATTGGACATATTGAGTTGGTCTTTTCATATGCCAAAGTGATATGCAGATCTTGCTGAATTACTAGCACTGCTGTTGGCAGGGTACAATTTATTCATAAATTTTGCTGACTATTCATGATGGCACAGTACATCTGGACCTAATGAAATAAAACAAACTAAAAATATTTTATTTCGCTTCAAAGAAAAATGTTTTTACTTCTCTGGAAAGATGCTTCCTGTATGTTTGCAACATGCAGCACTCTCAAATAATTGATATGATTTTGAGAAAAAAATGACAGTTCCTAAACCCAAAATGACATCTAGGTTTTCTTTTCTTGCCATATCTGTTGCTTTTTAGTCTCTCTACAGGTCCACAGTGACATGAATATTAGTTTCTAACAGAGCAAACATTCCTGTTGGGTTTAATTTGGTTGGTTTTTGTTTTGTTTAGTTATGCTTTGTTTTGTTTGTTTTTTTAATAAAAAAGTATTAGAGTGACAAAGTATTAAATTAGTGTCCTTATAGCAGAAAATAATCTCTGGGAGCCAGGATTGTCGTGACTTTTTTGGTAATAAACACTCTGCGATCAGTCATACAATCAAGTCGCCAAAAGACTGCTCCTTAAATGAGTTTCTTACTGCTATGCCACAATGACATTCATATACACCTTTTTTTCTTCTCTTTCTCTGGTAGCAATCATCTTATTCTTGTATTCTTTGAGACTCCTGCACAGCCACTGCTATGTAGTGTACTTCCCAGTATTGTTGCTACTTTCCCTCCTGAGTTTAGTTTACAGGCTGTGGAATAGCAAGTTATTCAGCAGTTTGTGGCTTGCTTGTACTCTGCTTAGTGTTGTCTTTCCCTCTTAATCAATAAAACTTTTCTTACCTTTTTTGGCCATGCTGAGCATATTATGCTGAAGCCTTTTAACTGAGGAAAAGTGACATAATTGCTACATTTTTATCCTATTTTTTTTTGTTTGTTTTAACCGAGTGACATGTTCCTGACTTCCTCACTGCGGTGTTCTGTGTTTTCTGATATTGAATTCTGCTCAGTTGCCTTACAACGTTCTTTTGTTAGCCTTTTGAATGCTTTATTATGACTCAGCTGTCTCTGAGAATAACCTTACTTTGGCAAATTCTAAATGCTTGATGAATTATTGCATCATATTTTTCCAAAAATCTATTTTTATCCTAACTATCAGTCTTTCCTCCCATAATCTCAAGTGTAGCATATTATTACAAGTTGCCCATTACCATAGGTTTTGTAATCTTAAAAAGATTTTTTTTGGGGAAGCTGTGACTATTGGGTCAAGATTTTGTTGTAGTTGTTGAATTAAAGTGTCTCCTTTTTTTGTAGTTGTTCCATTTAGCTTTATAAAATCAGTAGAAACTGATTAAAACATCAACTTCTCCAGAGCATGCATTTGCCAGAAATCAAGTTACATTTTGATGTATCTGTCTGACATATATTACTGCACATAAATAGAGTACCATTAACTAAGTCTTCTCCACTTGTTCTGCCTGGTTCCAGCATTTTAATTCTGAAATCATAGTTGAGGAACTTTGCTGGGCAGCAGATGTGAAACTGCTTCCATCTAGCCTCTGACTGCAAAGACCCATTGCCGAGTAGAATGGACAGGGGAAAGGTGCAGGCAACATTGTTAAACAAACATCTGCAAATAACCAGAGGCTGAGAGATAGAAGAAAAAATATTTTTGCCCCCTTAGCTTCTTCTGGGATTGACAGATAACAGGTTTGTCTCAAGACAAAATTGTGGGCTGGGCACACTGATCTGAGTCAATCAATAAGGATACTTTACTGTTCTTATTTTAGTTTAGCTCGTAATCTAGATAGATTAAACCCATCAATTTTTGTAGTTATGATAATTTTATGTGAATCAACATTGGTACCTCAAATCTTTTGGACTACAGAATTAAACCCAAGAAAATTAAAAATGGTAAATTATTCAGAGACCATTTTCTTGAACTGCAAAGATTACTGTGATACTTGAAATAAAATAGTATTAGTTCTGGGAAAAGCCTAAAACAGAGAAAGCTCACCTCCCTTAGAAATGGTCCTTAGAACGAAGTGTTTTAGGAGGTTTTGATTCTGTGCTAATTTGTCTACTGTTTTCTGGTTTTGAGCGATCTTCTATGCTGTGGAGAAGTTCTATAGGTATCCAGTAACAAATAAGGAAAAACAAAATCATTAAAGCTGTTAACCTCATTGTCTGGGATACCAGGAAACTAACTGCAGCTATCACTTAAATAATAATATGATCCAGTCAAGGAATTTGAGGATGTTTTGAGGATGATTTGAGGTGTTCAGATAACTGGTATACCAAATAGTCTTAATCTTCATGAAGATGACAATTTCTCTTGAGTATTCTTTTCTTAACATGGGTGAAAATTTTAAGCTTTCTATGTGTATAGTGCTTGGAGCATTTCTCGAGTGCAAACCACGTATCTACCTCATGTAGAGCATCATTGAAGACTGACTGTCCAAATGCCCACCTAGATCTACAATTAAATATTTGAAAGAGAAGTGACAATAATATAGAAGTATGGCGGGCAGTCAGGAGTCAGGCATCTTGTAGGAAAGTTGTTGTCAGTACAGGGACAAAGCACTTTAATCACCTGTATGGGAGAGAGGCAGACAAAGCAGACTGAGGCAGCGTGTCCCTTCTTCATAACAGCCGTGTGTACCTCCTTCAGCAGCTGAAATACCAGAATCTAGATTAACTTTTCCATCCATGTGAATTTTTGAACTAATCCATCTACTCTCATGATGAATTTCAAGCCAAGGGTTTGATTTATGAGGAAATTGTATATGCAATGCAAAGTGTTCTTTGAGATATACTGTGGACACTATTTAATTCTAATATATAACTGTAATATAAAGGTTGGGAAGAGGAGGAATATGTTTCTTAGCATAATAAGAAGAATCCAAAATACTAGAGAGATGAAATGAGAATGGAATGAAGTTAAAATATATTTTCAGGAGGTTTGGAGGTTCTGAAAAATGTTCAAAGGGTATTGCTCTGCTTGTAGAAATATTTCTTGAGTATTTTTGCTGAGGATTCCATGCAAGACAAACTACTTTTCCTCATAAATTCTGTCATATTTCTTTCTTGAAATAACTACATCCTGTAATTCTTACTAGCAGAGGTTCAATGACAACAGTTGTGTTAAATTTTTTCCCCAATTATTAACAATTAATTCTAATTAGGAATTATAAGCAACTTTAGTTAATTGATGCTTGGTTTTGCTAGCATCAAATAGTTTGACTGAATGATTTAAAAAAACTCATATTACACTTACGTGGTTTATATTAAAAATATAAATATTTTAATATTTATATATTTTTGCTCCCTCATGTAATTGTTCTAAGCTTCTATTTTGGAACTTCATGGTCAATGACTTGCTCATAAACTAATCTGTTCCAAATAATTATTATGCAGGCTTGCTCTATTGAAAAAAGTGTGATTTGTGGATCTATTTAAAAAAAAAAATCAAAGTTATTTGCATATAAATTATATAGAATTGGCTTGTACTTATATCTCATCAACTACCTTGAAAAAAATAGAATAAAGTGGTATTGCATCTTACATTTGGTACTTTCAGGAGAATTCTACTCTCTGGAAGGAAGCTAGATGTCATTATGATTTGTCTTGTTTAGACTAATCACAATTTAATGCAATTAATTATCACATTTTATAATAGTAAATTACAGAAGAACTCGATTTTTTAAGGTGCAAACATTCAAGCAAGAAAAGCGATCTATTTCGATTATTACAGAGAAAAATCATTACAGTGCCAACACAGCTTTCAAAAGATAAGTTAGGTGTATTCAGCATGAATGTTCCATGAAAATATCTTTTTAGCATGGAGCAGAATTCAGGCTTTCCTCCCACACACACTTGTTTCAAAACTCATTTAAAGTTTATAAAGTCCAATTAAGTATTAAATATTTCAACTGCTTCACTTCTTGCTTTCTTAATTTTTAAATCATTGAAGCCCATAGTAAATACAAAATAAAAGGTATAGCTTCTTTTTAGCTGTACTTAATAGGTAGCAGAAAAGTCTAAATTTTTTGTGTTAAATTATTTAGCATTTAACTAGGTTGAAATTCAGTTAGACTTGGGATAAGGAACATGTATCTTCAGATGATATTAGTGGGATATAGTTCTTAATTTTCTAGCTATTTTTCTCACAAACCAACTCTACAGACATTTTCTAATAATGTAGCTCTCACTGTGGGCTAAGAACAGGACACGGAAGACAGGTTTGAAATCTAGCAGCAGTAAACATATGTGACAAATTATTGACTTCACTAATTGAGTTTTACCCATGGAGCCTTTAAGAATTGAAAGGAATTCTGTAAACTGATTCTTCATTTGGTCGGATAAGTTTGTAGACGTTTGTGGTTTCTGCCAAACCTAAATTTTCTCTGTGTTATTGGTTAACAATAATTAATTGTGATAAGTAAAAAATAGGGTTGTATTTTTTCTCAGTTTAATTGCTTTTCATGAGGTTATTGCATTCCTGTTGGATTTGTAAACCAAATATGCAAAGCAAAACTGCTACTATTTTCAGCAGGACAGCAATATTATCATTGACTGAACTGCATGAATCTTGTTTTTAATAAATGCATGAGGGGTCATGTCCTTCAATTTACTTTTGTGTATAGCCATTCAAGTTCTTCAAGAATCTGTGTTGCATTACTAAAGAAAACTGTTACACTTGAAATCCGGGGTGACTACTTTCAAAACTGCACACTGTTCTTCAGAATGTACTCATCTACCAAGCAAATCATACAATCCATATACTGTTTTTTAAATTGCTGAATAGATTTGGATAAGTTTGATAATGTTAATAATATGTACGTTAATAATTATAGGAACAAAATTTGGGAAGAGCTTTGCTAGTTTGGGGAATTTATCAGAAATTATATCGTATGATTATATTGTATGAAGAATTCTTAGAGGTCACTTTAAGATAAGTTTTGCAATTTCAAGTAAGGCTGATTAAAGCAAGCTTCACCTAAAGTCTAGAACATGAAAATCTATTAACATTTTGGAATTGCAACTAATACTACTATCTAGACAGAGTTGAAATACCCCACTAATTATAATTTTAACTGTTCACATGAAGGTGGAACTTCCTGTGCATCGGTTTCTACCTGTTGCCTCTGTCCTACAGCTTGGCACTATGAGGGGGTAGTACCCTCTTGACACTCTCCCTTTAGATACTGACAGTCATCAATGAGGTCCTTTCTGTCACCTCTTCTTGAGGATGAACAGGCCCAGCTCTCTCAGCCTTTTCTCATAAGTGATTATCTTTTTTGCTCTCTCCTGGGCCGGCTCCAGAAGCTCCATGCTGTCTACCAGCAAACTGTCCGTGACCCAGCAGTGGCCAAAAGGCCAGTGGTATCCTGGGGTGCATTAGGAAGAGCATTGCCAGCAGGTTGAGGCAGGTGATTCTGCCCCTCTACTCAGCCATGGTGAGGCCACATCTGCAATGCTGTGTCCACTTCTGGACTCCTCAGTACAAGAGAGACATGGAGCTTCTGGAGCAGGCCCAGGAAGTTCCACCTGAACATGGCGAAGAACTTCATGGTGTGGGTGAACGAGCACTGGAACAGATTACCCAGAGAGGTTGTGGAGTTTCCCTTAGTGGAGATATTCAAGAACTGTCTGGATGCAATCCTGTGCCATGTGCTCTAGGACAACTCAGCTTGAGCAGGGAGGTTAGATCAGATGACCCACTGTGGTCTCTTCCAACCTTACTTATTCCATGATTCTGTGAAATAGAAAGCAAATTTCATATTCCTCGGCCCACTCTTCCCAAGCATATGACTTATGGAATAAGCAATGCTCAACTGTGCACTGAAATACTGGGCTGAACATTTGCTAATATAATACCAGTTTTGTACAGAAGAACATTCACCAACCTGTGTTTTGGCATTTCTCAGGAGTATGATGTGACTACAAAGAATCCCCTGTATTATGCCTGTCCTCAAGAAAGCAGTATCAAAAAGCTTTCAGCAATGAGGAAAATGTAGGACAGAGAACTCCTTATGCCTCCAAGGCTGGTCAATAGTTTCCTGCAGTACTCTACTGTTTGTACAGGTGGTATTGTACAACAGGTAGTTTCCTGTGGGGGTTTCCACAGCTTTGCAGTTGCTGATGACATTGAAGCTTCAGAACAAGCAAGATGTACCTTTGACAGACAATTCTATTAATCCACTGGTATCCAAACTTAGCTGTGAAAAGGGAAGTGATGAGTCTTAGTTATCTTCAGATAGCAAGTCAGTTTTTCCTAGAATTGTCAATAACTGTTTCAGTATGATGTGTACTAATAGGAGTTCATGTCTGGGGGAGATGGGGCAGCGCTGCAGCAAAAAGCTCTACTGTTTTTGTGTTTCCTTCTAGCTGTTTTTACCTTTGCTTTGCTCATGAGGAACACAAGCTAATGGAACTTGTTAGTAGACAATGAGGAGGCTATAGCTTGTGAGGAGCTGGGACTGCAGGACACAATTTCAAGTACATACACGGGCAGCAGCTACTTTAAATCTGAGCATAATGTCTTTTATCATGAATGTTTCTAGGGGCTTGTTCCCAAGAATGCAAAGCAGGCCTGCACTATGTATGATGATCAAGAGATCATTAATGTCTTGATGTCTTAGCGTGGTCATGTTTTTGACAAAGTATAAAAGAAAGCGTTTGCTTCCTTTTAACATCTAAACAGAATGCTCCTAATTTAATGCAGAAGTAACCTCTTGTCCACAGCAAGAGGTTGAATTTGCTTTTTTAGTAATTTACATGAGTCGTACCTAAGCAAAATCCTTCAGCCATCTGCTGCCAGTCAATAAATCCTTTTTTTAATTTCCATTAATTCTTGTTAGAAAGATTGAAGAAATCCACCCATCTGTTTGATAGAAACATTATGTCCACAGGGAAAGCACATCAAGATTTTTATCACTCTTTGCTTTAAGGGTGTGGGGGGGAGATAATCTAGAGCAACTGCAGTAATGTGTGGAAATGTTCAGTGTGTGCTTTTGAGAGCATATTAATTCATTGCGTGATTGAGGAACAAAATATTCTGATGCTGCAGAAATTCAGTGCTAATACACTGAAGTGCAAGGTCTCTTTTGCTCTTAACATAATTAATTCTACCACAGTGAGTAAACCAACTTGTTCAACAAGTCAAGGAAAATTTAGTGGTAGAATGGGGTAAGGAAAAGAGATGTGTGATTGTATTCTGTGAATTTGACTTTAGAATATAAGTTCTTCTGAACTTATATTTGCTGAGCATGACATAATTTTAGCACAGAACAAATAATAATCTAAATAAACTGGAACTGATTTTAGTGTCAGATGGCAAAAGGACAATAATAGAAACTACATCTGTTTTGAGACCTGTCCTTTAAACAGCCTGTTCTTGTTGCTGACCAAATATTTCTATTCTGGCAAAATATTTTTCTTCATATCTGACACTATACACACCAAGAAGTGGTTATATGACATATGCCTGATAAAATTCTACTTAGAGGACTACATTTGGCATAAAAAGTCATCATCAGTATTGTTTCATGAGAAAGAGCTTTGAAGGAAAATATTTACCATAGACTCTGTTCCAGCTCATACCATAGCAGCATGTATTGATGTTGAGATTAAAGAAGACTCAAATAACTGGCTAAATATATACCCACTTGTGAATGCTAAATTGGAAAATTTTCTGATGAGAAGGTTCTGAGTGTTCCTCAACTCTTTTGCTGAGATACACAACATAAAGTTAGTTAATGCTCAGATTGGAATTTAGATTCCTATATCTGACCCTTTGCAAGAAGCTTTGTAGCAAAGCAGCAATTGTGTTTTGTTCAGCATGAATTGCAGTATAAACTTATTTTTAGTGTATATCTTCAATTGGTAGACATCAGAAATGTTTGTTACTGGTATATGTTTTGCCTTCTGCAGTATCTATTGATGATGTTCTGTGGTCACGCATGGATAAAGAAGTTGATATGTCCACCCACATCCTTCATTTTGTCTTCCAGTCCTGATTTAAAATGTTTGTTAAAAACCCCCAAATTATTTGTTGTTGGGTTTTTTTCAGTCAAACCTACTTGATCTTTTAAATATTTTTCCTTGCCATTATGATTTTCTTGTTACATATTTGATCTCTCTTTCCCCTGCGGAAAAAGTAGAATAACAAATTTGTTAACCTGCTTGTGGCTTTCACAGCTCCAGAATTGCTTGGTCTATTGTTCATAACACACCTGTCACATTTTAAATTTATTCTGTTAAGGCTTTTTTTATCTGCCTTTTTTTAATCCCTTAAGACTGTCAGAAAATGGGAACCTAGAAGATTATGCCCAGTTAAGATATAGATGGATTTCTCAGTTTATAGCCACAACGTCTGCTCTCAGAACCTGAAATATGCCTGAGATCATGACTTGTAATTAGAAGCTTCCACTGTGAAGACCAAGGCGATTGATCTGAGCCAACAAATGGGTTAAGAAGCCTTTAGCAGCTGAAATGTCGGTGTTTTGTCGTGATTGTCACCCACTGCCCTGGTAAGGAACACGACTTGGTGAGGTGATCTCACTTTTTGCAGTATACTTTAGTGTCAGGCCTCTCATATTTAAATCTTTTCCAGTTCCTTTTCTTCAAATTCTTGATGCCCTCTGGCATCTGTTCAGTATCTGAGACTGAGCCTGCCAAGATGCCTCAGGAATATCTCTGAAGCCTGGGCACTCGTTCAGGCCCAGGAAGACTGTCCCCACCTTCTTCAAGGTCAGATCATTTGTATTTTCAGGAGTGCAGGCTCTGAGAATAGATGATAATTCACTTTGATGACACACACTAATTTACTGAACATGAGAATTAAGACCATTAAGGCAAAATATTCTCTTCTTAATGAGATAATTTCTCTGTTGCTTGGCATAGGTTGGAGTTTGGGTACATACCTCTTGTCTCTGGTGATGCATACCATATCCAAATAATTTTTAAGCATTATTCAAAACAATTTAAAGAAGTTTTTTAGGTTATTCTTAAACTTGAAAGGGCCTTCCAGAAGAGGCCTCTTCATATCTACAACTCTTCAGAATAAATGCAAGCACTGTAATTGGCCTAGGTAATAGATTTGTGTTTAGTAACCAATTCCCATCTTCAGTAGCATCTTCTTATATTACTGATACCTTTCTTATAAAGACTTGTGATGCTATGAAACTGACCATGTATCAGGCATTTGATCTCAAATACAGTCCTAAAATTCTTGACCATTTGTCTTGGTGGATTTTTGAAGAATTTTTTGAAACCTCTTACAAGTCAGAAAGGGTGAAACTACCTTAAAGGCTTACAGCGCCTTAGCTGACCTACAAATGTAACTAGAACACTCCTTTCTTGGAGAGCTGTATCGTGGTTTCTTGCAGTTTCTGTTTACTCACACAGCGGTGTATCCTTGCTGAACTAGCTATGTCTAACAGCTCTTAATGAATATTGTTATTCCCAGGAAGGACTCAAAGTAATTTTAAGTGGTCAGGGAGTCACTGAAGTTTTGAATTGACATAGTGGCAGTTCCTCAGAGTTTTAAAGAAACATTAATTTAACAAATGGGGAGTTATTAAAGAACTGAATGTCATGTGTACTTGCTTTCCATTCTTTTTCTATTTAGTCCAGTCAAGTGTTATATGCAGTGTTTGCCCGAGGGATCATGTTCCAATTTACATATGGATATATTGGCCCATTTATTACAAGGGCAAAAATATTTCTTAACTCGTTGCAGTTACAAAGTATAAATGCACATGTGGACTTGGCATCTCTGAGAATTCTGGTTACCGGTAATTAAATTTTCTTAACATTTACTATCTGTTTGAGACATCAAAAATGTATTTTGTATATATGGGAGAGGATCTTAACTATCTCTTCTGATAACAGAGCAGGTAAAGTTAGAAGGTGAAATAAGCTTATTAATTTATAAAGGTGAAAAAACTGTATCTTAATGCAGTTCATTTTATGTCCTGACAATGCATCTAATGGAGGAATAATGAATTTCTGAGAAGTATGGAAGTGAGAATTTTTGAATTTCTGCTTTCTTTTAAATCAAAACAGAATCCAGGAACATCCCCCTCACAACCCAGAAATGAAGAACAACTGTACTTGCAACTCTAGAGAAAGCAACAGAGCAATGTTACCAATGACTTTTAACATCTTCATATTTATACAACTTAAGGGTTATTTTTTCATTTCTAAAAGACAGTTTTATGTCTATTCTCCCCACATCCTCTTTACTAGATAAGGAATGTAGAAAAAAGAGAAATAAAGATTCAGTTTCGTTCTCAAGGTAATTTGCACAGTAAGTCTGTCTGGAAAGCCTGCAATATATTAGTCAGTCTGAAGGACAAGCAGAAAATCCAGCTCTTTCAGGGGGCAACTGGAACTGTCTCATAAACAAAATTACTCTTGCAAAGCAAATCTATGTAGTGTTTTAATCCCACTTTTCTCAGAGTAGGAGTAGTAATAGTAGTAATAATAATAACAACAAAAATAATGTTCCTTGCCTCTATTACATGAATGTTGTAATACCCCTTGTTTGTAAATGATAGCATTCAATTTCTGAGTTACATAACAGATTGGGTTACCCATCACTGGTAGAAAGCTCTGAAAACTACCTAACTTAAAAACAATCTTGGAATTAGGGTAATATGAAGCTCTTTTCTACCATTTTTTTCCTCTTCTTTCCTTTTCAGTTAAGGTCTAGAGGCAAATTTAGATTAAACCTGAACAAATTTACAAATCATTAAGATCAAAGTGTCATGCATTCACACAGGGGGGCATATGTCACAGTATAATTTTCTTTCTAACGTACTCCTTTTTCTAACAACTTCAGTCTTTAAAATCAGTTTCGTATGCCTATGGATACTAGAATTAGTAGTAATTAATACGTGCTTTTTATTTCCAAGCAGAGATTTTTGAACATCTACTTCGTGTGTCTAATTAGTGGCAATAGTAACTGTCTGGTACTAATACTGAGAATTCAGTCACATTGAATCACGAGAGATTTTGTCATCATTATTCTGTGCATATAAATTATGTTTTTAGACAGCACATGAGTTTTCTGTGAATTCTTTTTTCTTTACTTTTGAATTAGGATGAGTTTTCAAAAATATAATAGTTTCACCCAATTCACTAAGTAATCTGGTAGCAGTAGTGCAACTGTATTTGTGTATTTTCTCTCATGTATGAAAAGGAAATATCTTTTTCAAAACATTAATTTTTTATCATAGTTTTGTTTGGTATAAGAAGCTAAAATGGAGGGAATTGTATCTAAATCATGCGTGCTATTTCAAGCAACCAACCAAGATGAAATTTATATGAAGTTTGTCTGTAGAGTTTTGTAAATGAGTTTCCAGAATTAATTGTTATTTAGTACAAAAAAAAGAACTGAGGATAATTGTTGTTTGTTACTATAGCCATAATTACTTCTATGTGACTGCTAGTACTTTATTGTAGTATCCCACTGTATTCCTGCTTTTCTGTAACAATAAAAATATAACTGCAGCCAAAATTGTTCTGTTATGGATGTAGATATCTTAAGCAGTATTATGCAGATACAATTTTCCCATTCTTAACTGGGTAATTAACACCTTTCAAAAGATTAAATGCTTTGAACAAATACTTATCTGCTAGCTTATTCACAATTGAACTTAGCTATTGTTTTATTATTTTTAGTATGCATAGATATGCCTATTTCTATACATATTCTATTTGGCATAATTTCCCAGCATCGTATTTTCTATGGAACTGTAACAGCAATATCGCATGTCAGGGGGTGAGTTTTAAGGGCATTTAATGTTTAATGTGTCTACTCTTATTTGTTAACTTGTTTGACATTTGCACCTCTTGTTTAGCACTCTGAAAATTGAAAGAAAATGAGTTTTCAGAATACATTGTTGTGTGGAATTTCTGTGTTGTCTATGCTTCTCATACTGCATTACTGTCTTGCTGCTGTAGTTCTGTTAAGCGGCACTTCTTCTTGTGTCCTTTAAAGGGTAACTGGAGTATTGCATTTGAAACTGGAACTGATTTTATTCTAAAAAAATACATCATATCTGACGATAAAGTAAGGTATTTTGAAAATTAGTTTTTCCATTATGTTAAGGAAGAATTTGAATATAATTAGTACTTCAATAATTTTGAAGAAAAATGGCCCTTATTTTGCCTAAATTATTATGTTAGAGATTTATCAGTTATATTAAGTGCTATTATTAAACATCCACACTTATTTGTTTTCTTAATATAAATAGTTTCCTTTAATAGTTAAGGGTCTCTTTAGTCTGCAGGTGTTAGTTTAATTCAGTCACTGAAAGATTCTCTGCTCTCGCTGTACTCTTGGTATTTGCACTTGGGCTAGGTAAAACTACTTGGAGGGAGAACACGTCTCCTTCTCCATAGACCAGCTGAACCTGTATGGCTTAAAGACTTGGCACAAGTGTAACAAAATATATGGTAGGGTAGACCATTTTAGAGTGGTTTGAAATTAGAATTCCTCTAAAGAGAAATACTTGAAAAAACAACCTATAATGTTGCCCTTTTCTCATTCACTATTTGTTTATAGAGACTGGAAGCCTATTTATTTTAAAGTCAAACTTTGCAAGGAGGAGAATAAAAATGGCAGACATGGATGTAATTCTTCTATAAATAGACAAGAATTGTATCTGTTTTGCAGATGCCATATTTTGAAATCTTGGACCACCTCCCTTCATCTATCTGTGAAGAGGAGATTTATAGAATGAGAACTATCAGTTTACATGGTATGTTGTGAGGGGATAGACGTACCCAAAATTGCTCTGTGGCCCATATTGGCAGGTTGAAAGTCCACATTTTAAAGTCTTAGATGTTATCTTTTTATCACTGTAAGTTTATATAAATAAACCAGACCACCTATTTCAGAGTCTTTATATAAAATATAGTAACTATAAGTATACCTGTTCAGGAAGCAATACATGTGTTACGTAGTACAGAGACAAATTTCCACAGTCCCTTAGGACTCTGCTCAGTGATCCCTAAAATGTTCTCAAGAAAAACCATTAACTAGGCAACACAAATAAATAAATTTTAGTATTATCATGGAAATATTTTATTTGATTGAAAACTTTCCACTATAATGCGGATCTGGAATATGTCTTTAACACCTAATAATTGTAACAAGAGTTGTTATATGGTATTTTCATCCATAAATGGTCTTTCAAGTCAGCTTTTGTCCTTTAGTAAAAACATAACTTGATTTTTTAAATATATCTATTTTTATCCTAAAGACTTAGGATAAATAGAGACAAGGAGACTTTTGCAGTTTAAGAAAGATGAAAACAAAACAAAAAGTACTGCTCAAGGAAAGACATGATTACAGAATCATTAAAACTATTTAAACTCTTCATTCTTACTTCATTTCATGCTTACTTTGAAAGTTACCTCTGTTTGTGGTATGCAATGCCTGATATCAGAATTCATAAGCAAAATTAAGTTAATGCTGAAATAACATAATTAAATGTATTCTCTTTGGTTCAGATGCAAAAGCTGACCTGCATATACTTTTCTTTTGACTTGTGAATTGTAATGATTGACACACATGCAGTATTCTTCGTTTAGACAAGTTGGTACGTCTAAGACTTGTCTTGAGTTATGGTTAGGATACAGCCATCATTGGGCTTGGGAGGTGACTGCGTTAACTAGTAACAAAACACTATCCAACAGTCACAGAGAGAAAGCAAAAAAGTTATAAGAAACTGAAATTAGAATTAGGATAAATTATAAAAAATAGCAATCCTCTTCATTCTACTCTAATCAAGCATTATATCATAATTTTTTGGCAAAAAAACCCAAACTGTTGAGTTAGCGTTATATGGCACCAAATTTCAGCAGCTTTCTGGCCTGAATTTCCAACTTTTTTTTTTTTTTGGTCTGAAAAAAATAAATCTTAAATATTGAATGTGTATTTTCAGTTGTTGCCTATGTACATCTAGTCAGTGTTTCAATATGCATGTGTGTATATAATTCTGCGTAGAAATTCTGTGCACTTTATATGTCTCATTTTTAAGCTTGCTACAAGTATTTTTCAAAAAATTCATTTCTATTTAATTCTTGCTGGACTTATAAATTGTGATAGGTTAGAAAGCTTAGAAAGACAGTGTGATAGAAAGCTGGGAATTTAGATTTTGGGCTTTAGCCTTACTCTATGTACAGTTATAAAATGCTGAAGTGTCAGGTAAATTTGACCTTTACTTGCTTTGGGGTTTGTTGGTTGTGTTCTGGTGGGTTTTTTGGTGTGTGGGGTTTTTTTGGTCTTTTGTTTTTGTTGTTTTTCCTTTTTTTTTTAGAGATCCAAAACCCTAGTTTTTAATGTAGGCCTTTTTTAAATTTTGTAGCACTTCTTCCCTAAAAAGTAATGGAAAGATGGCTTTAATTTATTGTTTAAATTTTGTCAAAGTTCACTTAAGTGCTTCCCAATTTGAAAGTGTCCTAATTAGTCATACTCAGTAGATGTTTCTTTTTGAAGTATGAGAAGGATTTCATCCAGAACCACAGAATTAATATGAAACCAAATAGAAATGAAACTAATTTTTTAGTTGTTAAGTCTCTGTGATTAGGGACATTTTCTGTGGAAGATCAAGTGCTGAACAAAACACTTAGAAACAAAGCTTCAGCTGTAGGAAAACAAAGCTATGAATTTCATTGCAATTGGTGAAAAGCTCTGCGTCAAACCACAGATGAGAAATGTCTCAACTAAAACATGTATGTCTTTATAGGGATTCTAGAATAAAATTATTGATCTATTCTCTTTAGGTAGCCTATTCTGTGACTGTGAAAGAAAACAATCAAAATGCTGTTTAGGGATGATTGGTGAAAATACATTTGTGTATAATCCAAGAATTTGCAAGGTTCAAGTAAATAAAAGTCAGTTTGTGTAGACCTAGGTTTTCTCTTGGATTGATTTACACAACTCTGATTTCTAGTATGAGCAAAGCTATGGGGTCTGATGGGATTCATTCCAGAATCCTCGGAGAGCTGGCTGATGTCATCTCACAACAATAATCTCAGGCACATGGTGTGATTCTTGGGGATGGTCCTGTGCAGGGCTAAGGGTTGGACTTCATGATCCTTGTGGGTCCCTTCCAACTCAGCATGTTTTGTGATTCTGTGAAAATCCTTTTTACATTGTCTTCCCACCCAAAACTGATAATTTTCAAAATTTGTTTGAACTTCAAAATACAATTTCAAGCCTATACGACATAAGGTAGAGAAACACTAAATCTGAAGTGATACATGAAATTGTTAAGAATTATCAGCCTGATCAGATTCTTATGCTGATTCCAGGCAGATGTGGTTAGGTTACATTCTGGTGTGGATTCAAAGGCAAATTGCATGCTCTTTTACTTGAGTTTCAATCTATGAATCTTGTTTTTCTCCTTTTATTGCCAAACCATCATGTTCTTACTTGTGGGAAGGATGGAGAAAGCAGGGAACAAATACAGATGCTCAATCTGGGAAACACTATTGTATCTTCCTTAGGCTGGCTAAAATCAAGTTTCATCACATACACTTCCTGACCTTGGTCCACGATAGCTCATATTTCTCTGAATTACTTTAGCTTATACTGTTCTCATTCCTCAAAAGATGAATAGCCCTGTAGGAATTTTTCCTCTTTTTTTTCCCCTTTTTCCTTCTGGTTTAAAAACAAACAAACAAACCACAAACCCGTTTGTATTGACCTGACAGTGCAGGGAGTCTCAAGACTTGCCTGATCTTACCTTGGACTGAGCTGATTTTATCGGTTTCAAAAGTTGCTTAGTGGTCAAATGACTATTGCCTATCCCGTTTGAGCTCTCTCAAAACCATATATGGTTAATTTATTCTTACCAAATAATAGCCTTGTATTTCAACTGAGGGTTGATTTGTCCATTTTTCTACTTAACACTGTTCCCCAAGAGAAGCAGGTTCTGATAGTGAAACATATAAAACTAAGCCACGGACAGGCCGAGACTAAGTAGAAAGAACCTCTCACCATATCTTCATGTTCTCCTCCTCTTCCTGAGGAAAAGATTTGAACCTTAGTACCCAGAGAAAAAACTGCAAGTGTGAGCATAAGATAAATATTTTGAGAAAATACTAGTAAGAGTTTTTAAAGAAATTTTATCTGCGTAATTAAGGCTTTTCTGAATTAATGAAATAAATGGGGCTAATAGACTTAAAATTTTAATTGGATTAACAATAATAAATTTCTGGTTCCATATATATACACACACAGGAAATTAGTTCTATAGCCTATAACAAAAGGCTGAATGTAAAAATTTCTGTAATTAGCACTAGAACCCAACTGTGCTAAAGGTGAAACAAAGGAAGTAGTGGAAATAGGTGATGGTGGAGAAGAAATAGAAATGGAGCAACAGAGCTGTAGTTTTTTTTAACTGTGGTATTGTTTTAGTTAGGCTTAGCCCAGTCTTGAGAACTCATCTTCTTGAGACCTCATCTTCATAAACCTGTTAATACTCTGCATCTCTTGGAAGCCCCTGGAAAAAGGAAAATAGTGACTTAATATTTCATCTCTTTCAGTAACTTTTTGTTTATTTGTTTTTAATAAGACAGCCTTCTGACACATGCTTCCCAAGAAGTAAAAGCAAAATTCTGTATAGATTTTCTGGCTAAGCTTACATCCCATAAGTGTTTCCCTGCTGGGTTTGGAATACTTTTTCATCTTTTTTTTTTTTTCTTTTTTTAATGTAAGCCTATAGCATTTCATAGCTTTCAGAGTATCACTTTAGATACTTCAAGTCAAAAATTGTTTAAGCCCTGTAGGAGGAAGACTAACAGCAATGGTGGGGTTAACTCCACTAGAGGGGAAAATAAAATGCTGCATTAAACTTCTGTCTCAGCCTTCATTTTTAGTGATGCCTTCCTTTGGGACACAGTGCTTTTCTCTTTTTGTCTCTTAATTTTTCTTTTAAAAAGGATAAGGAAGCCCAGATTATTTATTAATGCTATACATTAATGTTTACTTATGAAATGGAAGGTTATTTTTTTTAAAGTTGTACAAAACAAATAGAAAAACTGATCTGAAAGCTTGAGCTGGATACAAGAAAATAAAACATCTTATTTATTAAATGCACCTATTTTCATCTCTTCTTTTTCTGGTATAATACCCTGAAATAAGCATCCAAAACGTCAAGAAATTCTGAGAAGTGATATAATTGATTAAAAGCAGTGTGGATTTATAAGTTGTTTCAAGACAGGCTCAGTCCTGCCAGTTACAGACTAGCACTGCTTCTGGTGTGTATGGCTCTGACATGCAGTTCACGCGACCCAAACATGCAGTGTTTTCTCAGATGTGGAAAATGATATTTTGCTCATTATTGTCAACCTGTTAAACCTTTCAAATGTCATCTCGAAGGTGAAAGTTTATATGACCTGTTTTCTTCTGTCAAGAGATCTGTGGTATGACAGCTACTCCACACTGAAAACTAGAAGTCCAACACACACCAGTACCCCAAATGCTGGTTTTGGTATTTTGCTTCGTTTTGTAGTTACTTTTTTGATTTTAATCTTTCTCACTTCATGGAATATTTGCTCTAACTAGTCCTGAAAAAGAAAATGTTGAAATAGTATTACCTATTTTTCTGTTTTCTTCATGCAATTTTTTTCAGCTTCTGCTGTTATTTAATCGAAGTTGTATTTCTGTAAGGAAAATCTGAATAGTTTATCTGATCTATTGAGTGTTTAAGCACTGAAAAATTGTTTATATGTGTCTTGTCTCCTGATAATTATTACTTCTGTCTTATGCTCTTATGATTTTTATTTTTGATAAATCAGAATGATTAAGAGCATTTTAACTGGTAATATTTTAAGAAAGCACAGCATTATTCCTTATTTACGAAGTGCAACTAAGGCTTTTATAAGCTAGCTATATTTCTATTTTATATATCAGCTATGGTATTCATTTAGAAATATTTTCCTAAACACATTGACAGATATAACTTTAAAATTTTGTATTTGTGTGCCTATCTCTGGATAGTTGGTGTTTATTTATGTGGGAGGTATTTTTATGCATGTATCACATAAAACCAGACAACCATGTTGAATATTCTTAACAATTTTTGTATGTGCTTAAACCTGTTTACACAAAAGAATTGAATAATTGAAGTCCTTAACATCCAAGTATCTAACTTTGACAGTAATGATGAATTTAGACTTAGATGATTATGTATGTCATTGGAAAGTATGAATGCTAGACAACAAGACAAAAGGCAGCACATCTGCTGATGGAGTGCTGTATAATATAGCTTAACCCCCTCCCCCCCTCAAAAAAAACCCCAAAAGTCAAACCCAGAGAAATTCAAAATGTACTTTTTTCTTTTTTTCTTTTTTTTCATCCCCCGGGCACTCTGATCGTGTAAAGCTGAGAAGCCGCATGGCCAAAATTTGCAGCCCTCTGATGTTTTTAAGAAAATGGTAGAAAATTCTCCCTTTTTATCTAAAACATCGCTGCAACAGGAAAAAGTTTTGATGTTAATCCCTGTTTATCTAGTTTGAGCGTAAAACTTTCCTCTCCACCTGCCTGAAGCTCTGGACCATAGGTCAAAAGTTACATTTGTGTACAGATGACGTTGTTTCTCTTCAAGTATGGTTCCAGAGCTGTAGTGGAGAGCAGAGAATAAGGGTCAAAACTTGAGCTCCAGGTTTGGAAAATGAGAGTTGTTTGGAAAATAAGATCTTGTGAAATGATATCTGAACCTAAAGTTTCTTTCAGATAAATCTAAGCAATTTTGGTAGTTTAAAATGTGTCTTTATTTGTTAGGGCTACAAGTAAGATTGCAACTTCCATGCTTCATCTATAGATAGATCTTGAAAAATACCCAAATGGATGAAGACCTTCAAATTGTCTCTAGTGTTATATTTGAAATTGAATTGATTTCAGATTGCATCTGTAGTGATTTCTTCATCCTGTGTATGTGGGATATATGTGCATATCTGTATTAGTTTATATATCTGTGTGTGTACGTATGTCTAGATATGTACCTTATCTGTGATTAATTTCTCAGTTTTGCTCTGTGACATACAATTTGTAATTTTGCAGTGAATCGTTTTGGCTAATTAGATTATTCTGAATTTGTTCAATGCATGTGGAAAGTTAAAAGTAGGCCTGTTGCTTATCAGGTCTATTCCATTTCCAAAAAGCTAATTTATGTATATATCAGTTGCGGATTACTCAAAACTGTTCATATGTGTTACGGTCCACTGAAAACTAGCTGCCGTTTCTGGTGGATCCAAAGATATTTTAATTTTAAAAGAAAAATGGCTTTTTGGAAACCATTTGTGTTATGCAGATAAAACTTGGCTCAAAATCATAAATATCTCAGAATCCCGTTGTATCTCAGCAACTGATGACTTTTATGGAGATAGACACACCATGAATATAAATGATTCAATAGCTCTCTGACATAATAGTTGTTCCTGCTATGTAATTGGGGATGCTCAGGAAAGGAATTGTTAAAGTGCCTGTACTAACCATGAATGTGGTGAAAGAACTGAGAACACATTTACTGTGATTTTTAAACGATATGTTCATTCTTTTCTTCTCTGCATTTTTATGAAAACTACAAAATACAGGAATCTGATATCTGACTTTGGATTTAAGGAGTGTTCCCAAAACTATTATCTTAGCTGATTCTTAAATATTTTTCTAAGAATACGTATATTCATTTGCCGTGTTTTCATAAACAACTAGTTAGTTTGGATATACATCTTTCTCTTGTAAATTAAATAAGACTTTAGTTGTCAAACAGAATTTTTTCCTGTTATGGGCAGATACCATCTATTCAATACTGTCTAGAAGGACAATAGCACACAAAATCTATCTTATAGCTGTTTCCTAGGTAACAGAGATACATCTACAAAACTATTGTACTGAATGGAAGGAAACAACAAATGTTTCCACTTTTCTACTGTTTTTGCTGTAGAAAGGTCACTACTTCAGAAGGTGCAAGATATGGGACCAGAGAATTACAGTTAGATTCCAGTGTGTTTGTTTTGTCACTTTTAGGTTTGTGCACACCTTCTATGATTGTACAGACAATGCCAGAAAACTTGTGAAATAAATCATAGCAGAGGTTTTTACTTAGCTTGTTCTTTTTTCTTTTTTTTTGACAAAAAATGCTGTGGAGAAGAATTTGTCCTTTCCACGAATGAAACAAACAGAAAAGCAAATTTTATGTTTTCTTGTTCTATTATTGCTTTTTAGTAGTTTTTCAGAAATTATCTGTTGTTTTTTGTAGGAAGCCTAGTTCAAAAAAGGAAGAAAAAAGTACTAGAAAACTGAATTAAGTTAATAAATTATGCACAATGTGTTGGTTACTCTTTCATGTATGTATGTGATTATATAAAATTTAGTAGGTCTTTTTGGAAGTAATATTGTAGTATATTCCCAGTAGTTTCTTAATTATGTTAAGCATAAATTACTTTTCCTCACTATAAAGGTTGACGTACTTAATCCCCATTTGCCATTTGTGTGTCATTGAGACAACTATTTCACAACTAATGCTTACTAAATTAGAACATAAATAAAGCAGCTGAGTTTTTCTCTGTGCTACTACTCCAGCCTGGGGGAGATCTCCTGTAAAGAGAGCCTCATTCTTGTTTAAACATCTGCTTCACATTTACTCAAATATTGCAGTAAAAGGCAGTCATGACAATGAGATAAGAGGGTGATTTGTTAACCAAACTGCATTATGTTGACTAGCAGTGTCTCATTGTTTCCTTGTGATCCCCTTATCTGTCAGCAGCATCCATCGATCTGTTTGTCCTTACATTCAAAACGTTGGTGTAAAGATTACTTTCAATTATGTATGAAATGGAAGTGTTTTAATGTAAAATAGCTGTGGAAACCTGATTTACGACAACTGTAATTAGCTTAGATCGTAAACTAAAGGTTCATCTCTCACCAGCCTTAAGTGAATGTATAGTAATACAGTTAGAATGTATAGTAATATTTGAAAGGTGGGTGGTAGATCAAAATAGAAATAATGTTGCAACAGGTTACTTTGCTGAAACACGTGATGAAAGTTAAAGTGGTAATAGAAAAAAAATAATGGATGTAGATATTGTGGCAGAATTGCTATACTGTGTTCATGCTCTTTTCGAGGAGTGTAAGTTACCTGCACTTATGTAAGTAAATGTACTAGAAGTAACAGATAGTGCTTTTCTCTATATTCTCTCTTTATAATTTGCTTCAATTTAAAAAAAAAAATCTTCTCACCATTTTCTTAACTCGTGTTTGCAAGTGATGTCTACTTTTACTTATATACTTATAATAGCTAAGCATGTCACCTAGCTTTTATAGCAAACATTAAATTTGGATATTCTCCATCAGTATGATAAGGCAGGAGAACAGGAAAGGTAACTAATCATTCCTTGTATAGAGCATGTACCCCATGTCTATCCAGACTCCTGAACATCTATGCTTCTCCCAAGATTTATCAAGTGGATTACTTTTACACTGTGTTGGAAGGAAAAATAGTTCAGGTTATTTTTGTAAGTTATTATTTTTCCACCTCAGGTTATCAAGGTGTTTTCATCATGAGGACTCGCTTTTAAACAAGTTAGTGAAGCACTAAAGAGAATCACACTAGGCTCTAGCAAACATAAACTCTCCATACTAGAAGCCAATGATTAATATTTCAGCATCCATAAAAAACCCTACCTTTTACATAATTAAATATGATCTTCCCTTCATTCTATTTCATTAGTAGCAGAGACATGAATATTTTCTGTTAGTAATCAATACAGTATATTGGTAAGTTTAAGCTACTTTGCAGGTTAAAAATATTTCCAAAGAACATAACAGGAAAAATAAAAATGAAAAGTTATCTTAGTGTAGAACACCTGTGATAGTTTTTAGCAACTTGTTCTTGGGAAATTGCATTTTTTCACTGATGAGGTAATATAAACCTTATATACACTAACGCAATGCAATTTAAGATATTTTGTTGACACAGCTTTACTAGGTGGAGTGTGTGAACTAAATGTTTAACAGCCTTTAACAGTTCTTAAGTTATGAATGAAGTTTTTCTACAAGAAGTACTCTAACTTAAAGCAATAGCAATCTCTCAGATCATTTTGTATTAGACAGCATTTATGTTTTCTATTAAAAAAATTGGTACAAATACTCTTCCCTTCTGGAAATACGTAAAAATAGTTGATAAACATGGAATATATAACTATGTGCTCCTATAGGACTATTATACTAGTTACAGAAGTTTGTGCTGTGCAATGAGAAGTGTACAAAAAAAGAAATGCTGTAGAAAAAATGTTGTCTGTATTCTTTCTTGTCTCTCTGAACAGGCATTGTGAGAGAATACATTAGTTCATTCTTCATTAAGCTTAAGATCTAAAGTGAATGTCTAAAGTGCATTAAAATTTCTTGACTGTGATCAAAATTCCTTTAAAATTTTTTTCCATTATCTCTGCTTTGAGATAAAAGTAGGAAAAACAACTAATTATTACAGTGCTTTTCGTGGTCATGTGATACAGACATTCTAATTTTTTTCTCTATGTTTACATGGCTTCTACAATCACTTATGGAAATATTTGTTCAATTCATGCAGAAGTTGTCCAGAATAAATAAATAAGTAAATAAATAAATAGATCATCTTCAATATTCTAATGAACATTAGCATGATTGTTACCTTTCCAGAGATGAGAATCTCTTTTCAATTCTTGATCAATCGTTAGAGACATTGTCCTGTGCCTCAAGAAAAAAAAAATTGTCAGTGTGAATATTTTTTTCATTTTCCATTTCTTTTTTGAACTCAGATATGGTATCTCATCAATGCTGCTGTGACAAATCCATCATTTAATAGATATTATTAAGAAATAAACTGCTTTACTTGTGTATCTCTAAGGTAGAAATAGCTTCTTGCAGTTTTAGAATTGCAGAATGAGATTGCTTGAACAAGAATAATTTACAGGAGCTAAAATCTGAATGTGGTAACTAGGTCTGAGGACTGTACTATCTAATAGGATTTGTCTTGTCTTCTCCATCGTCCCCATCCCTGTCAGGACCATAGGGAAGATGGTCTTAGCCATCAGCTGCAACAGAGTGAAGTCAAACTGACTCTCTGAGGATAGCACAGCCAGAAAAGTTATTTAGGGGAGCCAAAGATGATACTTGTTTACTGGCCCAGTCTTTTGGAGTTCACCCAAATGAATTAGAGTATGTTAAAGTTAAGTGCTCTTTTCCCTCCCCACCACCTGGAGCCTGCATCCATTCAGATGGAAAGGTTGCTTACTGCAGCTTCAGAATGCCTGAGGAATAAACATGTTTCCTGACTGCATTAGACCCCTGAAAAGCAGTCATATAGAACTCAACTCCTACAAATCGTACGGCCTCATTCTCCATGCCTATGTCAGGTGAGGACAAATATGCAAATGCTGTGTGTAGCTTAGGCTGTCACTTAAATGCAACTTGGGTTTGTTTATTTCTGTTACTTAGATGGCTATTTAACAGCGGTGGATTTTAGAAGAAACAAACAAACGACAAACAAAAAGACTGGAGAGCTTTTGATTCTGAAAAACATTTTGTCTGCTTCCTTGATTTAGTTTCTATTATAAATCGTTCCCTTCTGGATCTCAGTCTCACTAGGATAGTGAGAAGCATTTAGGAACTTTTCTCTCTCTACCTTATGAAATGATTATGGAGGTACTCATGTGCTACAGTCACCATAATAATACATATACCATTAAATATACTAAAATAATAAACTTCAGTCTCATAAATGTACATATGATGTTTCAAAACAAAGCAACCGCCTAAGCAATTTTGGTGAGGTAAATAGTTGTTTCTCATTAATACTTATAACTTCACCATAGTGTCTAAAAAGAAGAATGCAAAATAGCTTTCTTTGATAATCAATGTATTGCTCTAACCTTGACTTCACTACTTGAAATAGCAGGTAACTGTGAATATATATTTGCAACAAATACATGGTGTTTTGCTGGTACACACTTACATATCTCATCTTATAAAACCATTTAAAATCCTAAGGTTATCTTAATAAAAAAAAAAAATCCCAAGCCCTTCTAAACTGTTTCTCTATTCAATTTAAAATATGCAGCAACTGATCTAAGAGAATACTAGGCACGCACTATTTTGTGCTTCCGTTTAGAGTAAGTACTGGCTGTAATTATGCATGTAGGACACTTGCTGTAGCAATTTCTGCTTTATAGAAGACTTGATAATGAAAAGAATAAACCAGATCTTGTCAAAGATATCCTTTCTCTACCTCTGGCAATACCACTTTTCTTGTTCAAATAAGCTTGGTGTGTCCAGTGAATGAAAAACTAGAGCTAGCTTATGAACCTTGAAGCATAACTTCTGCTTTCTGAAGTCAAATATTATAATGAAATATAGTGTTTTATTTTCTATGATATTTGCACATTTTCCTGTGTATGTTACATTTCTACTGTTATACAAAATGCTTTACCAAGGGTAACACTTCAGATGCACCTTTCCAGAATGGTCTAAATGAAAAAAGTACAGGCTTGGAAACTGATAAAACTTTCCCTAGTTTCTATACACAGAAAATTTTGTCTAAGAAAGTATCTGAAACTACAATAAATTTTTTTACCTTAATCTGAAGACCAGACAAGGAAATGGTATGGATCAAACTACTACAGAATGAATTGCTTATCTCTTAAAGCAACCATGTTGGTATTGTTATAAGAAGTTAATAGCCTTTGCTTTTTCTTTTTTTTTTTTTTTTTTTAATTTATCTTTAAACTCTTAATAGGAAATCAAATTCAAAATAGTCTTGTTTTGTGTATTTTCTTTTCAGGGGATAAATGTAAACCTACTGAATACACTGAAGTAAAAAATATGTTACTGGATCTACAAAATCAGAGATACATTGCCCAGTCAAAAGATAAAACCATTGATGAGAAAATGGCTTTCAAGAAACTTCTTGTAGATCAAATGTTCAATTATTTTGATTCAGACAACAATGGACTTGTGGACACTAATGAGTTATCTCAGGTAAGATTTAGATTTTATTTCTATTAATATAGTAGCTGTTCAGTTGTCTCTGTCAGGACATACACACATGGAACATTATGTCTTAGCATGCTTTACTTTAGGAAATGTTTGTGAGTCTCTGAAGTGGAAAACTTCATTTGAGAATTATTCAGAAATTCTGCAGTGATTACTTGGAAATTTTAATATAATGCTTTGGAATATAGTGCAGTGGATTAGAACACTCTAGGCTGTTGAGACCATGAGTTGTTTTATTATCCACAGCATGCTATCGTAAAGTCCAAGAGTATAGCTGTATCGTAGAAGTTGAAAACAATTAAAATGATGTGATAAATCACTTCTTTAATACTAAAATATTATTGCTTCATCTAAGTTAGGGCTAGAGAGGTATAGAAGTAGTCTTGCAAAGTTCATGGTAGTCTCTAAACAGTAAACTTTAACTAATACAGATCTAAACCAATAATTGCTGCTCTGGTAGGCATAACAGCACTAGATTAATCAACCAAAAAGGGATAATTCTATTAAAGAGTGTTGTTGGGGCAAATGTACTTTGATTTACTAGAGGTCTATGTTTGAGGAACCTAATCATGGCTAAACTATATTAATGGGTCTAATACTAGGCAACCAGTTAAAAATTTAAGAAAAGTAAGATTTTTTTTAGATGTAACTGTTGATCATTATGCTATGTTTTATGTGGTGTGGCAGTGTTAGGAAATATTTACCAGTGAATATATAATGCCTGAGGTGTAAGGCTGGAGTTATCATTTCCATACAGATAACTTCTAAAATTTTAGTGGCAATTTCCAGGACCACAGGCTGGTTGCAAATATAGGTATCATGTCAACTACTAATAAATTACCTGTTTCAAAAGAGTAATTTAAAAATATTATTTTTCTCTACTTTTATAAGGTTGGATTTTCCTTCTGCTTTTTAGACTCTTACAGAACCTCAGCTTCCAAGGGCAATTGGTTCCAATATCTTACAAATAATACCTTTTGTGTGAATATACTATATGAATAGATAACATACATAAGAATCACAGATATTGATGTGCAAACTGTATAAATGTTTTTCTATTCAGTTGCTACATCTATACTTTTCCCATTTCTTTTTTTTCTGTGTCAATCATAGTTTTAAAATAATAAAAAATTCTTCCATGATGCTGTTTTCAAACTTTTTATACATACTTACCCCACATACTTTTTTTTTCCCTATAAAATTTAATTTATAATAGCAACTGTAAAGTAGCGCTTTTTCACAAATATGGAAAAAGGTCAAACTGCCGTAAAACCCGAACGTGGTGCTATGTGGTATTACTATAATTCATTGCAAACACATGAAATTATTTGATTGAAAGATTAATGTAAAATAAATTCATTGTTAGTGCCATGTAGTTTGTTATTTTATGTTTTGACAAGAGACGCAGTAATTAACCCCATGAGGGACCCACACTGGAGCATTCTGTTCCCGCAGGACTTCACCCTTTGGAAGGTACCCACGCTGTAGCAGTTCATGAAGAACTGCATCCCATGGAAAGGACTCATGTTGGAGCAGTTCATGGAGGACTGTCTCCAGTAGGAGGGGAAAAGTATGAGGAGTCCTCCCTCTGAGGAGGAAGGAGTGGCAAAGACAACATGTGATGAAATGACCACAGCTCCCATTCTCCATCTCCCTGCACTGCTGGGCAAGGAAGAAGGTAGAGAATATCAGGAATGAAGTTGAGCCCAGGAAGAGGAGAGGGAAGAGGGAAAGGTGTTTTGGTATTTGGGGTTATTTCTCATTTATTCTACTCTGGTCTTGGTAATGAATTCAGTTACTTGTGCCCAAGTTGAGTCTGCTTTGCCCATGTTAGTAATTGCTGAGTGCTCTTTCCCTGACTTTATTTTGGCCCACAAGCCTTTCACTATATTTTTTTCTTCCCTGTCCAGCTGAGGAGGGGAATGACAGAGAGGCTTTGGTGAGCACCTGGCTTCCAGCCAGGGTCAACCATCCACAGGCAGACATTATTGAACTCCTGAAAGTGTTCTCAGGATTAGGAGAATTTCTCTCAGTTGTGCTCACAATAAAGTCAAAACTTTGAAATCTGCAGAGTTGTCAAAAATGATAGTGCCTGTCTACATTTTAGGGGTAATCATATTAAGGGGATGTGAAAAGCAACGTATTTGTTGTCGAAAACAAGGACTCCTGAAGTTAATTTATGTTCACACAAGTATTGAACTTCAGTTTTTAGTGTGTCTTAAATTTCACATCTCGTCAATCTTGTTGTGAAATCAGGCTCTTGGATTGCATTTATTATCTCATAGGTGTCCATATAGTCATCCTACCTAATGGAAAAATGAAATTAATCTGTTGGAGATTGGAATTGGTGACAGCGATACTCCAATTTTTATTGATGTATTTTGGATCTGAAGTCATAAAGTTCTTCAATTTGCATGTTAATGCAAGAGAAATGAATATTCCTCTCTAGAAAAAGCAACAGTATTGTTTTTATTAAAAAAACTATTTCAAGTAGTGCAAAAGTTTTTTTTGTTATTTCATTGGGAGATTGTTTTGTTTTGTTTTGTTTTAACTTCAATTATTATAGCAGTAAATTGGCAGACTATTTTTTTCTTCTGTTTGAACAATTCTACCACCCGGGTATAGTATTTTTCATGGCTTTGTGGACTAATACAGAATTACAGTTAAAAGTAATTTTAACTCTGTTACACAGTGTAAATGTAATAGAAAAATGGTGGGATTATGTAGCTCTATGCAGGCTGAATGAACAGGTTTTTTCTCATATAAATGCTTCTCTGCCTTGACTGTTTTCATTGCTGAGCCTACTCTCATTTAATGTTTTAGTTTCCAAATTCTATGTTGGCAAGTGAGATGTGGCTTGATTTTAAAAGGACTTACTGGTGAAGTTAACCTTTTAGACCACTCTGTTTTGAGCAGTAGATACTAATCAGAAAGAGAATATATCCTTCCAAAAGTGCAGGCTATGAAACAGGCAGGATTTTCATCATCTTCATCACCTCTGGTCTATATATCTGCAAGTTTTCTAGTATAGTGAGATGTTTCCTTGAGGGGTGTTTTGATTTTAAAGCATTTTGAAACAATTGAATAAATCCAAAATAATAGAAGATAATTGAATCTTCCTGGGAGCTGTGAATATTCTGTTGTTAACAGACTCATTTGTTTATCAATTTTATCTTATGCAGGAATTATTAAAAAGTTGTAAATGAAATACCAGTATTTCTATCACTGTAGACTACTTGATTACTCTATACTGTTTTTGTTGTATAGAAGAGAAAAAATAGCAGAAGTGTTATGAGTAGGCAAGGGAATAAAATGTATTTTTTTCGGTAATTAATGTAGTTATTTCTGTATGGTGGAATTGCCTTTTTATAAACAGCAAGCCTTTTCTGGTTGCCATCAGGGAAAGATGCATAAGCTCTGAGAGTGCTTCATCTTGCTCAACAGTGAAATTCAAGTTTCTTCTGTGTGTGAAGTGAAATAATCTATACTTGATTAGACTTAGAGCTGCTTTTCTTCTCTTTATTTCTTACACTACTGAACTAAGAAAGCAAAATTTTATAGAAAAAGGAAGTGACATAGCCTGAAAGCAAGTTGCATATATAATAATAATAATAAATTTTCCTCTTCCGGTCCCTCTTTTTAGTGATCTGTTTTTTAGATTCAAAGAAAGAATTTAAAATCCTTTTTTATGAACTAGTGCCTGTAATTTTAAATACATGGATGTATCTCTTTTATTTACCAGCTTAATGCAGGCCAAATAAAAATATATTACATTTTCATAAAAACTCATCCTCACTTCTGCATTTTATTTTGAGTTGTCTCAATGTCATTTAGTTCCAGTGAGTGAGACCAAATAAAACCAATTAAGAAACAGGCAAAAGAACCACTCACTCTCAGAAGATGTACTAAGTTCATCACTGGTTCAAGGAAAGATAAATGGAAATTACCGGTAGTACTGTAAGATTAAATATGCCATTTTCACATACTGGTTCAATATGCTTCTGTGGCAGGTGACATCACAAATTCAGACTTCTCATAAAATGTAATGAACCTTTGAATAGTGTTATGGATCCATGTGTGTTTGTACAGGACTGGGGGGTGTGTGTATGTATGGATATAAATCATTTTTACACAAAGCATCAATTCAAAAGTTCCAATAAAAAATGTGCTAAAAAGGAAACAAATTTTAAGTAGGAAATTAAGTACTATTGTCTTTATGGCTGTGTGTAGATATGTGTAAAATTCCTGTAAATCTCAAGAATACGTCATACCTGAGAAGTACATTCTCTGTAGATGAGTAGAGCTGTATCTATAAATTACTTAGTTACTGTACAGTAATGTAGAAAATGTAGTCTGAAGGAATTATATATTTAATTGGTTTGTTTAATTGCAGCCAAATGTATAGGTAAGGTCACGTTTTAATTAGTTTCTTCCTGTTGTTCATTCTTTAAGTTCTTTTTTTTCTCAGATTTGCTTCAGTCACTGTCAGTTACTCTATTTGCTGACAAACTCTTGCTTGTTTGTGAATTGAGAACAAATGTATCCTTTCATATGCAACAACTTGACCTGAATTGTGTTTCCATTTTATACTTCAAAGATTAAGATTCCTAAACTGTGTTCCCTATGTTGTGCTATCACTAATCTAACAAAAACTGAATATTTGCTATATTCAATTCTAGATTCCAAATAAAAACAAGAGTCCTACAGGAAACCTTAAGACTGGGGAAAATTAAGAGAGACTCTTTTAGGGATTAGTAGTGACCTAAAGCTTACAAACACTGTGATCATCATACTCAACTCTTAACAGTTTGGTCTCTGTTTGCTGCCTTTGCTGTTATCCAGTAGAAGCACTTCCCATTATATTCTTGCATAGTGGATAGTTGAGTTGCACTGCTGGACTATAGAAATTAGTTATTTAGCTACTGGAAAGGCATGTAAGGCATATAAGAAAAGAAAAGCTACCAATAGATTTTAAAATGACATTTGTTCTATCCTATATCGAGGTATTAGATTTAATAGCTTTGCATACATATTGAAAATATAGGAGTATTTCACATACCCGGGTAGACAGCCTGAAGTTTTTTTCATCAGTCCAAGTGGAGCATTTAGCATCCTCGGAGCTATTTAAGCATTGCATAATCTAACTGTTGGATGATCTTGTAGCTGTGAGTTTCTAATTTTCTGGCTAGGGACAAAGTCTGTGCCTAAAGTCTGATAATACATGTTTTTTAAACAAGAGGACCTTTAGATACCAGATTTTGTGAGTACATCTAGTGACTGAAAGATGGAAGCCACCAGTTTCTGATTCTGGGGTTACCTTGGATATTCCCTTCTCTAGCCAATGACTGCAAGGTTAGGCAAAGCAGTTCTGCTTCTTCAGTTACTTCTCTCTGATACAAGGATTCCTAAGTTCTGTCCTGTGAAAGTGTCCTTTGCAACACAGTAACAGGCCGTGAAGGAAGCAGGACCAAGCTCCGTTTCCTGGGTAGGTTCAAGGACTGGTGCTAACTGGAAGCGGACACAAGTGCAGGATTTTGTTTTCGCTCATTATTTTCTCTTGTTTAAGTCCAAAGCCACAGGTGCTGGAAGTTCTGGTAGTTCTAGGTTTACTTCTGAAGTGTGGAGTTTTACCCATGACATCTATGTGGTCCTAATACCTATTCTGGTCTTATATTGTGAGCTAGGCATCTATAATTTCAGCATTATATTTACAGACACCTTACATCTTCTGCATCAGATTAGGTCTTCCCCCTGCTAAGTGCAGAATTGGAAAGGCAGGGAAATGTGGCTCTCTTTGAAGTAGTTTGCAGGGAGAAATCTCATATCTGAGCTGTGTAATTTGATTAACGTAGGACAGTATTGAGATAATACCTTTGAATGAAATTTAGTCCGTGCCTTTATGTGCCATTTTGTGTGGTTTTAGCAGTTCAGATATCCATTTGCCCAGGGATCTCTATGTCATTACCCATTCTGTGATGCACAAGTCCTGTATCTTTATTCACTCTACATCAAATTCCCAAAGGAAACTGTCTACTATGGACATCAAATGCCAGATGGTGTTGCTGCCCTATGGAACCTGCTGGTAAATTATAAGAATACCAATTTAACTTAGATTAAGGGAAGTTAAAGCAAGAAACAATTTGCCAACCTTTATTATCAGTTTGCTTTCATAAATGGTCAATTCTTTCAATTTATACAAAGTTATACTGCTGTGGAAGATGGTAGAACAAGTAATTGAATCCCCCCTTGTGCAGTTCAGAATTAATCTGGAGCACGGTTCTCCTAGTGTTTGGTGTTTGATGTATTTGGTGTTTTATTGAGCACTGAGTGATCCTGTTGTGATGAGATACCTTTAGGAAAGTTGAACACATGTTAACTGAGTGACAAGATTAGATTTAAATGAAGGTTTTGGTTGTAGTTGTATTTTCTAATATGTGCCGTATTTTCTAAATAATGCAAATCCTTCCTTCATGTTTCAAAGAGTATTAAATTCTCAAGGGTAAGCTTCATATTTTTTAAAAACCATTTGAAAATTTAGAAAATTTTTAAATTTTCAGTATTTATGGGGGTTTCACAGTGTGCTATGAACAGAGCAGCACTCTTGCTGTATATTTTGCCTTTTACACGTTGGTGATATGGAAAGTAAATACTTCACTGTCTTTAGGGAAACACAAAGTAAAAATTGTGAGCGTAACAGTTTGGATCCGGCTTTCCCGCTGAATGCTCCAACCTTACAGTTTGCAGTCTCTCCTTTCCCCACTCCCTCTATGAGCACAAGGGAAAGGGAGAAGGGAAAAGTTATTGAAAACACCAAAATGACTAAACCAAAGCTGTATAAAAATATATATATGTATTTATACTTATATACAATTAGAATATTATGTACACAGAAGAAGGGACCTCGAACACCTCCCCCCCCCGAAGGGAAAAAGGAAAACCTAAAACAGATATGCACAATTAAAATTCGGGAGCAACTAATAAAGAATTAAAACCAGAAAATCTTAGTATTCTCCTTGAGATAGCAGAATTGCACCAAGCGACCGCTGGCACTCTCCACTTCCCAAGGTCCACAAGGCCTCGCTAGGCCTCCCTTCTCTACACAAGTAGAGCTGATAGCAGAGAACCTGCTCCCAGATCTATCGGAAAGGAAAGAGAGAAAGAGGCTTCTCCCTCTTCTTGTTTATACCCTGATTTACGTAAAAAATGGTATGGAATACTGGGAACATGACCACTCCCTCAGTTACAACCTGGTTACTAAGGAAGGCCTAGAACCAAAACCACTACAGTGAGCATAAATATTTGTGAACATTCTCTGGTATGAATTTTCAGCTTAGAAGTTTGAAAACAAATAATCCATGTTTGACTTGTGTGACAAAATCATAAAATTGTGCAGATAATCTTTATTGGATTTTAATTTTTATAATAAGTATTTTATTTCTAGCCTATGACTTATTAAAAATTTTGCCAGTTTCTATTCTCCCTAATGCATTGTTGTCTGTTTAGTTTAACCAAGGAATAGACAAGCTGAGTTTAAGGAATTGTCTTAAGAAACAGTTTCCTTAAATTTTACTCTTCTCTCCTCCAGAGACAGAGATTAATAGATTAATAGAATTTAAAATGTAAGGCACATTGTTGGATCATCTATGATATACAAGTTTGATTATATGATGGTGTATCATAGACATTAGATTTTATTCTATTTATCTTATGCTTTTAATTAAAAAAGTAATGTCTTGCACAAAAGGTCTGTAAAGAAAGTGTACAGCCTTGATTTGAAAACATCAAGGAGAACTTAAAAGGTTAACTGTTCCTATGGCTTTTCTTTTCCGGTTTTATAAGTGTTATCCATTTTTTTCCTGTCCTATTAATGATCTTCCAAACTGAAATATTTATTTCTTCCCCTAAGAAATTACCTGTGAAATGTGATATGGTCAAGTCTAAGTCTCCCTTTAAAAAATAAACAAACAACAAACAAACAACCCAACAAACCTTTCCCCATCTCTCAAACCTATAAAGATTGATTTTTCTCAGTTCACTTAGTGTAAAGTGTCTCAGCAGACTTTGGTCTGCTTTTATGGGTACTTCTAACTTGGTAAATTCCCTTCTAGTTTCTCAACATTAAATTTTAATCTGTGCAAGTCAAAACAGAGTGTTGTGTTTCAAATTCAGACCCACCATTGTCCTTCTAGGCCTAGTTACCTTGTTACACTTCAAAAAACCATACTACTTGGTTAGGCTACGGAATGATTCTGAAATTTATAAGACTTCTTTATCCGCAGCAAATCTAGCCACTTTTTTTTCAGAGAAAATGCTTTCCAGAGCCCATTAATCCTCATTAAGGTATGAGGTTCTTACATTAGGTTTTTACAAGGTTCCTAGCTTTAAATGAATGACTTGATATTACATTGTCCAAAAACACAGGTACTTTTTCTGAAAACATTCAACCCTGTGATCCATTTCATTCCATATGCTGCCTTCTCCTTCTCATTATTATTCACCTCAACAGTACAGACCATCTACCAATTTTATTATTTTACTTTTAAATTATCAGAAGAGATTGGGGTGAGACCCCCCATTTAAAAAATCCCACCGGATTATTTTAGCTATTGATGACTCCTTACAGACATCAATTTTTTCAGGTTTTGCAATTACTGATGTTATTATTCATGCCGTATATGACTTATTGATACTGCATAGTATTTTTATCCTGTGATTATGTAGTGTGTGAAATTAAAAATACCTATAAGAAAATATTATGTTTAGCAAGCTGACTTTGTAAATTAAATCTCTTATATAAGTAAAAGAAAAGGAAATTGAGGTTGTCTGACAGGCTGTATTTCCTAGAAGATGGTATTAAAATATCATGCTGTGACAGCATTTAGAAACACAAAAAATATTCACAGTCTTAATTTGTGAATTCCACTGTTTATTTCTTGAACCAATACTAAAATTTTTCTTTACCTGTTTGAATATTTGCACTGTATCATTATATATCCTATTTCATAGAATTTCACTGATACTTGAAGATCTGTTGAAAGGTAATGAAAAAGGTCTCCTCAACTGAGTTTAGGGACTCTTGTGAGCAGGCCGTTTGATCCTGCTGATTATAGAACTTGATGCCAACATAAGTTGCTAAATGACTTCTCTGCTGGCTAATGTCTTGGTAACCAGTCATATTTACTTTGCTAGAGTCTCATACAGATTGTAACTTCATATCACAGTTGATCTGATCTAACTTCAAACTGCTACAGAAACTGGCAATTTTCAAAATCCAAACCGAGTTGTACCTGGTTGTGAGTCATATCTCATGTGATAGGATATTAATCTCCCATCCTTTCAAAAGGAAAACCCAACCAAATGACCTAAAGCTCCACAAAGACTAATTTTGCTTTCGATCTCAGAGTTGATCTGATCCACAGGTCCCAATACAGAGCTGGGAGATGGCTAGGTCCTGCACAAAAGAATTCTGGTTGGAAAAGCTCTTTTAGCAGCAAATCACAGATAACTAAGATTAATCATGATATAAAATCACTTCTGTACCTTTTGAAACCTGTGCACACAGACACGTTTGGAGGATTTATCAACAGTGAGTGTATTTTCCAAGGAACCCCAAAGTATATCACCAGCACAAAGATGTCTGTACATAAACAAATATTGAATCTTACATCTGTAATCAAAATTATAGGTTTACTGAGGATGAAAATGAAATAATTGCCAGGATGATAAAATGTACATGTCTGTAGTATTATTATTGGAAATAGCACATTTATTCTATCTAATATTTTTTAAAAATTATGATTATTCTTATTTTAAATAAAATTGACCAATTATAACTGAAAAGCATCATAAGACAGATTTCAGTTCAAAGAATAGAAGCTGAGAACACTAATTTGCAATTTAAAATGTGATACTATAGAGGCAGGTGTTCTGGGACTTTACAAAAGGTTTTGTTACACCTTAAGTGTAACGTTTCATCCTTATTTGTACAGTTGAAGCTAGTGAAAGCAGGTGTTTAAAACAACTTCAGGCAACGAAAGGAACAACTCTTCTCATCCTAAATGTGCCTTTTCCATGAAGCAGCTATGATTTTAAGAACATTTTAAGGCCTTGAAATCTCAGTGATTTCTGCTCAAGTTTTCATTACGCACCATTGCATATTTAGTACTTCTTGTAGAACTATAATGGGCTTAGAGTTACTAATTTTTCCCAGACTACATTTTTGTCCTTTATGCACCAGGTGCATGATCTACACAATTTTATTTTTTCTTAATTCAGTTTTATGTGAACTCAATAAACAGTCTTTTAAAGTGTGAGAAATAGCAAGCACGAATATTCAGGTAGTGTAGTATGTATTTTTAATTAATAATAACAAAAGATGGTTTTGTGGTGTTTTTTCTTGTCTATGTAAATGGTTTTCATACTCTAATGTACAAACAAGGTGATTATCTTTTATAATGCTTTTATATTAATATACAGGAGATTACTTCTGGTAGCATAAAATGTTTGTGTCTTTTCTCTTTACTGCTCCTTTATTCTCTATTATTCTTTTAGCTATTTTGTATTTACATGAATAGTAACTGGATTAATTCCTTTGCAGAGCAACCGAAACACAAAAGGCCTTTTATGCCCTGTTTTTCAGAAGTTATCCTATGCTAATAAAAATATAAAAAATCTAATGGTTTAACAATTATTTTGGGAGACAGGTCAAGGATAGGAAGAATAATTATTTTATCTAAGAATTAACTATAGGCATATACCATTTTTTCTGTGCCTGGTACAAAACTGTAGACTGTGCAATATTACAACAAAGAGTTGCGTTAGTTTTTTATTCTTTCAGTTATGTGATAATACTTTTAACATATGCATCATGTAAAATGGCAATTCTGAATCACTATCAGCATCTTAAAAATTCGTCATATGGAATCTAAGTAGATGTCTACTACATACAAAGACCAAAATGCTGCACATGTTAAAGAACATTTCTCTAGGGTAAGTCCATTGGAGTGAAAAATCTGATAGCTATTAATTATGATCTATTTACAAATTTTATGTCCCTGCATTAAGAAACAGAAACCTTTTCAGGTCAACTACTTATATAACAGGTCTTTGGGGAGATAATAGGTTTGTCCAAAGCCTGTAAGAAGTTGATACAATTAGTAGGATAAGAAGAGTTTATATTAGTTATTTTTGAAAATGTCTGCACTTGGTTTCTGTGGTTAGGAATTAGACTGAGAAGAAAAAGACATTATGCCATTTGTACTTGGGAAATTATTATTTCAAGTATATTTGAATGTTTCTTAATCACCATTCCAGCACATATAAAGTAAGATCAGCTTTAAAATTCTCTGTATTTTCCAGGAACTTTTGTGTAATTTCAGAGAGTCTGTCCTAAAGGTATTAACTTTTAAAACTGTAATAAATAATTACAAAGTAACTGAAAATCCCTGACTTTACACAGTTGCAGTTCATTGCCCCACAGCAACCTTAAAATGATCTATTAAATGATTATTAGAAACAATTAATTATACCAGAGAACTCTAAGAGCTCAAATGCAATTTCATGGTTATAATTTCCTTGTCAGGTAATAAAACGGGATGAGCTTGGCAAGGAACCATCTGACTGCTCTGTGTTCGATTTGCTGAAATACGATGATTATAACAGTGACAAGCACCTGGGTCTGGAAGAGTTCTATAGAGCTTTTCGTAAGTACCAAGACTGGCCTATTCTTCTTTCACTTTTCTCTTTCTTGCTTTGTTTTTGTGAAACAGTGTTTTTTAGTTTTTGTATCTTGGTGTATCCAGATGCTGTATAACTTAACAGTCATGATATAGTAGTCATGATATACTTCTCCACACTCTGTATTTATGACTGCTGATAAGACCATTCCTGACAAACCCAGCAACAAATGTACCACTTCTATTACGTGTCTTATATCTTCATAGGACTTGGAAGGAGATAAAAGATTTTTGGGGTAGTTTTGCAAGGTATTTGTTCTCTCATGCCAAAAGGGTGTCGGGACAATTCTGTATAGGACTTAAAACATCTTAATCAAAAACACTGAGGTAAGGGTCAACACGGTAGTGAATAACAGAAAGACGAAAGATGTTGAGAGCTTTTATACGGTATGTTAAATGCAATATCCTTATATTTTGTTATATCCAGATCAGAAGTGATGATTTTTCACTCTTATGTACCTCAAATCTAAGACTGAATCTTGAAAACTGACTTTGGTTTCAAAAGCTCCAAATTCAACAACCTGGCAGCACAGAAGATGAAGTTTTTGCTCAATATTTTTCTATAATTATTGTTTGATTATACATTGCCTAGTTCATTAATGTATGTATATTGAGTCATTGCAGCCTATACTTTATCTTTGGGCAGATGAGAGCTCTCAGCCACTTTGGGTGATGTGATGTCAAATGAAAAAAAGATCCAAAACAACTTACAGAGTTTAAAACTAAAAAATAGTGAATTTATACTAAAAATGGCTGCATGACAAGAAGAATAAACATGAAATGGATAAACAAGGCAGACTGCCTGAAAGTTTCTTAGTTTTGATAATTTTTATTTCCCTGAAAATCTTTCAGAAAGTGTGATTGATTCTGTGATACTGCTTAGCTGAACAAATGGCTTATTGCTCCTAAAAATAGCTTGATCCTGGTTCCTGAGGTTATCTGACTGCCTTTCTTGCATTGTCCTGACACTCACACTTTCTCCTCCGAGTCACTTAGTAAGTCAGCAGAAAAATACTCACCCTCCATATCCCACCCCCAATCCTGCTGAATGACCTGAATTGATGAAGGGAAGGGTCAGACCATGACTCATGCAAAAGCAGTGAGAGTACAGCCAAGAAATAAGGGCGGGGAGAGAGAGAGTAGGAGATGTTAGGACATTGTGACATTGAGATAAATTAGTTCATCTGTAGCAGCAAAACACTAGGAAATACCTTAATTTCTTTATTTAGTGTTGTGTTACAGGTTTGGCTTACAAAAATGTGCAGAATTATACAGCATCTATAGAAAGACACCCACGCATTATCTCTGATTATATGATTAGGTGCTCTACTTCTAGATCTTGATTATGTGCATACCATGTGGAAATTTATATGGAAGCGTTTAACATATATAGCAATCCATAAGCGTTAAAAACATGTTTAAAGCATTAGCATTCTTTTTACAAACACTGAAAGCTTGTATTAATGGAAACACAACATTTTTCTTCCAAATAAGATTTTGATGTGTCTCTGAGGGACTATTTTGTATTGTTGTAAAACTTCAGACATAAAAATAGCTTTTTCTTATATATTTTTAATGAACTTTTGAATAATAAAAATAATTTCCATATGCTATGTTAAGCATTGCCTTATTAAGAATGGTAATGAAAACATTTGATTACATAAGACTAGGAATCATTTGGGTTTCTTTGTTGAAATACAGTAGTGGAGAAGACCTTACTTAAAACTATAAGGCTATCTTGGAAGATGATTTCTTGAGCAAGATTCATTCTCCTACATAGTTAACAAAATGCATACACATTCATTACATTGTTGAAAAACAAAACATAAAAAAAAGAAGTGTACTTCATTGTATGTTGCCCAAAAAGCCAAAGAAATATGACATAACATTAAACTCTGTAATTAACATAAAATAAGTACACTTGAAATAAATGTGAGGTAGATACACTGGTTTCATTGCATTTGGTCTCCAGACAGTTTGAATTCAGTCAGTTTGACCTACTTCACTAGCATTAACAAAAACAATATATTGCTATAAAAGTATACTGAACTAAGCAAAACCGAAACAAATTAAATGAGCCATCCTGTCATTTGACTACTGCCCTTATGGCTAAACAAGCTGACCCAAAGCTGAAACCAAGCTCTTCACACAAGCCATGCTAACCCAAGGCAAAGCGAACGTGACATCCTCTGTTCAGAGGCCTGTGTTGTTTGCTTAGGGCTGAGCTTGTGAGCTGTCACTAGTAATGGCAAGTCTGGATTTACCACAATACAGAGAACTAATATAGACAGGGAACCAGACCTGTGTATGGGAATATACCCGAGAAGTACTCATGACACATCTACACATTATTCCACACACAAGTATCTCCTCAATTAAGCATCCACCTACAACAGAATTAAACATTTTAATTTTCTTCAAAAAAGTGACATAGGAAATGTTCAAAATATGTGTTCCAAAGAGAATTTCAAAAACATGTTTTTTTCCAGAATTTTATTTAATAACTTAATAATTTAAATTTTGCATTCTATTTTGTTATATTGTAATGATATTTCTTATTACATTATATTGGGATTATATATTATCATTTTGAAATTTTCCCTTTTTTCAATATGGAAAATATTATTTTTCACCAGCTTAGACACTTTCAAACATGTAGAAGAAATAGAAACCAAAATAGGAATGTTCTTTTCAAAATTTTTTCAAATTATTTTCATATAAAATGAGAGAAAGATTATAGCTGAGTAATAGTGATTGCAGGGGATCATCTTCCAAAATATTATGGTGTTATTTGATGTTTAAAGACATTTAAAAGACATAGCTGTTAATTTACATTAAAAAATGTTTGTAGAATTTTTTGACCTCTTGAACAGTACGCCATCAATTGAACTTGACTGTGTTTTTCATGTGTTTTTCGTTCTTTTATCTCCACCATTTTCATGTATACATGAAACCTAATTTCAGACTAATACCTGCTATTCCCAGTGGATTTGCCTCTATCCCTAATTATAGTAAAGTAGTGGATTTGAAAAATGTCAATCTTTCCTCATTGAGGTTCATCCAACTGCTGCAACAAGTGCTACTGACTTTTATTCCCTCAGAATGGCAGTGGAGAAAATTTGGCTTTGCAATGATGAAGAAATTCAAAATTGCTATTCAAAACTTCTGCACAGAATTCAAAGGAATTGTTTGTTTGGTTTTTTTCTTGTTTATTTTTGTAACAGAAATGAGAGTCTGTTTGTTTAGTCTTTGCAGGTAGGATTTTCTTTCATTGGTATATTTAATTAGAAATTTTCCTCAAAAATACCAGCAATTCTGGTTTTCCTCTAGTAGTAGAAAAGGAACCACTCCAAGGGCAAATATTAATCATTGGCTGTTTTATGCACATAAATCTATATCTATGTACATACATATACATGCCTTGCTTGTTTTCTCTGATTTACTTTTGACAGTCTCATTTTATCTGACAAAATGAGTTCACAATAAACAGGACAACCAAATGTACATAACTATATGCAATGGAATAAAAATCCCTTTCACTCTTCAGAAGGTCAGATGCTGAGGTAGTACCAAAGAAAGAAAATGCCTGAGAGGGTGTTCTCTGCCTTGAAGGTTTGTGCCAAGTCCAGGTTCACAGAATATTGCAAGCAGATGAAGATGCTTACTGGCTTCTGAAGGGTTTTACATACTGGCAAAACTACTGTGGCTTTCTGGGTAAAGGCTGTTTTCAGTCATACCATGAGGGGTAGTTTTTAATGCAATGGCATCTGTCTGTGAGTTATTTGTCTACTGTATGCCATAACAGTTCAACTAGATCAATAGTGTGTTCAGGGAGCACCCTGAAGAATTGTTTCCTTTAACATAAGAAGATAAACTAGAAAATTTAGCTAGGTTTTGGGAGCTTGGGACTGAAGGAATCATCTCATTCAGTCCTACACTTCTTTGGCCACATCATGTAAAATTATACCCTAAAAGTGACCCAACTCCATCTTGATGTTTTGTTTTGCCTTTTTGCTTTCCTTCCTCAGCCTCAAGACAAGGGGTTTTCTATCAACAAATGTTTTGTTCAGTCTGGGAAAAACATATTTAACTTTTTCTGAAAGGGCAGGCAAAATTGTAAGATGAAGGAGCCAAACAAAATCTAAGAAGGATGGGGAATACAGTTTCTTGAAAGCTTTATCTTCTATAAGCTAAATTTTAACTAGTGTACTTCCTTTATTTTTCAAGGGTTTTCTTTCTTTGGTTAATGTCCCCTATGCATCAAGATAATTTTATGTTAGCTGTAAATGTTATCTCTTTTGACTTTTCGTCTAGTGCTATTTTCTAAAAGAAATAATCTTGTGTTTTCCTTCTTTAAAGTACTATCTCAAATGAAATTTCAAAGCAAGTACTTGAGGTGACCCTTGTGGTGGGTTGCAATACCTCAAGGCATACCACAAGCAAGTAAATAGTAATAAATTATTTTGTTTTATCACTCGGCACGTGCAGATGGATACATATATGTAGGCACTTCCCTTTCTGATTTCAGTAGAAAGAATGACATTAATTTAGACGTTTGTGAAAAAATCTGATTGAATAGACTATAATTAGCAAATTTATTGTACATAATCAAATTAATTGCTCCATGTAACAACGAATATCCTGCATAAAAAGAAGGAAAAAATAACAGTGTCTTTCAGAATTGTTTTCTATTGTTAGTGTAGAACTGTTTTAGATATTATCTTATGCTTGTAGAAGGAGCCACAGAAGGTCCTCACACTGATGACTTGACTGTAAAAATTACCCCTAGACGTGCAAGAAATTGTCAGAAAGAATTATCTAGACAAAACAAAATATGACCCAATCGTGTAGTCCTTTCTTCTATTAATGATGCTTTATGGTTTCACTGGAATTACTTATGCTTTCGGGTACCACTCAACACTATTAACAATATCTAATCTGTTATGCAGCTGTTATTCAGGATCACGTATGCTGTTACTGTACGTGCTATTGCTTTATATATTTAAAAGTACCTTCAGCTTTGAAATGCCATTCAGGTCACAGATTTGGATTTCAAGCACTCCTTATTGCCCAGGTGTTTGTATGAAGTGATTTATAAAACTTCAGTAACAGCAGCTATTACAGAAGTTTTTGATCTGATCTAAAATTACAGAACTTGTCTTTTGGCTCACCTTTTAGAAGAAAATGTGAGGCCAGTGCCTAATACGACTGTCAAACTCATTGCTTTCTTGTGTCTTGAATCATGTGGAAAGGCAAGCAGCGAGAAGTCCCCATAAATACTAGGCTCGTTATGATCACATGTGCCTAGTTATTATGTATTCTCAGCCCTGAAAAAATATTCTGAAACATCATTGCTTTCATTATAATAGCTTTACTTCTATTTTAGTTTTTCAAATGCAATTATTACAGGTGCGTGTTCAGAAATCCTTTTTTTACAATATGTATCTTTCGTTTTGAAGCAAAATAGACCAGAACGTAAAAAACACTGATAACAAAATCTAAATTAAAAAAATCTATACTGAATTACTCAATGAAATAAATGAGACTTCCCAATGGATTCTTTAACTTATCCTCAAGTCCGCAAAACCTTACTCAAAAAAATACTTACTGAATTTATACTTCCAATTAATTCAATATTGTGTTTAGTGTGGAATGTGAGTCAGAGCTTTATAACTGTGATAAGTCTTCAATAGTAAAACAAGTTAACAAATAGTAGAGGAAACATTTTCTGAGGGAGGAAGAGGTATTATTCTATCTCCTGCTACCACTAATTCCTTTTCAGCCACAACTTGTGTGTATTAGAGTGTTCCAGAGGGTGTTATATTTCACCGCTAACCTCTGAAAACACCAGTTAACATCACACTGAGCAGGAGCTATTGGACTTCATGGTAATGATTTTTAGCTCAACCTAATCTATCTTTCAAATTCTTACCTGTGCTACATGTATTTTCAATCTGGAGAATCTCAGCTGGAAAAAAATGCTCCCTCTTCTATTGAGTGGGCAGAGCATTAAACTGAACGTTAGAAACAAGGAAATATTTAAGGTCTTAAATATTGTTTCATGGATTGACGTAGTGTGCCTGAAATTTCTCACATGCCACTAAGTCAATTCATTTTGATGCCAAGTGATTTTTAAATCATGATAAGTGGTGCTTCCCCAGTAAGACTGTGAGGCTTTTTGTGGTTTGGGGGTTTTTGTGGTGGTGGTTTTCTGCTGTTTTGGCATTTTTTTAGAAAATTTTTTCTTATTTAAAAGTCTCTGAGTAAAATTGGTCCTTAAAAAAAAAGCATCACCAAAACCAAACAACTTAAATTCTTTCTGGTTTGCAATGTACAAGTCCTCTGAGAAATGCTAAACTGTTTGCTTGTTCAGAACTGGATCAAAGTAGGAGATAACTGATTTTAACATACCTTCTTTACAGTACACATTCCAAACATTTGACAATAATTAAGTGCTATCATGCAACTGAAGGTTTCTATTCTTTTAAAATTTTACCTGATTGTTGCCTTCCTTCTGGATATACACAAAATGAAATATTTTATCAAGGTACCTCAAGATCAGATATTTTACATGCTTGTCATGAAGCTCTGATGAAGTATGATATTCATCACTTTATGTAGCCCTGTTTGTCTCTCCTAGGATAGGTTTTGGGGGAATCAAGTAACAAATTTAAGGTCATGATAGGTTTGCATGAGTCAAAGAAACAAATATTTCACAGGGTCTTTGGGTATGAGAACATATTGAAGAAATTAGGAGATTTTGTTCATGAACCTTGAGTTCTGCTGACCTCTAATCTCATCAGTCCATTTACCTGGAAGCTTTTGCCTGGTTCAGTGATGTACGTTGCTAGAGATAGTGCCGTGAAATACAGGATTGCAGAGGATGAAGGCTGGAACTAAACACCTTAGTTATAGTAGCTTTGTTTCAGACAAGAGGATTGGTAGAGATTGACTTGCATAACATTTGTTACTGACTCACAGTGCCTGAGAATGAAGTCTTACATGTGTTTCAGCGAGCTTATTCAGTGCTATGGAGAATAACACAGAATGCTGAGGAAAAAGAAAACACTTAACAATTACACATATCTGGTTATGGTTAACCAAGTTCCCCAGTAACTGGTCTATTATTTCTCAGGAATCAGTTATCTGTGATGAGTTGTAGTATTGCTGCAACTGTTTTGTTATATTGCTAATTCTGAGAATATTTTCATCTCTGCAAAGCAATGTACCTTTGAGATTAAGCCATGACTGATGTCCCAAGATCCACAATCCCCACATTCGTACAATTTACGTAGAAATTGTAAGGACATTTCAAGGCAAATTTAAAATAACAATTTATAATTAGTTTCCTTTACCACCTATTTTAAAGGAAGCTCTCTTTCTCCGTAATGGCAGAGGGTTGGAGGGAAAAAACGTAAAATTCTATCAGTACTTAAGGAGTAATGACTGGGCATTAAAGGAGACAATTGCTAGCTAATCCACAAGCAAGAACATTAAGTATTTCTACTTCAAGGAAGAATTACTCATCTGGAACTATAATGAAAATTAATAAGCTCATAAAATATTATTTAGTAAGAAAACCATTGCATTACTTGTTTCCTTTGTATCTCATGTCATTACCTCTTTATCTGGATTTTGTGGCTAAAATTGGTCACCAATTTCAACTTCAACAGTAGCTGTCTATAAACACTGTTAGCCAACAATAAATAAGCATAATTTCTAAAATATTTTTCATAATTATTATTATATTAAGTTTCAATGCAAGTTATCTTTCCTTTAAAAATAACTCAAGTCATATTTATCATTTGATTTCTTTAGGAAACAGCACAGAGAAATCCTTTTTCTCTTTCAAAAAGCAAAGTGTATTTAGTCTGAATTTAAGACATGGGTGAAATGTTCAAACCTGTGCCTCAGGTTATGTCCTTATGTTCCGAGATAGTTGTTATATTTTCCATGTAGCTGAAAGCACCAATTTAAAATCCATTTAATAAAATAAGATACTTCTTGCATGTTGAAGTAAGTGGTTTATTAGTTCAACATTAAATTTAAATAGTAAAATATTTGGAAAATTAAAAAACTCTATTACAAGCACTGAAAACTTAAAACCTGAGGAAACTTTGCTGTAATGTTTTAAGACTCAGAAGTCACGTATCAGTTGCACTTAAGAAACAGAAAAAGGGAAAGAAAAAGGAGTTGCAATTCATTCCCCATATCATCAAAAGGGAAACATTTGGATGACTAAGTTATTAAGTATTTCAGATGAGGACTGAAGAAAAAGCTGCCTTTTCTGTATGCTAGTGATTTTTAAATATCAAATACTAATGTTCACTTTAGAAAAGTGCAAGAAAATGAATTTTATTCAAAATTTATTTATTTGGTTTTGTTTTATTGGTTGGTTGGGTTTGTTTGGTTTTGATTTTTGTTGTTTGTTTTGTGGGGGGTTTTGTTTGATTTTCTTTTATAACTCTTCCACTCTGCTTGCTTTTGTTTTGTTCTTGCATTTGGGTAAATAAAAATAGAAAAATCATTAATCAGAAGAAGATCGTAACAGGTTTTTATTATTTCCTGAGATATCTGGATTTCTTAAGTATATCTGATATTTCCACTGTAAAAACAAAATATGATGATACAGTTTTGCACCAGATTTTATGAAAGTACTTTGAAAATTCTATAAATGGAGTTAATAAAAAAAAAATTCCAATTTTGCAAAGCTTGCGAGATTTTGACACTAAACTGTAGAGAAAAGTATATTACAGTGCATTAGAAAAGATTTTTTTATTGAATGCTCTCAACTATCCATTACATACAGTACGGAGAAATTGGCTCAAAAATATCTGCATTGCAAATAAATATATTGGAGAAGAAACCCTTTTAGTTCTCTTCATTGTTCATGGTTAATTAGCTTCTGGCAAGCTTTTCTTTTTCAGTAAAATTACTAACTTAATTTCCCAAACATAATAGGAAAATTTCAAGTTTCACTGCAGTATTTTTCCATAGCTTTTCAGTTTGTTATATTTTTTTTCTCTTTAATATTTTACTTCCATAGGGTGAGGTTTTTTTATGTTGCATGGTTTTGCAGTTTACAACAATCCTAATACATCCATATTTTTGGCCAACTGAAGTACACAGTGAATAAAATATTGAGATTTAAATATTTTATTGAATATGTCACATAAAATGTGTATAAATTAATTTCCAATATGAAAATTGTCAACTTACTGCATTTTAAGTAAAGTTTTAAATAAAAGTAAATGAATAAAAGTAAATGAATAATTTAGTTTGGCATCCTAAATTAAGTGCTTCATCAACCATCTGAAGTTTCTTGACTTTCTGGGAGGCTTTTTTTTTTTCCTTTTTTTTTTTTTTTTTTTTTTTTTTTTTTTTTTTTTTTTTTCCTTTTTTTTTTTTTTCTTTTTTTTTTCTTTTTTTTTTCTTTTCTTTTTTTGGTTTGGTTTTGGTTTGTTTGTTTTTGTTTTTGTTTCTATTTTATAAAAAGAGTAAATGTATTTTAAAATTGTGTACTGTACACAGAGAAATGAATACAAATGTCATATACGTATGCCTAGATAAAAAGATTTGGGTTCATAATTTAATCTGATGGGTGCTCTTTAAGTCACCCACTTAAGACTTCAAATTCCTGTTTGAAAATGCCCTCTTAATGTCAGTTTTGAGGACAGCTTCTGGACAATTCCACACTACTGAGTTCTAAAGGTACTGCAGGGCCCTCACCAAGGAAAACAGTGGAAGTATTGGAAAGAATGGGAAGAATTCCTTCCTTGGTGACTCCCTCAGATGTATTTTTGTTTTCCATTTTAAATTTCCCAAGGCAAAAGTGTAGCACAAGTAGACAGATAATAGGCAGGAGAGGAGCATCCAACTTACCAGCTGATTAACTCTTCCTATTATGTCTGCATTTCTTACAAGGACACTCAAACCATAGTAATTGCTGTGATCTTACAGGTGATAATAATATACTTTCACTGTGTTCAGAGAGAAGGACGATTTTGCTGTCTGTCTTCTATTTATTGTATATACTGTCTCATTTTTATTTGTTTATTTAGTTATTTATGTTAAAATAGTTTGTTTGGTTTTGTCTTAGTTGATGTTTTCAGTCCTAAGTCAACAAAGATAAATGCAAAAGTTTTGCTCATAAAAGTCCTCCTGATCCATGTGCTGGGGAATGCCATAGAATAAGGGGAGAAATTCACAAAAGCCATGGGATTGGAGACTACAAGGACGGGAGACTATTTACGAGAACATGTGAAAGTACAAGGGGGAATGGCTTAAAAATGAAAGAGGACAGGCTTAGATTAGATATTAGACAAAGAGTCTACTCTGAAGGTGATGAGGTGCTGGAACCAGAAAAGTTGTAGATGTCCCATCCCTGGAAGTGTTTGAGGACAGGTTTGATGGGGCCTTGAGCAACTTGGTCTAGCGGAAGAAGAAGTCCCTGCCCATGGCAAGTGGGATTGGAACGAGGGGATCTCTAAGATCCCTTCCAACCCAAACCATTCTATGATTCTATGATTTCCAAGCTTTTTTTACCCTATATTTGTCAAAATTTTTGTAGCTCACTCATAAAATGTGATAAGAGAGAAAAATTAAAAAGGCAGTGCTTTGCAAGGGGCTTCATGATGCATCTCTTTGGAAGGCAGAAATGCATATCTATCCTAGTAACTTGCATCTCCTGAACTTGTTTGTCCTAAAGGGAGGAGAGCTGTGCTTCTATATCAAAATCATCTCTCTTGTAAGTTTCCAATGCTCAGTTGATTCTAATGATCTAAAGATACAAAATTTGGAGAGAGTAGGATAATTACAATATTAGTTAAATATGACAAATGCATTATTTCTATTTTCAACCTTTTTTTTTTTTAAGTGCAATGTAGTTACAAATTGATTTCTAACTTCAGAAAGATAAAAGTAATGACTATGCTACCAGGCCCTAATGAAACACACTAATTATCTATAAATTTGTTTTTGTTTTATAAAAATTAATATATTAATCAAATGGCTAAGGGGAATAATTAATTTTTAAAAACATTCTTAAAATAGGACTTTTAGGCTTACCTTTTGGTTTTTTTTATGGAAGAGGAAGGTCTTTCCGTGATTCTTACTGTAATCTCAAAAGCATTTGAAGAAAACACTTTAAAAATATATATGAAGGTTTTTTGAAGGCAGAATATTGTCCTTTAACATATTTGTTAATCTTATTAGTCTAGTCTGTAACAGTTGCTAATACACATATTAGATAATGCCAGTTGTTTTAGTGCATTCACAAGGTGCTTAGATAAAAGGATTCCACTGTTACAAATTGTTCCTTCTAACTAGTATCTAGCTTTGTATTCTGAAGTCATATATTGAATGAAGGAAAATATAATTTACATGTTGTTATTTTAAGTCAGGAAACTAGGATTGGTTTAATCCTGTAGTGATAGAACCACTTGGTATATTTAAAGATACTCATGAAAATATCTTTTTTGTTTGTTTGTTTTTTAATATCATTTCAATAAGTCTTGATCTCTTGTCATCAAGCGTTTGCCTGGTTAATGTAGCCCAGATCTCTTAAGTGTTTCTAAGTAGCTTCTCATGTGCTGTCACTGCTAAAAATATTGGATGTGTATAGAGTTGAGTATGTCACCTCAGAATTTTGGCTGCTACAACTCCATTTAGATATTGACAACAGTATGAGTGAGAGGAAAGAATATCAAATACTCCAGTCAGTTAAAGCTACTTTAGGGGTCTGTGATACTGTAAACTGTGAAACTTCTTCCTTCTGATCACTCTTGGCTTTCTAAATGTTCAGAAATAAGCATCTCATAATTGCATATAATAATTATTTATGTATTCATTAGAGAGTTACATGTGAGTTGAATTCAATAGGAATATTTATGTATGTGTGGGTTCCATATATTTGATACAATTTTCTGTCATGCAAACTCTACTCCCTCTGGTGACTGGGGACCTTATTGATTTGGATGAATATTATCTTAGATGTGTAGATGTGGCACTTAGGGACATGGCTTAGTGGTGGACTCAGCAGTGCTACATTAACAGCTGGACACGACAATCTTATAGGTCTTTTCCATCCTGAATGATTCTATGATTCTATCTACAGCCTAAAAAGATGTGTGCAATTATCCAAATGTATTATAGATGCTGTTGGAGTTAAAGAAAAAAAACACCCAAAAAAACCCCCACTCTTTTCCCCAATCCCCAACAAAGAACCTGATCATTTTCTACCAAATGAAATAAGGAAATAGGCTAACAAAATAGCCCTGTGCCTGTGTTGTATACAGAATTAAATTGTCAATAGAGTCTCAAGCTGGTTTTCTAAATGGATCAGGCTCGCAGAGTGTCCAATCTTATCTTAAGTATGTTAGCAGGTGATTTATATGGAAATGCAATTCTGACTGTAGTAAAAAAGAAGGTATCATACAAAGGCTATGAAGCAGAGGTATGCATAGTGCAATATTGTGTCAGAATGTGTTTAAAAAAAGATGCAAAACAATGAAAACCTATAGGAGAGCAAAACCACATAAGCTTTCTCTATGAAGTTATTTAGTATGAGAATTGGGAACCTGATTGCCTAAGATGGTAGAGATCCAAGCAATTTATCTGGTTGCCATTCTGGCATAATAAATGATTGGAGAAAGTGTCATTTTTTAAAAATTTGTTTTGTATTATGATTATAATTTTTCCCAACTGGGTCGTAGTAGAGCTGTATTTGTTGGAGGGAAAAATTATAGTGTTTTAAAACTTGCTGAACACTCTATTTAAGCCATAGTTGATGTTAAATGAAGATTAATGTGTTCTTGCTTATGAATTGTCAAGTTAATGTCTACTTTGAGTGACAACATGTACATGTTAACAACTTCACTGAGTTAGTACAAATGTACATCTAGTCCAGTATTTTTGTTCTAAGAGTGTCTAAGGAAGATTGCAAAAGAAGCAAAAGCATGTAAGATTCCTCTAATATATTTTCTCTTCTTTAGTGATTTTTGTCTCACAGACTGCTTCTCTTTAATAGCTCTTGATGGATGCCTCACTCATAGATTTGATTACTTTTACCCACGTGAAATTAGCATCTACAGCATTCTGCTTCAGAGACATTCACAATGTACTGAGTCCTGGATACAAGTGCTTTTTTATTTCATACCGTGCACCTCCTGTTCATTTATTTAGTTCTTGTAGGATAAGAAACTATGAACAATTGTTCTATATTTCTAGTCTGTGAAACACTTTTTTTCCTCTTCAGTTGCTAACATTTCTTTGTAGTCAACTCTATTCCATTCTGAAACCACCCAGTCATTTAATATTTGCTTGTATGGAAAAGCACCAAATTTTTGGTCATTCTTGTTGTGTTTCTCTGTTCTTTTGCAAATTTTATGTTTTTTTACAAGAGGAGGGACAAAAAACAAACAGTCAAGTTACTCATGCAACATGGATTTATACAGTGGCATAGTAATGTTTTTCTGTTTGAGTACCACTCTTTGCCTAATAATTCCTTTTATTGTCGTACATCGTCAGGACTTGAGTACATGTTTTCAGAAAACTGCAAATTATGCTTTAAAGGTCTCATACCTAAGCAATGATAACTAGTTTAGAGCCCATCACTCTGTAAACAAGGTTTGGGACTTTTTTTATTTCCTTCATGTAATACTTTGAATACTGAATTAAGTATATTGAATTTGACATACCAGTTTCATAACTAAGGTCTTCAAGCAAACCAGCTTTTGTGTTTGCTACCTAAACTACCTGATTAGTTGTTCTCCATAAATTCTGTCCCAGAAAATGTTATCATTTTATTTTCTTTCCTGTTCTCCTGAATGATGTTGAACAATGAATTGAACATGTGAATTCCAGTGGATGTCCACGTGGAACTCCACTGGTGACTTTTCTTCAGAAGAGACCTACAAACAGATTTCTTAAAAGGAGAAGTGAAAGAAGATAATTTCCCAGCCCAGGACAAGATCTGATGCCCATTGTTAGTGAAAAGGTAGATCAGAAGATACTGTGAGTAGGACTGTAGTATACAAGACCAAAGTGCTAAGAATCATAGCTTAATCCAGTCAGTCTTTAGGTTGTTCTTTAACCTTTGTGCTGATCTTAGATGCATAGCCCATTACCTGCTTTGATCTTGGGGAAATATACCAGGTATGCAAAGCCGAGAGCAGAATACCCACAGTCCTTGTTCTAGGAATATGTCACCGTGCTCAACATGAAATTATGGACGTTTACAAGAGCATCTAATTTTAAGAGCAGTAAAACTCTACTCAGTGAATAACAAAAGTTAGAAGCCTCTGTACAGTCAGGTAACAGAGCCTACCTTGAGTTCTGCTTGCTTTCTTTTTCCCTCTAAATGTCAATAGTTACTTCAGCCAGTCAGTAGTTTTTTTTCAGAATCTCTTTCATACTAAAACTACTCTCATTTGTACTTACTTCTATGTCAAGATTTCTATGAGGAGCTGCTTCGTAACTCTAGTCTGCAGATTATAGGGAAATCTTGAATAACAGTTGCATGGGCACCTTTTTTATTGTGTGGAAATATGGTATTTCTGCTATGCTTTAGGTTTTCTAACTACATTTGCATTTCAGCTAATTTAACCCTGAATTACTATTTTAGAATACAGTCCTCTCGTTTTCCTGACAGAACTGGATGAGGAGATACTTTTTACAAAATTAGGTTATTATAAAACTCAGGCCAAGTCCGGAGACCCTAAGTGTTTGGAAATTCTATTACCATTCTGGGAAAAAAGCTTTGAAATTTGAAAGTGAAATGAAGGTACACAGTAAATAAAATTGGCAAAGTATTATATTTATAAACTGAAAGCTTCATGCATAAAACTATGAATTACCAAGGCTGCCAACTCTCCTCTTAAAATTCCCATTTCATTATTGATTAGTTCCAGAAATACATCATAGATTGAACCACTGCATTTTAAATGTTTCATTTGAGGTAACTGCAAGTATGCAGTATTGATGTTCATCATCTGTATTTGCAATAAACAGGAGCATTAAATTTGGATCTATATGAGCAAAATTACTTGAAAATATTTATGCTAACTCCTAGCATTTAGATAAAATGTTTTTACTTGAACTAGTCATGTCCAAATACAACATACATAAATTGATTTTTGCATAAATTCCTTTTTTTTTTTTTAGACAAATTCAACAACATTCTACAATAAGGTCAAAACCAATTATCACTGTAACTTTAGTGAATTAACACTTCCTGTTCTCTGGATAGGAGAGCTATATTTAACACAAAACTTCATTTCCTGTGAAATTTGTTTTCAATAGAAAACCAGAAAACATTAGAAGCAGTAATGGGATAAATGCCTTTTTAATTGTGTATTATTCCTGATGCACATTACTGGCTGTTCTTACCCAAATACCATTTTTATTATTTTATTGCTGTATATGTAGTTTACAATATACAGTAAAAGCATAGCTTATAACAAAATTTAGTTCTGTGCCCATTTTTAATAATATAGTGTTATGATTTTTTGATTTGTTCTTCATCATGACTTGCGTTGAAAACAGGTGGTCTAAATTTACAGATGTTTTGAGGTTCATTTTAACCATTCAGTTGTTAACCTGAAAAACAGAATAAGGAAACATTCTCTGATCACATTTACCTTAAGATACTTTGGAATATACCAAACTTCTACAATTATGGAATTTTTGTATTTGAAGCAAATTTTTGAAGGTTACTGGAAAGAGGACATTTGATAATAGTCAAGGCATTATGTCCTCTGTTTCCCAATGATTTAGTAGATCCCACAGAAATAAGGAATGTCAAAAATTCATTGCATTTTGGACACAGTCAAGCATTGGATATTTACGCTGCGGGTTAATTAAAAAATCTGAGTGAGATTTAAACTAATTATTTTAGATAAAAAGTCGAATTGTGGGCAGTCCAACCAACACGTAGTTTACGTGATCATCACAGCAATCTGCAGCAGGAAAGGCTACTCCTAACTAAACAGGACATTTTGGATATCTTGATATTCCACAGGGAACCCACTTTGAGCATTTGACTACTAAATTTTTCTGACATCATGTGTTATTCAGTGAGACAGCCATTAATTTCAATTGATTTCATTGACAGTAACTAGAAAGTATGTAAATGATAGCACTGGTGACAGGAGTTGCTGAAGAGAAAAAATACACAAAGAGGCAGTTTAATACAGTGATGGATAGAGGCTGAAAGAAATTTTTTAAGCAACAAGATGTAGAAGAGTCTATGATTGACAAATGCTCCCTCAGAACCTAAAACTGAAAGCCATGATCCTTGGTCGTTTCTCTTGGCTGCCACCAAGTAACTGGGTAGCCCACTGCAGAAATAGTGAATGATGCTTGTAGAAAGACAAGAAGCTGTAGGCCTACAGTGTCTTAGGTCAATTTGGAGATTCATTCACTCTGAAGATCTAAATCCATGTAAGCTGGACTTTCAGTAGTTCTATATGTTGGATTTTTATTGACATCAACCTTTTAATATAATTAAGCTATTAAAAGAAGTTTGTATTAACTTTACTTGACTTTTTGTTACTGCATTATGAAGTAAATCTTCATTATATTTGCACATATGTCTTAGTGTTCTGTCTTATTTGATAAAGAGAATGGAGAATGAATCATAAAGTGTAGTGCAAAAATAGCTTTTGTCTGTTAAAACTTCTACATCTTTTATTATTGGTGCTGAAAGGTGTTTAGTGAGTTAGACAGATAATTACAATAAGAAAAAAGAGAAAAATAATGGTAAACAAACGTGTTTTTAAGTAGAAAAATTGCCTTTGCTTTTGCATCAAAGCTCCTAACTAGCATAATGCATCAAACTAATAGTTCCCTCAATTCAGATTAATTGTTTAGCTGAATATGGTTGCATATTCCTCATGCTCAGGATAAAGGATGCATTTGCAGAGGTTCTGAGTACTCTTACATGAAGCTGAAGTAATTTGAAGCTGTACTTTGAACAAATGGTTGGATACCATTTCATAAAAAAGAACAGTATCATGCTGGGAACCTAGGCCTCTTGAACACTTTGGACAGCTTTTTTTGCCTCACTTCCATGCCCCTACTATATGGTGTCAGTATTATTGCTCCCTAGACTTACCCTGAGACATGAAGGCATGTTGGCAGAGTTTTTAAGACACACAGCTGTCCCTTCAAAGCTCTTGACGAAGACTTGAGAGATACTGTTAGAGATACTGTTAAAAGTTTTTCAGAAATCCTGCTGAGATACATGAACTGGATCACCTTTGCCTTGTGAAACCCTTACCACTACCATTAGTAGTTCCGATTTGTCACAGACTACATCGTAGCTGGGATTATTGAATCACAGAATATGTCACAGGGGAATTCTGGCAGGCACTTGGCCAAGCTCCTTTATTCATGTTCAAATTGCAGTCTACCTGAATCCTTGTCTCCAAAGCTGATTTCTAGCCAGCTGAATTTCTATATGTTTATATGGAATTACTCTGTCCCAAGTACAAGACTTTTAATTTGTCTTGCTAGAATTTCACAGTTTGTCAGCCTACTCCCTCTGCTTATATAGATCCCTCTGAAGGGCAGTTTTGCAGAAGTATACTTTCTAATCCTGTGAATTTGATGTCAGCGGCAAATTTTCTGAGTGCATTTTATGCTGTCATCCAAGTCTCCAACGAAAATTAAACAGTATCAGCCCATTATTGACTTTTTTTCAACATCACCTTTTAACCNAAAAATTAAACAGTATCAGCCCATTATTGAACCCCCTTGTAGTGAACTGACCCTTAGTCTGTAAAATGCTGACCATGGCCCTTTGAGCCTGAAGGTATGGGAAGATACTTAAAATCCACTCATGCTATCCAGACTTCCCTAGCTGGGACCCAACAGTGCTCCGAATGACAGAATCAAAATGTTGCTAAAGTAAATGATGTGCGCTACTGTTCCATTATCCATATTGCTCATCATTTCATAATAGAATATTCAGGCTTATATTCATGTGTATACCCTGTAAAATGTTCCCTACACATAGATGAATAAATACAGCTTTTTTACTTCTCTAGGAAGTTGTCTGATGTTAATGTTGACTGTATCTGTCTTTGCAGCCTGCAAATTTGTTGACATTGTATTTTTAAAACTTTTCTATAAAATCATCATTCATTCATTACCAATCTTTGTATTTGAATTTGCCATGATCACAGGATGTGTAATTTGAATGGATTTATTTAAAGTTCAAAAAATTTACATGTAATTTTATCATATAACACCATTCATGAATACTTATGTGGACCACTGTTTCAGTGGAAAACATTATTTTCAGTTTTATGGATTTCCTTTTTGATCATTTGTAATATCCAGTACTGGGTGAATCTCGTGCTGGTGGTGTGCTAAATATTTACAATTGGTCTTATAATGAATCATTATTGATTTTATACCTCATTAGATTTCCTGTGAGGATTTAGAAAATGTGGTGTGTAATCCTCCCATACGTTTATTGGCACTTATCAGCCTTTTGTGCATTCTTCAAATTGAGAAGTCTTTGTTTGAAAGTAGTCAGCCATCACTGTTTATTATTTATATCTATCTTAAAGTTTTTTAGATGTTTTAAAGAAAAATACCATCAGTGGTTCAGTCAATGAATATATTGATAATTAAAGTGTCAGTGTGATAAGGTGTCTTTTAGAGTTGCATTAATCCTGAAATTGGGAGCATTTGTTCCATTCTTGACTTTTTTTCAACATCACCTTTTAACCCTATTAATATTTAGCTACAACCATATTTACTACATGAAATTCGGTTATGTCTCATTCATATAGAATGTAAGGGCAAAATTATGACTGAGAGGTTTGTGGAGATTAAGAAAAGAAAATCTAACACCAGTAGTTTATGGTCACTAATCAGCAGCTTTCATGCCAGCTGCAGTTTTGTAGCGTCCTGCAAATTAAAAGCTGTTCAAAGTATCCAAGGTAGAAACTGAATACAGACTGGATTTTCAGTGTTGAATTTTTGACAGAACTTTAGTTAAAATTTCACTATGTGGAGAAGACTTTGTCTCTTGTCTGTCACATGAGTAACAGGTGACCTTGAGAAGGTCTCTCTTCAAGTGTTGTGGGGGGCTGACAAAACTCTAATGCAAATGGTGGTGTCCTGCAAAGTTGGAAGAAGGAGAACTTAAATCTGCATCTGCAATATGCATTGGTTTGTTCTATGCATGACTGAGAAGATAAACTGTGAAACTGCACAATCTTGGATGGGATGCTGCGAAAGCTTCTATTTCAGCTGAGGGAGTGTTCCAGAGATGTCCGGACTTGACTCTGTAGACAGCAGAATGTTGTTCCAGGTCTTGGCAAAAAGCTATACAGGAAGATCAGAAAAGAGTGATCTAAGAAGTGGTTTCTAGAATCTTTGTTTTATAGAAATTTAAAAGACTTGGTGACCCAGTATCTGGGTCCATAGCAGATGACCTCTAGAGGATACATATGGAGAGATAAAATCACATTGTTATGTATTTGATACATCAATGGAAGATTCTGAGTAGGTTTTAGCATTGATTTATATTGCTGAATGTATTTTTGATCAGTGTCTTGAAACAACTTTTTTCTTATCTTGGAACAAACTGAAGAGTCAGTAGCAATACAAGACAATCTGGTTAATATTTCCGTACTTAAGTGTATATACTTCTGCTATTCTGACAGCAAATTATAGTCTGGCAGCATCTTCTAAAGGGTGTGCTACGGTTTAGATTAAGATCTAAATCTGAACAAAATATCTGAGATAAATTGTTGGGTGAAAAATGAAGTGCTCACTGGCATGATCTTCCTGTTGTCCAGACTAGCATACTTACTGGAATATTACAGCTCCCGTCTTCCCATATATGAGGAGATGTGCATTTGGCAATAGATGGAACTTGCCCAGAATTCACTCAGGAGTTGGTAAGAATGCATTCCTGCAAACTGACATGTTAGCACACTAAGTTGTGACATAACCATCAACCCTCCCCCCATCAACTTACCCAGTGATGAAGCCAAATAAGTTAATTCCAGATGTAACAGAAGGCAGCTGATGATGACTTCAGTATCTAGAGTTATTTCTTAAATAGCATATCTAAATATATTTAAGAAGGAACAAGAAGAACTAACAGGATCAGTGGATGTGAGTAGTGATGTAGAGAAGCAAAAAGGGAAGAAGGGCTGGGAAGAAATAAAAGGAGATGAGAATAAGAAGAGATGAAAGGAAAGAGTGGGAAGAGGGAAAGAAAAAAGCGGAGGCTATTCTAAATGCATCTGAGATTCTATGTAGTGATTTTCTGTAGGGAAAGCAGCCAGAAGAAAAAGCAAAGACTTATTAACAGATTTTAAATGGAATTAAATCAGAGAAGCTGTCGAAATACTAATTTTAAATATAATGGTCTGTGTAAGACTGTGTATATGTACAAATTGAATGTTTTTTTTTTTTTTGTGGTTATTGATTTACAGATAAGCACTAAGGTCATTGAATGTCAACCTCCATGTTATCTTTCTATAAAGTGTCATTTTCATATATTCTTTCTTTCTTTTTTTTCCTTAAGAGAGACGCTTTTGGAAACTATTATCGAAAAGTAATCTTTTTGTCTTTTGAGTGGAATAGATGGCATCAAATTATAAGTATTTTTGAAGCATTTCCATGGGGAAAAGTATCCTAGTTTTAAGAGTTTTATCTACCCTGATGAATTCCACTTTAGTTGGGCTATTTAGAAGCATTGCTTAGGCTGCTCACAGGTGCAAGTACATCCCAATTGTAGAGATCTGTGGCTTGATTTGGCCTCTTTGCATTTCTTCCTTGCACTTCTCTTGAAGGTTTTGTTGCCACTCATTACAGATTCTGGTACAGCAGCAGAACATTCAGTGCTTTCTTCAGCAGAAGGATCCCTTCCTAGTACTTTTTTCTATCTATATCATTCCAAACTGAAAAGCAAGCTACTAAATTTATAAATAAACCAAAAGCCAAATGAATAAATGCAATGTTCTTAATAATTCTTTTTAAATTATTTTTTTAACAAATGAAACCACATTGATATTTAAGTGAAGAAACATAAGTAAGAAAACAAGCAAAACAAAGATTTTCATGAACGTTTTCTGCCCTGCTAACTTAATAAGATCTGAAGATAGTGATATCTGTGCAATCACATATATGCCCATGATGCAAGATCAATGGCCTATCCAGCTTAGGGTTTGGGTACCTTTCTCTGTTTTTCAAAGTCTAATGAATATATTTACAGTGACTGTAGAAAGCAATCATATCTTTCTTTACTTTCTCCCATACGTTCAGTGACTACAGTAGGCAGCATTTCCAGGATCTACAAGAAAAATTGTTAAAATATAATTTAAAATATGTATTTCTGGTGTAGATAATTTCCAGTGCACAGGAATATGTCACAAAAGAGTTGGTGAAATGTGCGGAAGCTGACAGGATGCACAGAAGTAATAAACTAAAGCTTTTCAGAAACTTGGTGATATGCATAAGTTAGTGTTAATGTGATTTTACAAGCAAAACTAGAAAGGTGTTTTGGAAATGGTGCATTGCATTTGACAAAAATGAACTATGTTCCTTCCTGAGAAAAAAGAGAATAAGTCATGTTAATAATGACATGGAAAATTTCTTTCAACCTAGAGTAACTTCCAAAATTTTTCAGTTAATATATTTTTTTAATATATGTATGCCTTTTCTCTCCTTCTTCTGTGTTTTTTTTCTCTTTTGTCCATCTTTCTTCATACCTTTCTCACTATCATTGCAAAGACTCAGCACAGCAATTTTGGAAGCTCATAACTGAAGCTCAGTTATGTGCATCTAAAAATATTAACTTCAGAAAATTAATCTGTGAGATTCTACAAAAAAAGATCTGAGACTAAATTTACCATCCCATCAGTGTTACATCAATACTTGATAACCTTGCTTTCTGCTGCTATTGTTTTTAAAAATTGACACATTTCAGTCCCATTCTGCAGCAGTCATTGTTAGCAATACACTAGCATAGCAAGAACTAATTTTCTATTTTAAAGAAAACATCTAAACCTCAAGGGCAGACAGTACTTTTTTACTGTCAGTGTCAGTGTTGTTGGGGAGACTCATCTTCTCCATATCCTGAATAAAGCCACTCTGCTGAGTTTACGGTGGATGCAAGTGTAAAGTGTTGAACACTAAATGAGAAAATTGGTTGCAAGTCTGTGAGGTTTTTTGAAATTCTAATGAATCTCATTTGAAGTATATATGCTAATATTGCTCTATGATCTGCTAGATTCTCATTTCTGCTTTACTTATGCATAGGTAATTTTTAGTGCATGTTCTCCTCTTAAAATTAAAAAAAAAAAAAGGATTTTGAAAAGTAACTATTATTGTAAGAACAGCCCTGTTTAAGAAAATATATCAGAAAATGTTATAATGCTATGCATACACAGTCATTCATATGTGTCCATACAAATGATTGGACAGGTAAGAATACTGAGTCTATAAAAGCTGTGAGTTTATAAACACACAGAAACCTAAGATCCCATATCTGACTACTTTCAGATCAGCAATTCCAGTAATATGAATCAAATCAAATTTTAACCCATCACAATAACTTTGAAATTTCCCTTAGGATTCACTGAATGGTGCATGAAATCAGTTACAGAACATACTGAGAGGACATGTTAAGGTTGAGCAGGCAGTTTCAGTCTGCTGAGATGATAGTAGAAACAGGAGGGAGGGAGACTGATTATCTACCACTTTGTTTACTGTCTCTTCCAGAGATGTAAATGCATAAAAGCTGAAATTCCATTCTTCTTCATAAGGAGAAAGAACTAGTCTGTCAATCGGGATATGAAATGTTTGTATTGTTTAACTTATTCCTGTGAGAAACAGGCTGTGGACACCATGGGTGCAGATTACAGATTTCCCCTGCAACAGAAGACTTTGAAGCCGTATAGATCAGGAGTTGGCTTTCTTGGCCCATGTTTTCCTCTCAGCTGAAACAGTTTTCATAACAATTGAATGGCCTCTGCAAATTCAAAGGGTTCTCATAACAACACTGTCTGTAGAATGAACCCTTTATCTGCACTGTTGTAAATATTGTTCACATATGTAGTAGTGACACTTTTCAAAACACACTCAGGTTTACCTAGTATTCCTGTAGTACTGATAAAAGAATATTAGGCTAACTAATACATATAGATATTTCTTCATATTTTCCAAAGTGAGTTTAGCCAGATTTGAGTGACATATCTTTACAGTTTTTTTATTTCATATATTTCCTGTCCATTAAGTAATTCTCCAGCTGTCCGATATGGTTCAAGTTTGATACAAAGTAACCATGATACAGTTGAGAAACTCCAAGAATGTATTTGGATTGTCAGTCAGTGCTGCTAATACTGTACTTCTGGTAATTCTGATCTTGAGTGATGTATTCAATGAGGTGCAGCCCACAGCTCACGGAAACATTCTCTGTTTCTGTATTTGATGACCAGGGAGCCTTAAGGAATCGATGACTCCTCATATGTCTATGAACTGTGCTTCTGAACTACTTTTTAATGATCCTAGTGCCCCGAAGAGCAAGTGAAAGTATATGTTTTATTGATTTTTATAAAGACTTCAGTGAATCATTATAGTGCATGTTTCACTCCTTTATAACTTGAGTTCTCTTGAGTGCTTTGCGCTGTGCGCATCTGTGAGAAACACAAGGTCTTGGGGAGGAGTTTAATTCAATGGACATAGCAAGTGAAATTTATTTAATTGAAGTAAGAATTAAATTTAAAACACGTGCATAACGAGCTCTGAAATTTTGCTTTAGCATTATCACTTTTTGAATTTGAAACTAACAGAAAGTGATTATCGCTGATTTTCATAATGATTGCCATCATTAACATTTTAAAAAAGTTAAAACTTTTGTAATATGTGAGCAATGACGTTCAGAGGAAATCCGATTAAAAGCAATTAAAAATACCAGAAGGGTAAAATTATTTTCAAGAAGTAGTACACACTGTTTAATAATTCAACTGCATTGCAGTTAATTTACTTTTTTCATTAAAAATGTTAAGATACCTTAAATTATTTTCCCTTAATTTACTAATGAACTTCAGGAAGCTTCCTTTCTTTAAAAAAAAACTTGGAAATCATATTTGCTGGGTGATTTCCATGTAAAATTAAGAAACATGCCTTAAAACAATAAAAATTATTGTATTGGTCCCAGGTCCAGCTAGTCCAGTGCTTTCTCTCCACATGAACTTAAGTTGATATCTAGAGAAGTGTAAGAAACATATCATTATAATTTCTTCTTACTCTCCAAAGTGTTTGTGTAATCTCTTCCCGCACATGTAAGCTTCTGGAATCCACAAAAACCTTTGGAAAATACTTTTTTTTTAGATCTGTCACTTAAACATGAAAACTACTGTCCTTCGTTTTGAACCTGGTCTCCCACCTATTTATTTTGATGGCTTTCCAGTCTTAGAAGAAACAATAAGGCATCAATACCATGACAGCCAAGATTTTGTTGACTTCTGCCAAAGCTCTTTGCATTATCTGCTTTGCAAAATAGAAATTGAAACCTATCTGATTTTTTTTTTAATATTTAAACTGATCTATACCCTTGTCATACTTGTCTTTCCTCTGAGCTTTTACCCACTTTGCAGAGGACACAGAGCTGCATATGGTGTTCATGTGGGCAAATCATAGAGCAAAATTATGTGGCTTTTTGTTTGCTTTTAGTTCTTTTCCAAAGAACTCCTAATCATTGGTTTGAATTTTTCTCTGCTAGAGAGGACAGAGTTGATAAAACTGCTTATCATGACTCTACTGTTTCTCTCCTGACAAGTCAACTTAGAGCCCATTGATCTAGATTCAAAAGATTGCTTTTGCTGTTGTTTAATGCTTTCCCCTCCCATTTAATTTATATACCATTTTATTGCTTGAGTTATCAGTCTCATAAAGTCCTTGAGCTACTTCTTACAGCCTTCATTCATTCTTACTACTTCAAAGAACCATTAAAACATATAGACTTTACTTCAGTGGTAAGCACTTTATTAGTACATACATCTATAAACTTTTGTTAAATATAATCATCTATAATTTATTTAGTAATTTATTTCAGATGATATTTAAAAATTTTCTTAAAATATATTTATTTGCTTATGGAGTAATTTTTGGTCCTAAGAAAATCAAAGATGAAAGCTGTTTCAATATTAAAAGAATTTGATGTTAAGTTCACTGAAGCAAGAGGCCAGCTGACATATTCTACTTTATCCTTTGTATTTTTAAAACCTGAAGCACTCTTAATGCTTCTAGTTATTTGAATAAAAAATACTCTATCCTTGTGAGAGGAAACAGAAACCATGGGGTGTTAGCTTCACATTTGTCTTTCAGAGAAGCTGTAAGTTCTCTCAAAAAATAAATACTTCTAGGATGACCTATCAATCACTCTGCATTAAATCTCATTGACTGGTACTATAAATAAATGCAGAAATTATTGTGTTTTCGTTCATGTTTTCTGATCACGTTCTTATGAAATTGGTTTATACAGGACTTCCTAACTACATGAGCTATTACAATATTATAATTTTCAATAAAAAATGTTTTCTAGTCTCTTTTCAGCAAAGACAAAAGATGAATAAGTAGTAATCATAATGGTAATACTTTTCAGTTTTGAGTAGCAACCATATTGCTGTAATGAAGAACTAGAATCCTCTGCTACCCTGAACATAAGGCTGAAAATAAGACTTGAATTTTAATCCAGACTTTGCTAAAACATTGAGGGGTTGTGAAAAAGTTATTTATGCCTTTTTTTTTCTTCCTTGCTCGTGTGTGTACCATTAAATGATTTTGGGTACCAGAAATACTTCTTTGCTGGCATAAGACCCTGGAGAACAACCACTCATGAATCATGCTCTGTTACTTTTCATACTGAAACATTCTACTAAATATGTGAATAATATGTTTACAACAAGTTCAAAGCAGAAGATACAGCAGAAAATGACAAAATTAGTCATGCTAATAGTGATGTGTGCTGATTTTAAAATTGCTGTAAAAGAAGAGCAAAATGACACTGATGGAAAGCTTTTGTTATGTCATTTTGAGTAAATTGAGATCAATGCCAAAAGAGCAAAAGGCACATTACCCAACTTCATTTCAGCTATTTCAAGCCAACAAGTAATGTTATCCTTTAAGTACAGAGCTTACGGTAGTTCATGGAAAAAAGACTTCTTTGGTAGCTTTTAAAAGTTGTTTTATTTTAAATTAGGTTTGAAATAGGCAAATAATATAAATACAGGCTTGATGTGGTCTTAATTTTAAATAGTGGGTACTATTTGGCATAATGTTCATTGAAGAGTGTTTTGTGGCTGCTATGAATAAATACATAGGACTTATGGAAGTTAATAAAAAGGTTCAAATTGAACATATATTAATGGAATTGAATTAACCAAGGCAGTCTACAGCTGAGTAAGATCTTCCTCATTTAACAGATAATCAATTATAAAGTGATCCACGAACTACAAATGTGACATCTTCTCATACTTTTTAGGTTTCAAAACCTTTTATTCAGAGTGATATTGTGGCTGTTCTTTACTCATCCTGATACAGTAAGGAACCACTTAGTCTCAATAAATTTCATGTGCTTTAATGTTTCTCTTTCTAGTAGCCTGATTTGGTATTCTAAGGTCGCAGATGAGTTTTATGGTTGTGTACAGACCCATACAGACTATTTTGGGACATTAAAGGAGTTGAAGATTAGATTTTTTTTCATGTATAGGGAAAGAACTGAAATAGCCCAGCTTCTACTATTTATTCTTTAACTTCTTCAGAAAACTCAAATCCAAGTATAACAACTCTTTTCATAAATGTGCTAAATTTAGAGCATCAAAATGTTCCATTTTATGTACATTGACCCAATGTACTTAGGATTAAGAAAACAGAAAGGTTGGTCAAAGCACTGTACAGCTATCACTATCTTTTTTTCCCTAAGAGAAATGTTTTAGAAGTGCAATAATATAATTTTATCTGTTCATTTACAAGAATATCTGGACTTATACTTGACTTATACTAAGAATGACAACCCAAGATGTATGACTCTTGAAAAAATAATTGTTAAAATAAGGTTCCATTATTGATTTATTTCTATTTCTGTTGGGATATTTTTCCAAATGTCAGCTTTGAAAACTCCTTTTTCCCACCTTACTCAGTTTAATTACTAAATATTGGTCAAACTGAGAAAATTTAAATACACTCTATTCTGATTGATCATCATTTGCAGTATTGTAATACCTTAGAGTTATTAGTGCTTAGCTGCTTTTGCTTGTATTGCTCAAGAAATTTTAAAACATTTTCTAAAGACAGCTGCATGTGGAGCTAAAAGCCTTATATGTGAACACACTCACTGTGTTCATGTCTTTTGGACTGTAAGCTGCTTGGAGGCATTGTTTATACCTTCCAAAAATTCCTGCCTATGGGACATGTAACAGAGATGAACTAATACTTTAAGCTTAAAAACAGAAGTAACAATGGTGTATACAGTAGTGATGATATGACATTGCAAAACAAAGTATACCCCCAAAACCAAAAGATGTCTGATAATTATCCATTTTATTTGTTGATTCAGTTGATATCATTTTGCATTTGATTTCAGTAAGTACTGAAGATATTTTAGAAAACGACCAGAAATATATTTATATTAGAAAGTATTTAGAAATTTATAATAGAAAAACTGTTCTTAATTTGATCTAATTTTAACTGAAGGACACGCAAAAGTAGGTCTATAAGGACGTGCAAAACTAGGCCTATAATATAGATTATAGATAACGAAAGAGAAGCAGTGAGGAAAGAAGTGCTTTCATAATTTTCAGTAAAGCCCTTGGTATGATTACACATTAGACTCTGTTTAGTCAGCTAAAATCTGGGGAATTAGTAATGATAAAATGAATAAGGAGCTGGCTGAAAGGGAGATGATATGGGTTCAATGAAATAGGAAAATAACACTGTGAAGAGTTTTTATTGAAGTTCTCCAGAGACCACCTGGGAAAAAAACTTTTTTAATGCTTGGAATTGGATAACATTGAAGCCTGACACATTAAAAGGGATATGAAAATTAATGTTACAAAGTACAAGAACTTATACTTGGTTAATAGTAAGAAATTAGACTTTAAGCCGAGAAGTAATCTATTGCAAAGAGCACAGTAGAAGAAAATTGTGTGGACCTGTCATTCAAAGGGCAACTGTGAGGAACCAGATGAGATTGGTGTGAAAATGGCAATTGCATTCTACTGACATATTGACTGAAGTCATGCAGGAAAAGATATGGATTAGCTGACACATTGCACTTCATTATTCTAAATATTGTGTACAGTTTTCTCTCGTGTTTTCAAGAAGGTTGAATTCAAGCTGGATGAAATACAGTGATAATTTCAGTAATGAAAAACATGGTGGGAGGAACCAGAAGAACTTGGCTCAGGACCATTAAGCAGGATGAAGTGTAGTGGAGTTTGCAGAATGGCTGGAACAGCCAGGAAATTTGTCAAACCCTTTCAACCACATAACAAATATTCCTCAACCAATGCAGGAATATCTTATATTTAAATAATTAGTTTTGGTTTGGTTTACTTGTTTGATGTTTTTTCTTTGGTTGGGGTGTTTTGTTTCTTTGTTTGGATTGTTTGGTTGGTTTGTTCATTTTTGTGGGTTGGTTTTTTTTGTGGTTTTTTGTTTGTTTTCTTGTGTTTTTAAGGGGTTTTGTTTTGTTTTGTTTCTGTATTTTAAAAGCTTGGATATTTTTGAGCCTCTTCAGAAGAGTTCCTTTTTCCTGGTCAGTGTTAAAGTTTGAAAATGTCTTCCCAATAGTTAACATTATTCTGCTTCTCCCCTTTTTGTCCTATTTTACGATTGCCTCATTTTATGTTATTTCCAACCAAATATTTTTACACAGCTGTCTGCTGTCTTCATCTCCTAACTATACATCTAGCTTTTAGTTAAATGTTTGCGTTGTTTGAGGTTTTTTTGTTTGCATTTCTCTCCTTTGTCTGAAAGAATGTAATCAGTAACTTTTGTAATTAAGAACCAGGGATGCATGTCAGATTAATATTGCATCTGGAGGAGTTACAAACAAGCTCACTAATAAGGTACACTGTAGTAGAGCATTCACACTTCTGATAATGGCAAGCTATAAAAGGTAATATCTGATGGCTACTTATATATATTACTGCTCTGTAACCAACAATATCCACATTTACTTTTTGGCTCGGTGATGGTGTCAGTAAACAGAATTCATTTCACTTCCATTTTTTCTAAACCTTTACTCTGCCTTTACATTTAAAATTAAATAAACAAAATGTGTATGACTAAACTTCAAATAATTATTATTGATCTACAAAGGCAACATGGATACAAAGCTACGGGTTGCCCATGTTGGGGATATTGCTCAGTGACCTGGCATCATTATCTGTCAAAAAAGCATGTCATCTCAGAACCAGGTTTTTATTTTTTTCAAGGAGGAAAGAAGAGATAGTAAATGCATCATTTAGTTCCTGGGCCTATCTTTTATGTTTCCAAAGGAATATCATGGAGCCTGGGCTCTGAGAGAGGTGCTGCTCCGTGCACCTGAGAGTTTTTTGCACAGACCACACCCTTCCACCCCCAGCAGTGTTTGCCTCTTTTAACATTGCTGCAGACAGTTAATGGACAGGAATTTTCAGGGAGTGACCTGTCAAAAAGCTCTGCACTAGGTACTGCCATGTAAGCTTAGGGCTTTTTGGGTTGGGTGGTACTTTTTTTCCCCCCAGTAAGAAGAAAACACATACGATAGTTTTCCCCTTAGAAAATAAGAAAAGCTATAATGCAACTTATATACCTTTTTTTCTGTGAAATAATAATTTATAATATAAATACTTTTATAATATATGAAGGTTTTTCACATAAGTGTTCAATATTTTGTGGGAAAGCAATGATTCTTGTGCATTTTATTAGAGTAGGGTTTTTTTTCATAACTTTTAAGAAATATGTAACATCAGTGCATTGACCAGTTCCAGGCAGTACAACTGTTTATTCATTTTGCAAAATTTTGCACTTGGCTGTTTTGTTACAATATAAGCATGAGGTAGCTGTTGGAATTGGCATCTAAATACATTGTATTGAAAACTGAGAATTTTTAAAGAAATTCTGAGGGAATTCCTCTGGCAAAATTTGTTTTATCATTTATTATTATTAATATTAGTAGCAGTAGTAGTTTCAGGGAGTCCCTGAAACAACATCTCAACCTTGGCCACATTGATCACCATCACTGGTCTGCTCTGGCCTCCAGTTGGGAGGCCTGGAGACACACTATCCACAACGCTGCTGCTTCTTGTGAGAATAGACGCAGGATCACTCTCGAGGAGAAAAGACAATGCAGAAAGAACCGTGTCCTTTCAGTACCACCTGGGGAGTCATTCTGCTGTGCCCCTTGCAACCGGACGTGTCTATCTCGCATTGGCCTTTTTAGCCATCAGCGCGCTTGTAGCAAGCGTGGGTAGAGTCCTTCACAAATCTTCATTCATGAAGCCTAGCCATGATGATGATGATGATGGAGTAGTAGTTTATAATTACTATTAACAAAGTTTAGAAAAAGAGCAGTTGAACTATTAGCGTCAACAACATGATACAGTAGTCAGTTTTGATTTCAAAATATCATCTGTGCTAATGTAGTAAATTTTAAATTTTACATTTGATAGATGTTCTCTTCTATAATGTTGTGCTCTAATCAAAAATTATAAACACATCCATAATAGTGACTGGCCTTATGTATACAGACATACATAATAATAATAGAGTTAATTAAATAAAGGCTTTGAAATCTTGTAGAATTTAAATTGTCTGTGTCAGTTTATCATGTGAGTTTATCATTAGCAGTTTTCGTAGAGGGCCCTATAACACCGGATGATTTCATGATCACTACTTCATGTCTTGAAGCATATTGAGTAGTGACTTCAAAAAATACAGATAAGTACCCCTTTATAAATGGAATATCAGAATACTTCTCTACCTTTTAAGATCTTTGCATAGTGAACTCAGTAAAGGGGCAAAATATGTGTACTATTAGTTGGCTACCAGTTTTGAATCATTCAGTAACCATGCAGTTATCTCTCAGTAAGTCTGCATGATAGTGTCACTGAAAAACCATCTCCTGTAACATAGAAGCTGGAGTGCTTCTGAGGATGCAATAAGTTTAAAGAACTACAGTAAATAGCAGAATAGTCAATTTAATTTGTACATATTGCTTTTCTTAGTGTAACGCATTGTGTCAGGTAATGCATCTAGTTAAAAAACGTCAATCTCATTTGGGTATGTCTGGTGGGCACTGTCACTTCCATTTTGAGTCATAGAGCAATCCTTCTAAAAGAGAAAAGAATCAGGATGGGCTCTCTTTGGATCTAAATATAAAATTGTTATTTTTAATCACATTTTTTAACAATTTAGTTTGATTATTTAACAGCCAAGCATACTTTCCTGAGGATATTGTTATATGCTTTTCTAATGCTTGCACAATGGGAGGGTATGAAGTATTACTTTTATGAGGCTAAAAAAAACATATAGAGGATCTTAGCTTCCTTATAGATTCCTGCTTTGTTATCATGAAAGTATTAATGTCTCTCTCATATGAAAGTATTTTGGTAATTAAAAAAGAATAGTTACATGATGCCTTTTGTAGTTTACTTGAAGAATGAAAGATAAAAAGAGTAGAGATTTTTCATGCTTTTGTGGAGAGGAAAAATTGCTATATAGTTCTTTTGCCTAATATGACAAAATCCTTACAGATATAGAATTTTGATATGCATTGTTAAGTCAGGCACACTCTAAGTGAAAAAGCCAACTCTCAGCTGATCAACCTGTAACCTAAGGCAATTACACAAGAGGAAGAGTATACAGTGTCATCAATTTGATGTGTATCACTCCTTTTTTATGCAAGTGTCCAAATGAGTTCTGAGACATAGAAGTGAAGTGGCCTTCTGTTAATATTAGGGCTATTTAGTACATAGATGAGTGGAGAAGGATTCAAGGTCTGGACTCCTATTGCACATCTAAATTTTTTTAAGATTTTTTAAAAACATTGAATAATGATGAACTGTTAGTTAACATGAAAAAAATGGAATGAAGGTTCTGACTACTGTGCTGCTCTGGCATTAACTGTCAGATAACTTCCGGTGTCTGACTTTGGATACACCATCATGTGTATTAGTCTTACCTCTGAAATTCATTTTCGTGTTAAATACGTCTTACAGCGTGATACTTGTCAGTCAATGTAATTGAAATGTCATGCTGACCTTTATTTGAAATGCTCTGAAATTCCTGGGGTTTTTGGAAGTTGTTTTTACTTTCATTCCATTTAAAATACTTAAATTACCGGTGTTCGAAAAGCGCGTGGTAATTAACTGTATGAAACTGGCTGCTAATTGATCTTACAAACAATATGTCTTTTGCAGATGTAGTTCAGCTGAGTCTGCCTGAAGATCAAAAAATAAGCACCACTGCAGCAACAGTGGGACAAAGTGCTGTCTTAAGTTGTGCCATCCAGGGAACCCTGAGACCTCCCATCATCTGGAAGAGGAACAATGTCATTCTGAATAGATTAGATTTGGAAGATATCAGTGTAAGTAAAAGAAAGTTCTATTTAACAGCTTATTATCAAAACTTGTCATAAATAGTAGAAAAGTAATATATAACAAGCTCCTTACTCCTGATGTTTCAAAGAAAAGAAATGGAAATTATGTGCCTGCCAAATTCTGTCTGGTTTTATTTTGCTTTGCATTTGAACCCTTGCTGTTAAATATAGAGAAAAGATGTTTCACAGACCAATCATTTAAAAGAATAAATATAGCATGTGAGGACCAAATTGCAGCCCAAAATGTAGTCTGAAATATACATTCAGGGTTATACAGTCTTCAAATATCAAGAAGAAAACAGAAATTTATGAAATGAACATTTTAAGAAATGCACACAATCTGTACAAACAGATCATAATAATAACAGCCTTATCTTCTAAGAGTTCAATGGAAATGTATTTTTTCCAAAATAAGTGCTTCATAATAAAATTGATTCTTTTGCTCATTTTTCCAAATATTCAGCAGTGTGTATGGTTCCTCTCAGAGAATGAAAAAAGGGACATTAGTATAATTTATATTTTATTTTTTTTTAGGAAGGCAAGTATTTGCCACCTAACTTTGCCTTGATCTCAAAATACAGAGAAAAAGAGAAAATGAGAAACATAATTACATCTTCTGACAAAACTCTAAAAATAGGCTTTCCGCTGTATTTTGTGTGCTTTTGGGTATGCTTACTTTGCTTCTGCCATTTTGTATTAGCAGAGTTATAAATTTGATACATTGGGAATTGGGCTTTCTGTCTGACCCCAGTGAGTCTGAAATCCCCAGAACTGTTATGTTTGTGGAATACCATCACAATCAAATATCTAGTTTGTCTATTTTTTTTTTTAAATGAATATTATTTCGAAGGTGGCAGTTGTTTTCACGCATAATCTTTGTTTTGTTTCTGGTTTTGTTAGTTCTGTTAGTAACCTCATTTTCCTCACAGTGGTGCTCTGTAAAATAAGGGCCAATTTCAAAGCTCATCTTCCTTGAGTGGTAGCTTTAAGTCATTTGAGATGCTTAAGATAAACCCAGAATCATCTGAAAAGTTCTCTAATAAATAATAATTTCTTTTGTTAGTTTTGTATTAATCATATGACTGACATTCAAAAGTGCCTTGCCCATGTTCACAATCTCCTTTCTGCAATATTTGTTACCTTTCTGTAAATATGCATGATGTTCAAAAACAGTATTTAGAGTTCTTACTAATTGCTTCTAAGTATAATAACTGGCATGAGCTGTAGATAGAAACAGGAAGATGCATCTGTACACAGAGAAACAGAAGGGAAATGATGAATGGAAATAATGAACTAACAGCTCCATTTCAAACTGAAAGGTTCACTTGACTCTTTTTTGCAGACATGAAAAGATGAAGTGTTTTCTAAGCTTGATGCATACAAGTGTGCAGTTTGCAGATGACATGATGCTGAGTGGTGCAGCTGACACACCTGAAAAATGGGGATGCCATCCAGGGGGACCTGAACTAACATGAGAAGTGGACCCACAAGAACCTCATGAGGTTCAACAAGTCCAAGTGCACCAGAGTCAGGGCAATCCCAGATACGAGTACAGACTGGGAGAAGTCATTGAGAGCTAGCCAAAAACTTGAGGATGCTGCTGGATGGGAGGCTGAATGTGAGCCAACAGTGTGCTCTCACAGCTAGGAGAAAGTTGAGTGTGGAATTTTGAGGACTCATGAGATGCACAATCTGAAATGAGATTGCAGCAGTGATCAGACCCTCAAGGCAGAGTTGAAATTGCTAGAATTGGCCATATTTGTTTATATTTATAATAGAAGAAGAGGAATGTGTGACAGTGTACTGGAGTGATAACCCACAAACATTAAAATAAAGGTCTGAAAAATCTTACTTGAGCACCAGGATTAGGTGGGTGTGTGCATTTTGTGTACAGGTATAGTAGAAACTTTTAAGTGAGTTAAAGACTCCAGTGACAGGAGTGCATAATTCTGAAGACGACTGTATTCATCACTTATTTGTTAGCTTAAGAAAAATATAAACAGACTGGAATGCTCAGAAGTCTTTTTAAGCAAAAATTATGTTATAGTTCAGTCCCTTAATATTAACAGTTTTGTTATTATTAAAATATAGAAAGAGAAGGTCAAATCCAATATCCATGGAGTGGGGCACCAAAATTAATAGAGCTCAAGTATATATCTATGTGATATTAATCTAATACCTCTTTCTAGGTAAACTAAAAAAGGGAGGAACAAAGAACTAGTCTGTGAACAGAAACTCATTGTTTCCACAGATTTGATCTCTATATATTTATTTCTAGATCTGTTTCTGAACCTGTTTATCATATATCCACTTTTGTGGTTCTTACAGTTTCCTATTTGCTTAAAGATTGTTATGTGACCATAATTTAGTATGCATTCAGGCAAAGTAAAAAAAATAAAACCTTGGGTAAAAGAAAAATAATTGCGCAAAAAAAAGAGTAGTGTCTTATATTTCACTATAGAAAGTGAATTTAATACTTAAATAAATATTACTCCAAAGGAACAAAAGCAGAGTATGCACCAATGTATGTCAGTATTTAATCACCAAAAAATGTGTTGTATTTATTCAAGCAATTTTAAACATTCAAAACCCCTAAGTCCTTGTATAATTTAAGATGTCCCCAGAGGCAGTGTATACTAGGATTTACTGTGGCTATATTATAAACTACAATGATATTTACCTAAGCTGGGAATTCTTAATTTACTCAGCTATACAAGAACCACACCTGTGCATCTCAAGACTAATATTGTTGTGTAAACAGTAGTACATTTTGTGAAAATAACAAAACAAACACTGACCTTGGAAGATAGATAGTTTGGGGTTTGTGTTTTTTCTTCAACAAAATGCATCAATGTAACTGGAAGTCAGCACATATCTATGAAACCAGTCAGACTAAGCAGTAGTGACAATGTGATTTTGTAAATCATAGCAAGTGTTCATACTTAGAAATTAAGTTTTTCGCTATCCAGTTCCCAATATGAATTAAGCTATTTCCTTCAAGGAGTGACAAACTCAGAACTATATAATGTCCTACTGTTTTGCCAAATGGAAAAATGCAACAAGTAGTAAAGGAATCCAAATCTAAACTGAAATTGATAGTTGAATTTCTATTTATTTTTTTGTAGCATCCTACTCCTCTACTGAAAGTATGCAGGATATATCTCTAAAGTATACAGGATATATCTCTAAAGCTGTCAGCTGTGGAGTGGCTAAGAGTGAGTCTTAATGAGTAGTGTTTTATATACTCTAAGACAACTTAAAGAAATATGAAGAAATACTGTTTCAAAGGATGATAATAGAAATTTGTATTTAAGTAGAGCATTTTAAAATTTTCTGTTAAGTTTGCAGCAAGATTTTGATAATGTAACTGTTAATATTCAGTTGATAATTTTAAAAGTTCTTAGTACTCCTCAACTCTTCTTATGGTACTTATCAGTAGCAAGATGCAATACTTCCAAAAATAGTAATCTTTCTTTTACTGAAAGGAATAATGAACATCCATCTGAGTGAAATTATGAAAAATTATATGCCTCTACAAGTTTTACTTTACTTAAATTGTAATGTGATTGGTCTGTGACTCACTACAGAATGGATATCACGGGACATTTTGCTGATATTTTAGTACACATATAGAAAGGCTTTTTTTTTCCTTGCTGTTACCCTCATCTTAAATTCAATATTTATCTTTCCACTTACCTCTTGAATATGTTTTATCTAACCTATTATTAGAGAAAATAATTCCAGTGTATGAAAAATAGCAGATATATTTCCCAAATGCAATACATACTACTTTTTTAATGTTAATTCATTTGTTTTTTAAAGCTTTCATTTCTTATTTTGCTTTATTGTTTTTCTGATATTTTCCTCCAGTTTTGCCTTCAGGTTATTCCCTATACATATGAGCGATACACTTTCTTATAACATCTCAGCCCTTTGTCCTTACATGTATTCAAGATCTACTGAGATGATTTGTCCACATGCAAAGTTCAACAGTGACTTCAAAAGAGTGTAGTTCAACTTTTCCTTTTGATAAAAACCCATGGCATCTTTCTTTAGGAAGCCTTCATGGAAAGCATGTAATATTTCTGGTTTGGTGTTCTTGAAGTTACGTGTAGGTTATCTTTTTCTCAAAACTTCTCACTTGTTCATCTTGTTAAAATTAATTTCCACATTACAACTGTCACTTTTTTAGTCTCATTCAACAGTCCGCATTCTCTTCTTGACATATTTCCCCTTTACCTGCTAAGAAAAAAACACAACCCCAAAGCACCATAATGGAGAGTGCCACTAAAAGCTGATGTTCTCTAAAGAACACGATAGCTTATATTCTGTAGAGTTCTGCTCAGCAACTGATTACAGAAAGATTTCCAGATTGTCCAAAACACTAAGCGCATTTTCTAGAAAGGATTCCTAACATCTGACTTCTTCTTTTTCTTCCAGTTTCTCATCCTTTATTCCCCCTTTTTTTATTCTTAAGAAAAATCTCAGGAGAAGTTCATGAATTATTCCCTTCCACATTGTTTTCTCCCATGGGAGGCTATGGACCTACATACAAGCTTCTCATGCATGGTTAAATTGTTCTTAATACAACACAGTTATGACTTTAGGGCAATGGTCAGAAATATAAATGCCCTGTCTGCCAAGAATTTGAGAGTGTGTGTGTGTATGTGTGTGTGTGTGTGTGTGTATGTGTGTGTATACTTCTGACAGAATCCCAAGTGAACCATAAACGTCAGGGAAATATTCCTCAATCTTTTTTTCTGCTCCCCAGAGACAACAACTCTTAAAAGTAAAAAACTTAAAGAAAAAAAAATATTAGGATATAAACTAGAGGACTTAAATTTAAAGAAAGTGAAGATTAATAATCAAAACAGAATAGTGTCCCAGTTCTGTCCAGGACAGGGGCAGTTTTTGCAGTAGCCAGATGGGGGCATATCTAGGACCTGGAGATTATTCTGTGCCACCTCATGTCATTTTCTGGGCATGAGAAAAGGGCTCCCTTCCAGGCTGGGAAGCCTGGCGGAGAGGGGGGTGGGTGAGCAATCACGTGTGTGAATCACTTGCCCCTTTTTTCTTGTACAATCTGTCATTAGTATTGTTGCTGTTACTGTTCATTCTTTTGTTTCATTGCTATTTCCAGTAAATTGTTCTTATCTCAACCTCTGTTCTTTACCTTTTGCGCCTCCAATTCTCCTCTCCAGCCCACCACAGGGAGGGAGGAGGGTGAGTAATTGAGCAGTGCATAATTTGGAGGGTGTCAGTGGGAACATTAAATTGGGAATACCATTCCTAAACCATGACAAGTAGATATTCAAAATTTGTGTAAACCAATTTCTTTATTTGCGAGTGTCCTAAAAGAGGGAATGCCTGCTTGCAGGGATGGCTTAGTCAATGCACTGACTTTCTGATTTGCTGCAGCAAGCTCTGCATGCTCTTTCTTCATTCCTCAGGTGCTTTTCCTCCTCCCTGATGTTTCCCCACTGGTCCTCTTACCCTGCAGAGTCTTTGCTGGGAGTCTTTCAGCCTTGTTTGAGGAAAAGTGTAGGAGTCCTATGACATGAAGGGAGTACCCGAACCTCAGAGTTGATGCTTCTACTTTTTGGAAGACAGTAACTTGTAGTCCAACAATGAAGAAATCAAACTGTTCAGTCATAGTACCATAGTCAAAAAGCTAGCAATCTTGTTCAGTACAAAATCTGGGTCCTGAGCAGTTTATTTTGAGCTTTTATTAGTAAATTGCAGTGCAGCAACTGCAGTGTCAGATCTTCTATGTAGTCCAACAGTATTCTGTGTGTTACAACCAGGATATATGAAATTCACTTTAAAAGCCTACTTGCAGATTTTCTTCATATATTACGCTTATGACACACACCTCTTAAACACATCTGTTACATCTTCCTCATATATTTTCTACTCATTTTTTTTTAATGAGGTAGTTTGATTTGTTTAACAGTGACTCATCAGTCAGCACATCTCTATTTTTACCTGTATTGAATTGCCCTTTATCTTTTACACAGTTTTTCTTTTAAGTAGGATGTATAATTAGTGTTGAATGGGTTAAATACCATTTTTGTTTTATTTTATTTTTTCTATTCTACCTTAAAAGTAAAGGGAAAATAGTTATTTTCAAAAATGCCAATCAGCTTTATCAAACACCTAATATTTTTTTGTTTACTTGTAGTTAAGCCAAAAGTCTTGACCACCAGTGCAATCATCTCATTCAGTCCCCTTTCATCCTTCTTTTTTCTCTTTTTTTTTTTGAATATGATTTTGAGTCCTAATTAATTCTTCAGTGCTGGGATAAATCACATGTATGACTTGCAAGGTATGGTATGTTTTATTTTGAATATTGAGGCTATTTTAATATTTATTTTAGTGATGGCATGATAAATGCTACTTTGGACTGTACATTGTGTTTTCATGACACTGTGAAGGCACATATAAACCAGGTACCAAAACTAATCTGTAGGCTTCTGGGTTAATGAAGTACTGTGAAAAAGATTGGGATGAGATTTCATTCACAAAGTATCAATTCCCATTAAAATAATTTGGATATGCCAGTTCTATAAATCTAGCCTAATTGAAGTTATAGTACTTCAGAACTTAATGATACAGCTTATTATGTACATTTTTTTATGGTGGGGACTATTTTAACTTTGAGCCATCTGATGATTCTCTTTATGAAGAAATGTTATGATCCTCTCAGGCTTTCTCTTCTCTTGTACTCCATCAGTGCACTTCATTTTATCTTTATTACAAATGAAAGTGTTTGCTTCAGAGGTGAACAGAATCATGTTCTGTGGACCATCATCTCCTCTCATGCTTTCAGCAGTGTCACTGAGATCAGGATCTGGTCATTTTTCTATTATAGAGTGGGGCAGAGGAATTGTTTCTTGAAGAGCTGAGTCCCTTGTCTTGCACTACTCATAATTTTACGTTCTAGAGGTGTTTCTACTGTTAATATCCAAAATAGCTGCTTCTGTTAGTATTTTCTGTTGGGTTTTCTGCATTTCAAAATAAAAGCCCTTGTGACAGTGAAAGGTGATGATATAACATGTAAATCCATTTCCCCTTACCATGAAGAAATCCTTGAAAATAACTCCAGGCAAGCCATATTAAACTATCTTGAAGACAGTGATATACATTTCTGACATTTGCAGACAGAAATTGTTAATAAAATGGGAAAGTGACACTGTGGATTTCTGAATTACTTGAGTCTTCCAAACCAGTTTCTTAACACAGCACACTGAACACGTGGTTCAAAGAGTAGCTGAAATGGTAAATCTGTACTCCTAGATGTTTGAGAGGACCTTCCGTGGGAGCTGAAATATATATATACCAAAGGTGTTCAAAACATTGTTATCCTTGTTCTTCATAGATATACCTTCTTGTAAATAGAGTTGCTTCCAAAATACATCAGTGGTACTTTAATTTCTATTTTACTACTGTTGACATTGTACAGCATAGTTATATCTCCCCCTGTCTGTTCTAACTCTTGTATAGTAAATACTGTTTAGCAGATTCTGTAGAAACATGGAAATATTTTAAGGTACAGCAGTTTCATTTATGTTAATGTTTTCCTTTCAGCAAGCTTTTAGTTGCATCGTGATATTTCTACCATATTATTCATTCAAACGCTGTTTCTTATTGCCCTGCTCAAGTAATTCCTACTCCTTTTTTTTTTTTTCAGACACCAGAACTTTTACCACACCTACCTTTTTTTCACTTTTGCCTATCTTCCCTGCATTTTAAAATTAGTGTAAATCTGTTTAATTTTCCATGTTATAAGCTGAGTTCAAAATTTTTGTAAGCATCACTTTTTCGTCCCCATAGCATCTTTCTTCCTCAACTCTTTCTTTTAATTTCAAATTCAGTTTTCTCTGTTCTTTTCTATATGTGTATATATAGAGATGCAGGTTATGTCTACAATCAATATTTCTGTTACTAGCAAATTCAGTTTGGGCTATTAATTTCTGATTATTTCATGAAAAAATTGCAGTTTTATTTTTATGTAAAGTTCTAGACTTACTACTCTCACTTTTTCTGCTGTATACATTCCATCAGCTGGGTGAAACCCAGAATCATTTCTGAATAATTTTATTACTAGTTACATATCTATTTCTCCAACTTGTCCAGGTCATTTTGTAGTACTTTTTCTATCCTACTAGACTTAATGCTTTTCACAGCTTTGGTAAGAAATATCTGAAAGGGTTTTATAGTACACAAAAAGATTACTAAGCTTTTCAAGTTATTATTTTAGAAAAGAAGTCTCAAAAGAGCAACCTGTACTAGGCTACAGCTAGCAGTAAAGGTCATTCCTTCTTAAAAGCATGAGAAAGATGCTTTGTTAATGATGGCCTCCTGTGGTTCACAGCCCTGACTTTCAAATCATTTCTATAGTACATTAAATGGGAGGGCCATATCACCAGTAATAAAAGTGCTTTGATATCTAGGAGTCTGTTTCATTGCACAGAGAGGCACAATTAAATACCAAAAGGAAAAAAATAAGAAACTCTTTCTTCCCCTCCTTTACAAGCAGCCCAGGAAGAAAAATTAGGATGAGTAGGACTGACTGCCTTTTGGAAATTTGGCTCAACTGGCATTTATATATTTTAAAAAATAATAATAATTAAAAAGAAAACTGCAGAAGTGCACCAAGGTGTTTACTGAGTACTGACTCAGAAAGAAAATTGCTACCCATCTGAAAAATAATCGATACTGCTACTTGAAAAGGTGAACATGAAGCAAATTACTTATCTAGATCAAGCTTGATTAGTTTGTGAGCTCTGACTGGATAACAACAGAAAGGGTATGTCTGCCATGATTTTCAAATGATGATATGTAAGCTTTCTCTTAATCAAACTGGTCAGTGATCTGTCTACCCATACACCTGATAGTATGTGGCATCCATTCATTTCTAAATTCTATTGAAGGTCGACTTTAGCTCAGACTGATTTCTCTTTCACCACACAAAGTCATGTGCTATATGTTAATTTTAGCACCTTCATGCGTATTCTTCCTTTCTTTTTCGTGTTTATACCATTTTTACACAGTTAACTTAATAATCTAGAGCCTCTTTTTCAAAAATTTACATTCAGAACTTTTTCTGTTTGGATATAAAGACTATTTGTATCCATAGCAAAGAGTTTTCATTGTTCTGTTAAAAAGGAGAGATAAAATAAACCAAAGATTTGTCTAAATTTAGTATGAATTGGGGAACAGATGCATCAATGCTGTCCATCTGATTCTCCTTTCTTGTATGCCTGCCTATTGTAGCACTTCAAACTACAACAGAAGTAGGAAAGTTGAAACAGAGCTTCTAAATAATACCTAGCTTGGTTTGTTATAAAAAATTGTGCTACCCTAAGGAAAATTTCGGCAGAATTTACAGAGGATCAATGAATTTGCATTCTTAATGTACTTTTGCAGATATAATGAGATAGAAGTGACTGGATTTTTTGACAGTTGCCCAAAAGTACTTACTAAATATGTTTTGGTTTTGCTGGTGATTAACATTTTTCATTTAGAGTTTTCTAAGGAAAATATATGAATGTTTTCAAATGATAAGACTTAGCATGTAGACAATTGAAATATTGAAGAAGAAAAAGAATAATTTTTTTTTTATTGAAAATAAATTTCAGAGTACCTTCATAATAGAAAATGTTCTTATCCACTCTCATCTTAAGTATGTTATCTTGTCAGGTTTATGTGTCTATTTACTCTTAAGAATTTTCATAAGAACAATTTTTATGCATTTAATTTCAAATTGCCCTGTTAATTGAGAGGAGGCTATGTCTTCTTTTGTAGCATTTGTGCTCCTTCCAGGCAAATGTCCCTCTTTACAGACCTGTTTATGTTAATGAGAAATAAAATGGAATTGCCATACTATGGAACAGTAAAATATCAATGCCATACCAATTTTTTTCTATGAGGTATTTTTAATTTTGTGCAGCAATTTGGCAAATGTTAGAAACTCTGTGAAGTTCCTGCTATTGTCATCAATAGTTAATGAAAGATGACTGAAATCCTGTTTTGTCTATACATTAGTTTTAACATCAGACAAGAAATCAGTTAATGAAAAAAGGCTTTGAAGTTTAACCTGTGAAAGTTAAACAATTAACATTATAAATTATAGCAAAAGGGAGGCAGATCAAAAAACCACCTTTTCTCCCACCTCTCTGTATTAATAAAGATCTCATTTCTGGCATGGATCTATGATCATAGAGTTGGCAACAGTTAATGATAGAGCTATAATTGGAGTAAAAGATAATTGAAACCAAGGGTTAGCTAGAGGGATCAGCAATAGTAAAAGAACCTCTGTACGTTTCAGTCTTGCAAAGTAAGACTGTACTGTATATAAGAAAAAAATGTGATGCTATTTCAGTAATACATTTACATATGGTGACAGTAGCAGAGAAGCTTTCCAATGAATAGTGCTGTCCCATTGTTTAAAATAAAAACATAGAGCAACATGAAAAGAGAAGATTTAGTGTGTCTAGCTTCCTGGTTCATAAAGGACTTGTACTTCTAAAGAAATTTTGGGTCTATTATAAAAAGGAGTACTTAGAAAAGCAAAAATTAATTACAGTAGACAAATATAAACAATAACGGTGTTCTGAGTCGTAAAATTATTTCGGTGTATCTTGTAGAAAGTTGAAGTGTGTTAACAAAGGTTGAGCTGTTGTTGCAACAGAAGAGAATTGCTTACTGTGATTGGCAGAGCAGTTGTAAAATTGAAGCAACGGATGTATCACAGAAGAGAGAACCTGTTACTCAACTCAAAGAGCACAGGGATATGGTTGAGACTCAGTGTGATACTCTCATTTGCATATAAATGCATATGAATGTTTTGTTTAACTGGAGTTTACGGTCTTATTGTCAACTGGGCAATTGAAAGAACTTGGAGGGGGGAAGGTTTTTGGTTGGTTGGTTGGTTGTTTTTTTTTAATGTTCTAATGAATAAGAAACACAGATACCACACTTGGACATTTTACTCTTAAATAATACACAGTTTATATTGCAAGTAGCAGGATATGGTAAAAATTATATGTATAAAAATGTGAGTGTTTAATAAGGACAAAGTTTTAAGCATCAGCAAGATTTATGTACTTTGTTAATAACAGTCAGAAAATATTTATGACCACTATTCACAATCCCTTTAGGAATTGGGGAATTTCAAGCCCCACTTCTGTGACTTGAACACAGACTAGATCAAAAAGAAATATCTCATTAGTCATTAGTGTAGAAAATAATGGGATTTTTTTAGTTCAACATTATGCTATTATCTTTGTGTATGAACAGCTATCAAAATATATGATCCCTGTAGGCTTATCATAACATCTTGGCTTCGTATTAGTAAAAGAACAGAAGTCATACTTGGTGCATGTGAGAAATAGAGTCTCAAACTATTATAAGTTTTAGAA
>VZRE01007966.1:0-50441 GCA_013396775.1 Cephalopterus ornatus
TTTATTGATGCTTTATATCATATTGTGTTGTTATGTCCAAGATGTCCATGACCTGTAACTGCCACTAGAACACCTACTTATACAGTTTTCCACTTCTTCCTCATGCAATCCCAGATGCTTTGCAATGCTCCTGCCTCAAAAAGTCCAGCAATGGCCTATTTATCACTGAGATCTTCCTTGCAGGATAAGTAAATCTCTTTTATTCTCTGAAAAGACGAAGCAAGACAATTGCCAAATTCCAAGCTTGGTTGTTCAGAATCGGTGCAAGGCAGTTGCAGGAACAAGGAGTTTGGTCGGCGTGTTCAGCAAAACCTTTGGTGTGAAAAGAGCTGTAGGGATGTTAGGAATTAAAAGAAATTAAAACTGAGTTATCTGAAAAATATAATAGATTATTATCTATATATAACTATAATGATAATGATGATGATGACGATGATGATAATAATAATAATGATAATGATAATAAAAGGTAAGACATTGATTTAACACAAGCCCTTGACACACTTCCTGGAAATGTATTCCACCCAACATGCACATAAATGTGGAGTAAATTTGCCAAAACCAGGATATTAAAACCAGCTTCAAGTAAGACATCTGAGGCACAACTGTTTTCCTTGGACTTCTTGACTTTTCACAATTCCATGTGTGATAACTGACTGCTGCCTATAAGGACTAACTCCTGATCTCTGTTATTGCACAGAAAAGGCATAATTACTTCAAAGTGTGCAGTGCTCCCAGTTTAACGCGGGGTTCTGGATCTCCAGGCAAACACTTTGTTCAGGCTCAGCCTTGTTCCTGACTCACTTGCTCTGTGTCCTCTGGCCTCCCGTCCAATTCAGTTTTGCATGTTCAAAACTAGCAATTTCCTGACTTGAATGTGCTATCGAGCTGGAATTTTTGATTTCTACTTTCCTGGAAGCCAATTAGCTTCGCTGGGGCTGCTTTTGATGCAGGAACTCAGGGGGAGGGTATTTCATGCAGAGTTACTGAGTAGGTTGGGGTGGAAGGGCCCACAGTGGCTCATCTGGTCCCACCTCCCTGCTCCAGCAGGGCCATCCCAGAGCACACGGCACAGGGTGGTGTCCAGAGGGGTCTGGAATATCCCCAGGGAGGAGACTCCAGCCCCTCCCTGGGCAGCCTGGGCAGTGCTGGGTCAGTGCTCAGCCAAGAAGTTCTTCCTGCTGTCCAGGGGGAACTTCCTTGGCATCAGTTGCTGCCCGTTGCTCTTGTGCCATCGCTGGGCCCCCCCGAGCAGAGCCTGCTCCATCCTCTGCCCCCTCCCTGCAGCCCCTGACACACCCTGGGGAGGGCCCCTCTCAGGGTCTGCTCTGGAGGCTCAACAGCCCCAGCTCCCTCAGCCTTTGCTGCTCCCAGAGATGCTCCATCCCTTCGGCATCTCCGCAGCCTGCGCTGGCCCCGCTGCAGGAGCTCCCTGTCCCTGCTGTGCTGAGGAGCCAGAGCTGGCCCAGCCCTGCAGATGTGCCTCCCCAGGGCTGGGCAGAGGGGCAGGATCCCCTCCCTGCCCTGCTGCCAGTGCTCTTCCTGGTGGCCCCAGGATCCCGTTGGCCCCAGTGCTTGGTGCTGGCCCAAATGTCATATTTTCTGTACAAATATTCCCTCTGAGCTTCGCAAACAGGTCGTTGGCCAGGCACTTTTACACTGCCTAACACCAACACATTTACTCATCACAGTAAATAATCCCCCTGTGGAATGTGTGGGAACCTCAGAGTAAACAAACTGCATTCCCAAGCAATGCTTTACAAAGGAAATCTCCCTGAGGTGAGAGCAAGGGGCACCAAGGCAGAATTAATATTCCTCTTAGCTCTGTAATTTATCCCAAAATATGGCCAGTGTTACTGGGAAGACACAGCAGAAGAAGTTGCCTTCCTAACACAAATCTCCAAAGGAATCCTTTTAAGTTGTGGAATTAAAACCAGTGCCAGGGGAGATAAAAAGCAGCCATTTTGTTTTAAGTTAATCTTGCAAACCTCAGAGATAAGGCTTGACAAAAGAATGTCTTAATTGGAGTCTGGTATCTCCATCCTTTAGTAGCTGGGGGACTTTGTTCCTGCTTTCATTCCTTCCTGTGTATTCCACTTTGGAATCCCAATTACACTGTTAATGTAAATTAAAATGTAAATTAATCTGTTTACTAATGCAATTATGCAAAGGAACTCTACTTCCACTTTAATGCTCTAAAAGGAGAGGAATTCTTTTAAATGTGTTGCATATGTTATTTTTTATTACCCTGAAATAAATAAAAGCTAATTAAAGAAAAGCTGGTTACACTGAAATCAGTGAGAAGCTGCTGCAGCAGGATCCAGTTCTACCTGATGATTGACTCCAAATAAGCACCAGTTAGAAAGTGATTTTTCCCTCTTTTAAATTGCACATGTAATTGGCTTCAGTTAACGAAGCTGTCTCATCCACCACCAGTTCTCTCCTCTAAGCAGCAGTTTATTTCTCAGATTCAAAATTCAAGATATGACGATAAGGGAAAGGATGCAGTTCAAGCTGTTCAGAAAATAAATCTCAGCTTGGGATATTAAAAACAAGTAATTCTAGGGGTTTGGTGAAGGTGTTACAGAATTGCAGGACTGGAAGAAGACCTCTGAGATTATTGAATGCGACCATTAACCTGGTGGTGCCAGGCCCACACTGGGCACCGCTTCTGCACACTTCTGGAACACTCCCACAGGTGGTGATGCCCCCACTGCCCTGGGCTGCCTGTTCCAATCCCTGACCACCCTTTAAGTGAAGACATTTTGCTGATATCCCACCTAAACTTCCCCTGGTTCAATTTGAGGCCTTTTTTTCTCGTCCTGTCACTTGGAGAGGAGGCCACCTGGCCACAACCTCCTGTCAGGAGCTGTATGAGCTCCAGTTAGAAGGGCTGTGTAGTTGCATCCTGTATTTCACCCTGTTCCCCAGTTGGAATCAAAATCTTTGATTATAGACAAGTTACTTAGCAAATTCTGATGTAAAATGAAGGACATTTTCACATTTTAGGGAGTCTGTGCACTGCCCACTGCGAGACGGATGGATATTCCTGGAGAAAACACTTCCACATCTCTTAAGGTTTGCTTTCTCTTGTTACCTCCATGCAAATGAGGTGTCAATTAAGTACACTCTGACACCTTTGTAATTACCATCACTGTTCTTCAATGACCTCACTGAACTGAAGTTTTAACAATAGAGGTCACGTGGAACTGCAGTGGATTTTCTTCATGAATGAATATTACAGATGTCACACAGAATATTCCACGGGAAGTTATTAACAGGAATATTAAAAATGAAAAACAGACTCCACTGTTGATTCCAAATGTTTTCAGCTTGGCAGGTCGGGCACAGGAGGGAAACAGTCAAGGCTGGACTTCTGAACTGTAACAAGAGGTAGGAATGCAGAGTCACGTGTGAACGAGATGGATGTGGAGAACAGTCAGTGCTCAGTCTGCAGATGGCGCTTGTTTTCCATGGGAATTTTTTCATTTGACTACTTTTATAAATGTATAAATTTTGTATAAATACAAGTATAATTTTTTTGAGAGAAAAGGCAGATTGTTGCAATCTTTCTCATTCAGAGGTGTGTGGCTGTTCTTCTCTTTCCCTGTGGAGAACCAGGTTTCCTGGAAGTTCCCATCCATGCACTGGCATATTCAGCAAAGTGCAGCTGGCCCGTTGCTTGTCCCTGCTCAGACCTCTGAATCATGGAATCACGAAATCATGGAGTTCGTGGATTGAGCCTGGAAAAGACTTCAAAGGTCATCAAACCTTTGATGGAATCCCACCATTCCCACTAAACCATGTCCACAAATGCCAAGTCTACTCATTTTTTGGACACTTCCAGGGATGGGGACTCCACCAGTTCCGTGGGCAGCCCCTTCCAATGCTTGACCACCCTTTCCTAATATCCAGCCTCTCTTTGCACAGTTTGAAGCCTTTTCCCCTCTTTCTCTCATGAGTTGTCCGGGAGAAAAAGTGAAACCATCCAGGAAGAACAAATAACGTCATTAACCGTCCTGGCCACTTCCTGGGAGAGAGAATTTACAGCATCCAAATTTCCAGGAGAAAAATCAAAAGGCCTCTAAGCCTTGAATGAATTTAATAAATTAAAATGTGGTAGCTATAGGTAATTTTAGAAGTTTGATTCCTTCTGAACATGTTTTCGATCTTGTCAACATCTTTCTGTTGGCTTTCTTTAACAATGTGGATTTCAATTCACTTCAGAAATCGGACGACCCATCCGAGGAAGGTGAGAAATTAGGGAAAATACTAATAGTTTTGTTTTTTTTTTAAAAAAGCAAAGCTCTAATACAAGCATCTTTTCTGAAATAAAGCAAACGCTAGCAGGTGGCTGACCACACATCCTCATCCCATTACTGTTACAGACTCTCATTAATTTTGCCTTGAAACAATAGTTTTCTTGTTTTTACACACACTTTTTATAGCCTCTCATTGATTTTGCCTTGAAACAAGAGTTTTCTTGCTTTTCCAGGCACTCTAAAACATAGATGCATATTCCCCAGGATCAGTGAGTGTGAGCAATTGTGAATAATTTTCTTATTGAGGCTTTTAATTCCTTAAATTTAATGCCTGTATTATGAGATAATTCTGTGTATTCTGCCCTTTATTAACCTATTACATTAATCAGCATTTGCACCGCTGTCCCAAATCCTCCCTTCCTGGCCTCCAAGGTAATGAGATAACCTCTGCTCTGCTCCCATTAATACTCCTTGACTTTTTTAAGAGGGATTTCTGCTCATCTTCAGAATGCAAATAAATGATTTACTCAAAACACTGAGGATCTACCTTTAAACAGTGGCCTTGTGTCTCCAGCCTTCCAGGTCAGAGCTTTGCTCCTGGAACTTCAGATTTGTAGGAATGAGAAGACATTTCTCCATAAGCACATATTTCATACCATAATAGTTTACTCACAGAATTTATAACGATTATGGGGCCTAAACAGTGGTATTTCTGTGCTCTTTTCATTGCTGTCCTTGCATAAATTCTTCTCTTGACTAATACTGATCAATGGAACACGTTTCATTAAAAAACACCTTTACAGGCAAGGAAAGAGCTGAAGTGCTCTTTGCCATTTTGTCTGTACTGCATCAAGGGTTTTGCCATGTTTGATAGTTTGGGAAAAAAACAAGTTTAAATAGCTCTGATCTGACTCCATATTATTGATCAATATTTGTAAGCAATTAAAACATAGACACCGGTATTAATTGCATTTTATGTTAGGATTAGATATCGTATTTGATGTCAGGAATTTTTTCCTGTGGGGAGTGCTCAGTAAGTCTTAGTTTTACCAAAACTTGGGGCACGTTTGTGTGGCATATATTTGTATTTCTGAACATAAATTCTGAGTAAAATTTCAAAGTAAAAATGAAGGTGGGGTCAGCAATGTGAAATAATTGTGTCTAGTACCCTGAAGTTACTGCTCTCATGGCTGCCCAAGCACTGTGTGTATGTCCATGTGTGCCTTCCTGTACGTCATTATTTTTCCAGAATGATCTGTTAATGATCCCAGAAGAAGGACATCTACATGATTAGATTGTGTAAATAAGACATTATTTCGGTGATCAGCAAAATCTCTACAGCTACAAAGTTGTTAGTAGTAGAAAACACCTTCATAAAACCTCCAGCCAACACAACGGGATTGTCACAAAGGCTCCCAAAACTTCTTGGGAATGCTGAACTGCAACCCCCATCCCCACATTATCCTCAGGGAACTGATGCCAGTGACCTCGGAATCTGCAGGAACAGGTGACAGAGGAACACAAAACCAGAGAAAGGGGGAGTATTCTTTCCCTGTCATTGGGAAAGAACTAATAATGATTCTTGGATTAAACCAAAAGGGCTTCATATAAACAGGCAAATTCTTATCTTGGATGGGAGCTGTGTTCCTTTAGCTCACATGGATATTTTACCTGGATTTGACCTCTTTAATATTTAGATCTAAGTGGAGAATTTGGACAGTCCAAGCTGTAATTTGCAAGGCAGAATTGTGCCATAATGCTGCCTTTGATCCTGGAAATAGCTGCCTTTCTTTCCCCACCCCTCAGCCTTGTTATTACAGCCTTTCCAGACCCAGGACTCTCCACTGCTCTGTGACACCCAATATTGCTTCAGAAATTCAGCTTTGATGAAGTCTGGAGCACAGTCCTGCACACTCTGTCTTAACCAGCCCCGGGGTTGGACAAGAACTAACTTCTCAGCTGCTTCCCACTTTGTTTCTGAGCCTCCCCAGTGAGCCCAGATCCCTGCTTCCAGAGAGGTTCAGGAACACTGTGCCCTCCAGAAAGCTCAGCAGCCTGGTGTGGTCTTTATAATGCACTGCCAACTAATCAAAGTTTAATAGAAACTACAGAAACACTCTTCAGGGCGAGGACCAGAACAGCATCACAATGCTCTTGCCTCTGGGTTGTGTTCTATTCCTTGTATTTTCCTCATGGATCACATTAATCTTTCACTGCACAGCAGCACAGCTGCAGACAGAGAGGCTGCTCTCCCCAAAAACTTAATGAACTGGGACTTTGTGGACTGAAGGTGGGGATGTTGGCTTTCATTCCCTCAGGTAGATGAGAAAATTTATCTCCCAAAGCAGACAATGGTCTTGGGAATTTTCTGAAAGCCTCAGAGAGGCTTTTATAAAAATAGGACTATATCTAAAGCTGTGATATGGTCCCTCTTTGCCTTGGCTCTGCTGTCAGTGCTGTCCTGTATCACAGGGTATTTGATAATGTACCATTCACATTTCCCAAACCCTTCCTCCAATCCATTCCATAAAGCTGGACTTTACCTGGAATACAATAAAATCAGCTTAAGTTTGGAGAAAGAGACTTATAAGAGAAAAACAGTTGGACAAAAGGTAGAGAGAAATTCTTTCCCTATAGAGTATAGGGAAAGAGAATCCTTGAAAAGATTCCATAACCTTTCAAATACTGACAATAAAACTGGCTAAATGTGAGGCACAGGTTGCCCAGAGAAGCTGAGGCTGTCCCATCCCTGGAAGTGTCCAAGGCCAGGTTGCAGCAACCTGAGCTAGTGGAAGGTGTCCTTGCCTATGGCAGGGGTGGAATGAGATGAGTTTTAAAGTCCCTCCCAATCCAGACCATTCTGTGATTCCATGTTTTACTATTGCTCTATGAAAGAAGTGGAGAATCGTCTTTTAGTTCAGTACTTGGGCTTTTTTTTTTCTTTTATAATGAAGTTTGATTCCTTGATTTTTCTCAGCAAGCAACTGGTTAAAACGACAAAGTTCTAATCTGGGGAGAGGCTTATGAATTTCATAACTCAGACAGCTTTTTCCAAGCTTAAAAATATTTGTAGCACAGTTTATCCTCTTCTAAAATGTGAGAGACCTGAGGTTTTCTACCATTTGTTAAAAATTCTCCAGGAAAGGAGTCAGCAGAGAAGCCTGAACAAAGCATCAGGGCATTGAAAACAACCGAAGCTTAAGAAAAGAGTAAAAAGTTGCCAAGGGTAGAGCCTTTCCTATAAATTAACAAGCTTTGCAAGGGCTGGGCACAGCTGAAGGCTTTGTTCCAAGCGGATGTATCTGAAAAGAGACAGATCTTGCTGTTTTCTGAGCCTCCAGCCCTCTCTGTAACCTGTGCTCCTTGCACAAGAGCCAAAGGGTTTAGAGAGATAACTCAATACAGGTGTGCTTTTAGCAAAATCCACTGCCTTCTCTCTGGAAATGTGCTGCCCTCCCCAAAAATCCAAATCACAACAACAGTTTTATCTAAATTCCGGTGTTCTTTAAAAAAAAAGAGCCCTGTGGTGAGACTGTTTTAGTCGAGCAGCTTTGGAAATAAAGGGCCATCACCAGAGCTGCCTTACAACCTTCTTTGTCTTACTCTGCTGTAATCAACATTTCTTACTCTTCTGCAAACCAATATTTCTTACTCTGCTGTAAGTCAACATTTCTTACTTTTCTGTAATCAACATTTCTCACTCTGCGGTAACCAACATTTCTCTGCCCCCACCTCCATGTGTCCCCTCAGACACAAGCTGTGGCAAGGCTGGAGCCTTCAGGAAAAGGCAGTCTGTCCTCAGCTGTTGTTTATCCTGCTTTTCCCCATTCCTGTTTGTTCTGCCTGTCTGTCACGCTGTGCTCCAACACCTTGCAGGCATATTTAGCAGTATTTTGCTTCACCATCTGGAACAGACTCTCACCCTGCTCTGGGCTGAACTGCTTGAGTGCCCCATCTGGTGCCGTGTCTCTGGGGTATAAACAGGGCAGAGAACCCCAATCTGGGGGAGGTTCAGAGGAGAAAGAAACCCAGTAATGGTTAACAACAAAAACAAGCAAAACCCTCCCCTCCAAAACAATAAAACGAGTGAGGGTTTTTCACAGAGCGCACATGGTTTGCAATAACTATCTGCAAGCACCGCCTCTATTTTAGGCACGTGGTTCTACGTTTCCTCTTCCCACGAAGTTGTCCAGCCCCGCACAATTGACAAGGATCTGGAATCTCATTCATACATAAATTCCAAATAATGTATGCAGATTATTCGAGGAGACAGAATTAATCTCTCAATAACTACACTGGCAAAATAGCTGTGTAATTATAGAGTATTTGACAGCAGACAAAGCAAAACAATCCTTTTGATAACTCACATATGCAATAGAGAACACTGTGTAAAAGCACAAAGGCCAAAATCAGGGAGCAGTATCCTGCACTGGTCTCTTACAGAAAACATTGGGATTTGTTAAAATCAGCTAATCACAAAAAATATGTAGTAGATGAATTATTTACGTCTTCGGTGTTTCATATCAACAATCTGCTCAGTGGTTTAACATGACTCTGATTATGTCACAACCTTTTACTGCCTTAGACTTTCTTTTAGGAACAGTTTTTGACTCTCTCACATGCCTCTCATGTCCTATCCTAGAAAATATTTCCATTACCTCCTGCTTTTTTTTCTTTTCCTTTTGTATTCCCATGTCAAAATGATTCTGCACCATTAACAGCATTCTTGGTACAACCTAACGAGAAATGCATAGGATATTTCCATTAAAAGAAAGAACCATGTGTTCCTAATTGATAGAATCCCAGAAGGATTTGGGTTGGAAGGGACCTTAAAGACCGTCTCTTTCCACCCCCACTGCAGCTTCAGATAAGTTTGCAGTGAGAAGATTAAATAGTAAAAGTGTCTTTACTCCAAATATGAATATGTCAGCATGGATTACAGGACTACACAATCTATTGACTTCAAAATATTGGAAGTAGAGAAGAGTTTCAGATTTCCCAGTTTGTTTATAACTTTAAATCTCCAACAGTTTTAGCACAGATTCTTTCCCTCGTTCTTCCAAAGGTTTCTGTGATAGTCCCTCTGTGCTGGGTTTCTGCACAGGGATCATCTCAAGGGCATTAAACAACAGGGTCGTGCCACACTTCACCTGACCCCAATTTTCTACCCCAATGTGCAGTGAAATCAGGAAAAAGCTAATTGAAATGCTACAACTGATGTAAGAGAGACATTAGTTGTGACTCCTGTAGATATGCTAGATATGCTGGACTCACTGGTTTGATAACTGGCCTTTAGCTACTACCTCATTTATTTAAACTATTCCAAGTATATATACATAAAATATTTATATATTATATAAATATAGATATATAATATATTTTATATATTTTATATATATATATAAAAACATATTTCTATGTATTACCATTTTAATGTACACTTGTCACTCCAAACACTAAGTGTATTTTTATTGCAGCCAAACACATGGTGTGTTCAACGTGACAGAAGAGTCTGGAAAACCCAACCACTGACAGAGCATCGGGAAAAGGATATTGTCCAGTTTGTGATTTCCCCTCCTTTTCTTTTCCATTTGTAATTAAAGTAGAGACAAAAGGCCATCTGTTCTGTACAGGGTGTCTAGAAAAGACCAAGAGTTGAGAGTTAAAAGGTAAGAGATTCCACCTTGTTTTCAGTTTTTCTCTCCCAACCCCAATCAACCCCACTGAGCCTTGGCTGAGTCTGCAAGGGCCCTTTTATGGTTGCCCTCAAGCCATTCTCAAGGAATGGGACAGTCCCTTTTCCAAGCTGCTTTTAAAAGTCACTGCTCCCAGCACAGAGTTGAATGTCAGGTTCCCCCAGGGCTTTTCTTTCCTCACAAGCTGGAGGAAACACTCCTTCCTGTGAAGCCTTTTTTAGCTTCATGCCCTTTGATGTGAAGGCCTTGGACCAGGTGACGTGCCTTTCAGGTCTTTGGTGACTCACAGAATGAATGGCAATTATTCTTGACCCTTCCCTGGCATTACACATTGGATCTTTTCCATAAAAGATCCTCTAAGGTGCTTTTCAGTGGAAGGAGAGAAGTATCTGATGGATATACAGCTGTAATGTTTACTATAGGGCCTCTCCAGAAAAGCCAATATTTGCTGAACTTCTGCAAGCAAGGCTTTTAGCAAAGGGCACACATTAAACAAAAAGAGTTAATCATGGAACTTATTCAAGCTGCACTAGAGGCCAGATTCTGAAATCCAGCCCTCCAAAGCCAAGGTGACATTCACACTTCCTCCAGCCTGATATAGAGCCACAAATACATTGTTTTAATGCGTGTCAGGGAACTGTGCGTAGTGTGACTCCAAAGTGTATTTTTGGACAAGAAGAGACTTTTATTGCAGAGAAAGTCAATGAAGAAGTGAAATAAGAAATGGAATAGCTTTGTTGCTGTTGTTTCTGCTGTTGCAGTGCGAATACTTTCACACGGGATTTCAGGGCTGTGCTCTGTGCTGGGTTTTGCGTGTTTTCAGTGCCCGTGACAGTCTCTAGAAAGCAAATATCAGAACGACAGGCAGTCGGAGAAAAGGATCATCCCACTCCACAGTGGGAGGCAGAAAGAATTACCTGCGTGATGTATTTTTAAGAATCCCAATCTCAACTCATTTTCTTGAAAGGAAAAGTCACAGCTTCTTGCTGACAGGAATACTGGGGGACTGCAGAGGAACAGCTGAACTAACCCGGGCATAGGAGGAATATCAGGCTCCTCTGATGTGCAGTATCTAACAGGAAAGCTCACTGAGTTATGTCTCTAGCTCTTAATTCATCCCTGTGAACTCAAGACACTGAAGTCCCTGGTTGTAATGACAGAGCCCTTTGCAGAGTCATGCTGAGCTTGAACATGCAAGTGAAAAAAATGGCAAAAAATGTCTTAAACCAGCCAGGAAATTTCAGAAAGAAGTCCAGGATTTGTTAAGCCACAGTTGTCCAGTTCAGACTCTGATGGAAAGTTCCTCAGTGCCCTCAAAAAAATCAGAATAGAGTCAAGTTGTCACAGGAAACTAAAGCAGAAAAAGCTGGAAGAGCAATCATTTGAGTCCTCAAATGTAAATGTTTCCCTGTCAGCCGGAAAAAGGACATATCTCAGAGCCTGGTGATCAGCAGGGAAATACAGCCCCCAAACTGCATTCCTTCTCAAGCCACAGGGAGAAACATCTCTTTCCTGGAAGAGAAAACAGATAATAAAAGACCTCTTAAAATGCTTTATATTCAGCTTCTCTGCCAGCCACAGCCCAGAACTTCATTTGTAGGACCATCATTCTCAGCCATCATTTGTGCTGTGAGATGAAAAAATCCTTCCTAACCTAGATTTCATTGGGAGGGATGAAAAGACCTCACAAAACAATGTTTTAATATTTAGTTGCCCCTGATTTTGCTGCTCAGTAATTTTATATTTTTTAGACTCTGCACACTTGATCAAAAATTAAAACCTTGAGGGTTATTAGAGTGTTTTATTTTTTTTATTCTAACTGTTCCTACTTATTAAACACAAGAAAACCCCTGGAATCCCTCCTCCTGACTGTCATCTGTGTCAATCTGTATCCTTTAGAACATGGAGCAACTTAAGTTCTTGTGCACTTGTCAACCTCTTATTTTATCTTAAAATGCAGATTGGGTCAAGGAGGAAAAGAAAGTCAGACACTGCAGTGGTCTTTGACAGAAAACACACATTTTCTAATTAGAATGTCAGGTTTGCATTATCAGAAAATTAAAGGTATGTAGCCCTTGGGCCCTTTTTTCGAAAAATCCTTTTATTTAGGAATGGTCTGTATTTCTATGGTCCAATGTGATTGGAAGCAGCAATAATATACTTTAAAGTGTGGGAAAGGAATGAGAAATACAAGAAAATGTCAAAATAAACTTCTTCACTAATGAATAAGTCATTCCTTCTTATCTTATGCTGCACATAGGAAAGAACACCTTGGGACAGACATTTCGGTAAATATTTCAGTACATGTGAGCAGAGGTGCTGGAGAAATACTCAGATTATGAAGTAAAATGAAAAAGGTTTGTTTGCCGTTTCTTTTTCTTTTCCAAATGACAAATACGACGAGAGTTACAATTGCGTTTTATTACCTGGGGAAAATCACGCAAACCCCAGAAAGACCCTTCCATTCCTACCCATTAAAAGGTATTTCCAGGAAACGTACCCACTGTGTTCCTCCCCAGATGAATCCTGCACTTTTGAGCAGCACTCTTTTGATAGTCCCCGGAAATAATTTATGAAAAGATATCCCCAGAATGGCAGGAGCATGGGTGAAGCAATAAAAGGAAATGTGGAGCTCATTTAATCCTGGCCTCCTTTAACCACAGTTCATCTGAAATTCCATATCTGAGAGCAGATTTAATTCCCGTTTCCAGTCCTGGGTGTATTTATTGTCAGGAAGGTGTTCGATGTGCAGCAATAAGAAAGGCAACTTCCTGATGTTGATATCCATCAAAGAGAATTCTGGGGAATCTCCCCCATTTAAAGATTTCATTTGTTTAATGATGCTTTAATAGCACTGAAGTTATACCACACTAGCATTACCTCACTTCTCACAATTTTTACTCTGCAGCTCCTCAATCATACTCGACACAGGCCAAAGGAAAACAGGAAATCTGACATGGAAATGAGGCAAAACATGAGCATTTTTTACTATGCACTAAGTAGTGGAAATTTTTTATTGGATGCAGAACTTTGGAACGTAATGAGAAAAAAAACGGTAAACGGGAGTTAGAGTTCACATCTTCAGGTGTTGCTTCAGCAATAAGCAATATTTTTTGCTTTGTAAGTCATGCAGAGGATTGTCAACAGCAGAAAGCCTTCAAATTAAAATTCAGACCCCCACATCCACTGTCTGCAGCTCAGTAATCTTTATTTTTTCAAGTGAGGATCTCGTTTACTGAGAGACGCATTTCATCTGCAAACCCACAGATAGACTGCTGAGCCCAGTGGACTAAAGTCAAAATGAGGAAGATGGATATAAACCGGAATTTTTCTTTCCAGCTCCCCTTTCCTCCTCCATATTGCATTTATAGCCTGTAGTATTAATGAATGAAAGAAGTATTTTCTGTGCTGAATTTCAGCTGTGGACATATTTTGTCTTGCTACCTCCTTTTCGTGCTGAGTGCATGCAATAAGAAGCACACGCATTTCAGAAGTGAGGAGGTAATGAAGTGCCATTTGAAACAAGCAGAAATGAGAGAAATGCCAAAGAAACCCAGCACAAAATCAGCAGTTGTGGGTTTGCTCCTTGGAACCACCTGAAGATACAGCAACATCAAAGGTTTTAAAACACTGGGTTATTGCCTAAGCAATCATTGGTAGTGGTTCTGCCAAATCAGGGGCAAACACAGAAGACAAAAGTTTATTTCTGTAGAAAGAAAAGAGGCATTTGGATGGGATGGGCAGTATAAAACTGTGCTTACTGTGAAAAATCTTGAGGCAGAGAGGTCAAAATTAAAGGCCAGAAATAGAAGTATAGACTCATAGAATGCCCTCAGCTAGAATGGACCCACAGGGATCATCCAGTCCAGCTCCTGGCCCTGCACAGACACCCCAACAATCTCACCCTGTCCCTCAGAGTGTTGTCCAAACCCTCCTGGAGCTTTGACATAATAGATAAAATACAGAAACGTGGAGGTAAGAAAGGATCCCAAAATCAGTTGGTCACCTCCAGCAACCACAGCATCATTTGTCTGTTTTGGTGGCTACTCCTTGTCTTGAATTCATCCTAAAAACCTCCAGTGCCAGATTTTCCACAATCCCGTGTTTAGGTCTTTGCCATCCCAGGATTTAGGAGGACTTTGCTAATCCCATGTGCTCATCCTCAGCCCTGGTGTGAATCAGACATACAGCAGGCGAGGCCAGTGCTCTCGCAGAGGTGTGAAAGTGATGCAAGAGAAAGAAGGATGATGCTTTAGAAGGTTAAGAAGTTCTTACACACCCCCCTCTCATACCTCAGCTCTGAATGGTATGAAGTCAAGGAATCGCAGGAGAATTAAGGGTGGAAAAGACCTCTAAAATCACGGAGTCCAGTTGTCAGTCCAGCACTGCCAAGGCCACCGTGTCCCCAGATACCAGACTGGTTTGGGTGGGAAGGGGCCTTAAAGCCCATCCAGTGCCACCCCCTGCCATGGGCAGGGACATCTTCCACTATCCCAGGTTGCTCCAAGCCCTGTCCAACCTGGCCTTGGACACTTCCAGGGACCCAGGGGCAGCCACAGCTTCTCTGGACAATCTGTGTCAGGGCCTCCTCACCCTCACAGGGAAGGATTCCTTCCCAATCTCAAATCTAAACCATTCCCCTTGTCCTGTCACTCCTGTTCCTGATGAACAGCCCCTCTCCAGCTCCCCTGGAGCTCCTTCAGACCCTGGAATGCGCTGTGAGGTCTCCACACAGCTTTCTCCTCCCCAGGCTGAACATTCCCAGCTCTCCCAGCCTGTCTCCACAGGGGAGATGCTCCAGTCCTTTTATCAACTTCATGGCCTCCTCTGGACTCACTCCAACCGTTCCATGTTCTCCTTATATTGGGGACACCACAGCTGGGCACTGCTGCAGGTGAGGTCTCAGCAGAGCCCCTGGACAGGTAACAGTGTGCAAACATTTGTTTTTACAGATATAAAAGCTGCATTCAATGTGTACCTTGCTCAGCCTCTTGACTTGAAGAAATGGAATAGACCATTTACAGGCAAATAAATTAGCTTTTATTGAAAAACTGACCTCCAGCTCAGGCATAATTATCAATCTCATCTCAGAGATTTTCTATTTTGCTTTTCAATAAGAACAATTTAGTTTTGAAACCCCCAAGGACACCAAGAAATGACTGTGCCAGTCATGGACTGTATTTTGACTTCTGGTGAGAATCTGTTGGGAAGCACTTGAAAGCGCTGTTCCTTTATTCCTACATTTCTTCTGCCTCCAGGATCTCTTCACCGTGTCACAGGTGATGAAACAAACATTGTCAAACAAGATTCCAGTATTTCCTTTTAACTCAAAATAATTTAAAAGGCTATTAAGAAGGTGTAAAAAATAGTAAACTTTTTTTACCTGACACCTGAATGAGACAAAACAAGGTGAAGGGAGAAATCTGAAGGGCTCCTTTCCCCTTCCCTTCCCCTTCCCCTTCCCTCCCCTCTCCTTCCCTCGTTAATTAGATTCTCATCCTGACTGAACAGTAGAAAGGGTTTAATCATAGTTCACAGCTGAAATTTGATGTAGGAATTGCAATGATTTGAAGAGGTTCACGTTACACAGAAGGGTATTTAGTGTTTTCTGTTTCTTCTACTTAAAAATGTAATTTTTCATATCCCCTGTAAAAATTGCAACTTTCACATCATCCACTCACCAAGATTTCCTTGAAGGACAAGCACTACCCAGAACATCCTGGTTTGAGAAGGAAAATAGGCATTTCTTATACGATCCAGCTTATTTCTCATTACTCCTTTACCCTCCCATTATTTGGAGCGTCAGTGAACTAAAATCTCTGTTGTTTGTGGTATTTTTGAAATTAGGACAAGTAGAACAAGTTATTTTATCACTGAATGAGTTGACTATGCTGAAAAAAACCATCTATTTGTCTTCTCAAAAATGTCACTGAGCAGTGAAGAGGAGCTTGTTAGAACCATTTCAAGGTTCCTTCAAAATTCTTTCAAGGCTTTAAATATGGTTTTTATACTAATTTGTTAATGTCACTATTATATGAACTTTTACTGATGAGTTTGCTTATATTGAAATATATTAATAGAAAAGCTTGCAATTAATGTATCAATTGGTGTATTAATAGAATTAATTATATTAATGTATTATTTTAATTATATTGCTATCAGAACATGCCATTAGCTTACTGTAAATTCACAGCTTTTAATGTAAACAACTATAAACTAACAAACTGATGCTCAGCTGGAAAATCTGGACCCCAAAGAACATTTAGCAGTGACAGATTCAATTGTCATTTATCCCAGCCGAAGTACACAATTACAGCTCAAAATAGTTTCAAAGATGCTAAAGGCATCTCAAAGAGAGCTGCTACTTTAAAAATAATTAATTATGATTATTAATATTATTTATAAGTGCATTAAAATGGAAGAGGTCTGTTTATATTGGAAGATTTGTGGTGGTGCTGGCTGGGTGGTTGGACTGGGTGTTCTTAGAGGTCTTTTCCAGCCTTAATGACTCAATAATTTGATGATTCTCAGATTTATACTTGCCCAGAACAGACAAAACTTTTAGTTTCTCAGGGTCATGGCGAAGACAGAAGGGGCAGAAGGTTCGGGTCTGCCTGAAGGTTCTCCTTGAGAGTTGGTCTGAGATGAAGAAAGCGAAGAAAGCAAATCTAATCTATGCCAGCAGCACAGGAATCGTCAGGGTGTGCCCATCAGGAAGCTGAGGGGGGATAACCCCACCTTCCTTCATTCCTGTAGTTCACAGGATGGGGTTGTACAGACGGTCCAGGCACGAGTGAAGTTGTCGCTTTGGTTTGTGTTGCGCATGAAGGGACCTCCAGACTGTCCTGTCACTTCTTCAGGATCAGAAAAAAGTAATCAATAATTGAGCAGACCTTCACGGCCCAAGAGTTTCTCAGAGGGCACAGGATCCTGTGACGTGACCTGGCATGGATCAGGAAATCGGGAATGCAGATGATGATTCAGGAGCCGCCTCAGTGCTGAGGAACAGACGGTTTTGATTCTGGAAAAGCAACTCTGATCAAGAGAACAACCTGAAAACCTGAGCACGTCCATTCCTGTCCAGTTGTTCTCTCTGCTCTGCTCTTCCTCGGGGTTCCCAGGAACAGTCTAAGCAACAGAATCACAGAATCTTAAGGTTGGAAAAGACTTTCAGATCGCCAAATCCAAGCCCCGGCCCAGCCCCACCCCCACGTTCCCCATTAACCCGTGTCCTCAAGGGCCACATCCACACGTTTTTTGAAGGTTTCCAGAGGTGGTGACTCCACCACTGCCCTGGGCAGCCTGCTGACAAACCCTTCTGTGAAGAAATTTTTCCCTAAAATCTGGTTTAACCCTACCCTGGTGCAGCTTGAGACCATCTCCCGTGGAGGGGAAAGGCGATTTTATGGATCACCTTGACCCAGCTGGACATGGAATATGGAAGATGAGTCAGAGGCCCCGAAAGTGGTTAAAAAAGATGGAGATCAGCAACTGCTCATCGGATCTGTCCAAACAATTGATTATCCAATTTAATGGGAAAACAACAGTTTAAGTGATTCTTACAGAACAAAAATTGAACTCTTGTGCTGCTTAAAATCCACTTCAGGTTTAACCGAGTTTGTGGAAATTCTAGTGGGACATAATGTCAATGTCAACATACGGGAAGGGATTTTTGTTTTCTGTGCTATTATTATTAAAACGATTTGGTGAATTTAGTAGGAATTAGTGAATAATTTGATCCACCTGAAATGGCATTTTTGACAGGGTCAATACACATCAAATAAGGAGTTATATTTTTTATAAAAGTGTGAGGAAAAAAATACAATAGTTTGAATAACTTGGGCAAACTCTGACACATCACTTTAAGAGCGGAAGGGGAAGTTATTTTTTCTCTATTAATGGTTTACATTTTCTCATGTAAAAGCTGTATCTTCCCAATATTCCTTTGCAGGAGGCACAAGGATAGTTTCTGGAAAAAAATACCTAAAACCAGCACACTTTCCCTTTTAAATCTGAATATTTTCACACTGAGTAACTCCAAGTCACAGAAAAAAGAACCCTGAATTCATCTCCAACTTATCCATTCGCTTGACTTGACTGTTTTCAGTGGAATATTTATCATTGCCACTTCCCCACAGCCAAATGTGCAAAAGATGTGGAAAGAACAGAGGGAGAGAGAAAATGATCTGCTTAGTCTGGTCATTGAATTAATTAATTACTTACAGTAGTCCTGTCAGCACACCTATTACTTAAAGAACCAACAATTTATGAATTTTTGTTCTTTAATGCTTTACTTTTATGAAGTATTTGGAGTTACTCCCTTTGTTTCTCTCTCTTTCCCTCCCTGACACTTGGACATTTTTCAATCTTCAGTCCATCGTGGGATATGGATTTATCTGTAATTTCAGTAGGGAATATGTTCTAAAAGAAAAAATAAATGAGTTCCTGCTTTCCAAATTAAACTCCAGACAGACAGAACATTGTGGGTACTGATGATGTTCCCAGAAAAAACGTATTTTATGGACTAACAAAGAGGATCAGGAAATGTAGGATGCTCTAAGGCCTCCAAATATTTCTGTCGCACATGATTTTAATTTCAATTTCAATTTAATTTTAACTTAATTTTAATTTTAATTTAGGCAGGAAAAAACTGCAACCCAGGAACACAGAGTCAGACTGTGCTTCATCCTTGAGGATTGTGCATCAGGCTGAGGCTTCCAGCCGGTGAGGGATCCCCTCAAAGACATAAAAGGGACTTGTCTTCTCCATGAATTTCTATTTTTGGCATGTAGAGCTCTGGAAGTAGATAGCCTTCTCAGCCAACAAAGATATCCTTTGACCTCCATTCTCTTGGGAAATAGAGGGAGGCCTCTGGATAATCCCCAGGGCTCACAAGGAAGTTTTAAGGAGAACATCAGTGAATAGAGGCAGCTTCATCCTTTTAGTTATTCCAGAGAATTGTTGAGGATTTTGACACGGAAATCCATGGCACTTCGGTCTTGCCTCCTCAGCCTTCCTTGGGCCTCCGGATCTGACGAGGCTCCTTCATGCCACAGCGAAAAGTTCTACTGATCCCCACGTGTGCTGCACCTTGAAGTTATTTTTCCTCCCCTTTCCTTCTCTGGTGCCTTCCTGGATTGTTTATCACGGTGTCAGCTGAACAATCTGTTGCAGTTTTGGCCCTTTATTTTCTTATCCTGTGTTAGTTTATTTTCTTCAACAGCTCTTCCCTTCTGTTTTTCACAGGTTTGCAATTTTAACAACCTTTTCTACACTGGAATCCAATGCCCTTTTTAACTATTCACACTTAATAGGATTCATTTCCCTCGTGTTCTCTGTGGTGCTTTATTAAGTATTAACTACTTTTCTGCGGTAGATGGTATATGCAATTCGCTGTAGGATTCCAGTTAACATTTCTTCAGGTGTTCTGCATTCCCTAAAAACATTTGTAGCATTAAAAACAGGGAAAAAGAAAGAAGAATTTTGAAAGATCCCTTCCCTTCAGGAAAAAACTTCTCCCTGAAGCCTTTCCACCTCGATAACCTTCCATCATTAAAGACTCTGGGATAATTTTTTTTCAAGAGAACCAGTGTAAGCCCAGATTTCAACCATATTCCATTTGAAGTGGTTCTATTTGGCTTATTTAGACTGTTCTAAGTCCTTCGAATGAAGCGTTTTCTTCACCGTGTGTTTGGTGTTGAGGCACCTCCAAAAAGACTCCACATTCTCCTCGGAGGTGAGGTAATTTCTTTCTGTAGCACTTTGGGATCTTTACGGGTGGAAGTTGCTCGATACTGTAAATTTGAGTTATGCTGCTGCTGTTCCAAAAACGTGATTTAAAGACAGCCAGTGCAATCTTATCTTTGCCTGCAGCTCCAGCCAGGAGGGTTTTGTGGCCTCCCGGCAGCTGCGGGTATTATTGCAATGAATTATCTGCTGCCTGGAGAAGCTCCACAACTAAGCAGGTTTTCAAGAGTTGTTCCTGAGCTTGGAGCTGCCTCTAATTTCAAAAGATTACCTCAGGTCTATGGACATGGCTACAACTAGAAGGTCAGAAAGCATCTGCAGAGCAGGCCTTCCCGAAATTATTTACGATGCATGTCCCAGTGTGCCTGGCTAGGCCTGTAAAATTAAAATATCTTGGGGAGTTAATTTGATTTTAGAACGGAGATAAATCTGATCCACGCCACTGAAATTTTGTTTGCTCATTTTGAAATAATCTCTACCAATATGTCGCTCCAATTAGTACAGATTTAATCACCTGGACAGTGTCAACAAAGACACAAAATCGTTTCTGAGCAAACTGCTGATGGCAGGTGCAGAAACATGTTCCTTTAGAAGTTATACATTGAACAGAATCAGAATCACAGAATCGGTTAAGTTGGAAAAGCCCTTCAAGATCAGGGAGCCCAACCATCCCCAGCACTGCCAAGGCCATCACTGATCCATGTCCCCCAGTGCCACATCCACAGGGCTTTTGGATCCCTGCAGGGATGAGAGCTCCACTCCTGCCCCGGGCAGCTGTGCGAGGGCTGGACAACCCTTTCCGTGATGAAGTTTTCCCTGTTCTCCAATCTAAACCTTCCCTGGCACAACAGGATAAAGATCAAACTTTCACTGACACTCATCTGTGCTTGAGATGCTGCTAATCCCTGTGTTCCTTCTGCTTTTCCAGCATGTAATGCTGCTATAAATCAATATTTTCTGGGAGCCTGACTGACTGACAGTGACATTTGGTGTGTTTGCAGCTCAGGCCTCGGGATGCTCAGGAACTGTCCTGATGACACTGACAAGATGGATTTCTCCGTTTAGGCAAAATCCAGGGTGTGTGTATTTCTGGGGAAATGGATCTTCTTTCTCATAGTTCCAGCTGTGTGGCCAAGCTCTCGGTGATCTCATAGGGCAGCATTGTTTGTGTTTAATTCCTGGTGCTCTGTTTATTTTTTTATAGTAAAATTTGTGTTGAAAGTGCTGTACACTTCTATGTTTCAGTACAAATTACAGGATCCCAGAACATGCTGAGTTGGAAGGGACTCACAAGGATCATGGAGTCCAACTCTCAGCCCTGCACAGGCCCATCCCCAGGAGTCCCACCCTGTGCCCCAGAGGATCATCCAAACCCTCCTGGAGCTCTGGCAGCCTTGGGGCTGTGCCCACTGCCCTGGGGAGCCTGGTCAGTGCCCAACCACCCTCTGGGGGAAGAACCTTTTTTTGTGTGAAACTTCCTTGTGTGACAGCCTCAGTTTTAGTTTCATTTGATTTAAGCTGTATTTGAACTGTCTCACAAGTAGGATTTTAGGACGCAGTTATCACCTTGGTGTTTTTCAGTGCAAAAGCTGATTTTAATGATGGGCTTTACGTTTGTTGTTCAAATCAGTCACTTTTTCCAACTGGTTGTTGGCAAATCAAAACTGGTACTAACTAGTTATTTTCTTTATCCTTCTGTTCCAAGTTTCTGTTTTCAAAATTCCCTTTTTTTTTCTTTATCTTTGCAAAGTGATATCATGTTAAAACACTTTTAGAGTAAGGGAAGCATTGCCAGAGTGAACATATATGGTATTAAAAAAATGCTGTATCCCATCAGCTAAGACCATCCTGAAACAATAAGAAGGTACAGGTTATGAAGACTTTAGGGGCATTCAAATTTTATAGAATTGACCTCCATCCAAATTCAAACAGTTTATATGAACATCTTTCATAAATACAGATTTTTAAATACACACAGAAATAATCACTGGTGTCTTTGTCACTGATCTTCTTATAAGATGAATTAACCTGGGAATTTTTTATTGTTTGTTCATTTGTTTTTTGTTGTGGACACAGTGTAGAAATTATAACAAATTAGTCTATGACTGAAAAAAAATAAATTTAATCTGGTTTCTCAAATAACAGATGGCTGTTTGATAAATGATTTGGGACCTAAAGGAAAGTTCTTAAAGAAAGATAAAAAAATTATAAGTATATATTTTTATACATCATTGTAGAATAATGGTTTTGTTATTCTACTGTGTAACATATGCAATATAGAATATTAAACTTAGATAATTTTCACTACTTGTCCAACCCGTAGATAATTATGTGGTTAATACAATGATTTTTACAATAACTTTTATCCCCCAAATTAAATGCAACCGTGTGCTCTATTACTTAGTCATTTTAACAACTGCTTTGCATTTAATTTTCCCTCAAACTGCACAACATGCTATATTCATTACACTTTTTAATTTCTTGTGTTTTCTGCAATTTAGATTTTAATATTACAGAATGTACTCCGTAATGAGTTTTTTACTCTTTTTTTTTCAGCAGAGATGTTATGATAAGTGACGAAAATCCACCAGATGGCTTTTTATTTCCAGACCTCAATGCAGCAACGTCTGAGATGTAATTAATTTCTCTATGTGTGACCACACCACTTGTAGAAGGATCTCAGGTTTCCTTTCATTTCCCACGTGTCAGACACCGGATCAGGGACTGTTGGGTCAGAACCACCTTGTGGGGGATGTGTGTGTGTGTGTGTGGAGGGGGAAGGGATGGGTAAAACCTCGCAGAGGTGGGTTGGGGTCATGTCCCTCATGGCAGGACCTGGGGCCACGTGGCGCAGCCCTGGAGTAGCTGCCAGGGAAAACTGTAACACCCCACAGCTCCTACAGCCCTTCACCCAGCCCAGACTGTGAGGACAGTGAGGACACTGCCCTATAACACCCCACAGCCCCTCACAGGGACAATGGTTACACTGCCCTACAACACCCCACAGCCCCTCACAGGGACAGTGGGTACACTGCCCTATAACACCCCACAGCTCACAGGGACAGTGGGGACACTGCCCTATAACACCCCACAGCTCACAGGGACAGTGGGGACACTGCCCTATAACACCCCACAGCTCACAGGGACAGTGGGGACACTGCCCTATAACACCCCACAGCTCNAGGTACCGGAGCAGATAAAGCCAAAGGCAGATGTTTGCCACGTGTCAGGGCCCTGCCACCTGGACCTGTGCGAGCTGCTCTGCCACAGGGGCCCAGCGGTAACTCTGTGGTGTCTCTCCCTCTTTCTCCTCCTCTCTTCTTGCTCCCTCTGCTTCTCTTTCTCTTCTCCTTTTCTGATGCTCTGGGTGGTTCTGACCCAATAATCACTGACCTGGTGTCTGACACCTATAACCCAATCCAGGAATGCACACAGTGCAGGCCATCATGGAATCTATCGTGGAAACTATCATGGAAACCATCACGGAGACCATCACGGAGACCATCACGGAAACCATCATGGAAACCATCATGGAAACTATTCAGCTGCTGGCGCAGGCTGCTGTCTTGGGGTTGAATTGTTCTAAAACCAGCCTGGTTCACCAACTTCGAACACACATCCTGCTTTTGGAAGCAGGACTTGACAGATGAGCTGCTCAGTGGCCTGGAAATCCGTGCCTACCAGTCCATCACTGTGTAACTCTAAAAGCCCAGCCCAGCTTCCATCTGGCAGATTCTTCCACAGCCTTCCTTGACGTGTGGAGCTTCTCCCGTGAAGCAGCGACAGCTCTTCAGGGTCTCTCCCCAGGGCTTATGAGAGAGATCTGCCGACTGTCTTGTGGGGTGAGTTACATCAGTCTCTACTTAAAGATTTTCTTTTGCCAGCTTTGATACAATATGTTGAATAGAACTGCTTTGATACAGTGCACTATTGTCATGAGCGGAATGGGAGGCTTAGACAAAATTTATTCCAAAGCCCTGCCATTGAGTCCCGAGGTGCAGAAAGGACTCCTTGGCTTTCTAACCCCCTTCTCATGTGGTGGAATCCAGTCTCAGCCTCAGAATATGTCAATAGTTTATTTTTAAGGAATTATGGAGGTGTGATAGAACCACTTCTGTCCCGCAGGTTTTAATGATTGGCAAAATGAGAATATTTATATAAATCGAATCATTTCTTATCACAAATTATCAAAGATCTTAATCAGAATTAATTACTGCACAATATAAAGGCTAAAACTACTAGTAGTATAGTATAAGATAGGCTAGTGCACTATATTGAAGCAATAATTCAAACAATTCTATTAAAGCTGGGAAGAAGGAAATAATTATTAATTAGAGATCGATGTAACTCACCCAGACTGACACTCGTGGGGAGAACTCTGCTCTCATCCTCCAGGAGTGTCCTTGGAGGGCGTCCCCACCCCAAGGGAGGAATCTCCACACATAGACCCAGGAAGAGTTCTGTCAGAAGAACCTGCCTGTAGGAAAGGGGATTGGACTTTGACAGTCTGAAGGCATTGACTGCCAGGCACATCTTCACAGGCCAGGGAGCAGCTCACCTGCAAAATCCTGTTCCAGAAGCAGGGTGTGTATTCAAAGTCTGGGGAACCGGGATGTCCTTAGCATAATCAACACCAAGACAGCACCCTGGCACCAGCAGCTGAACTTGCATGATGGCCTGCATTGCATTCATTCTCTGGCTGGATTTTAGGTCTTATCAGGGTAGGCTCTCCTGCCAAAACTATACTGCTTTATGCTCTATTATACTCTCCTAGTACATTTGTAGCTTTTACACTGTGTAGTAAATAATTCTGATTAAGATCTTTCATCTGTTCACTCGTCTGTTCATTTGTCATGATAACTAATTCATTTATATAAATACACCTGATTTGCCATCATTAAAACCTGCAGGACAAAGTGCTTTAGTCACACCTCTATAATTCCTTAAATTTAAACAGTTGACACAGTCCAAGGCTAAGTACAGAATTGAGCTGCACCTCGACCCTTCTCTGAGGAGTTCAGGAAGCCAATTTTCTCTGATGTTTATCAAAATTGTACTTATGGACTAAAGATAAAATAAACAGAGCAACTCCATAAAACACAGGAGTTTGCAGGTGCTCTGGAACGTGGGATGCGCTAAACCTCTCATGATTTTGGATGAAAACCTCATTGAAGACATCTTGAAGTTTATTAACAGGTGTCAAAACAAACTTTGTGCTGTGTATCAGAGAAGTAAAACAAATAAACAAGCAAAAGCCAAACAACCTAACAAATAAGTACATAAGTAGGTTTCTAAGAATATATGTTGTATCAGGAATAATCCAGAGAAATACTGGAAAAGTTGCCAAAGTAGAAGTAACTGGGAGCATGAGTACTTGATCCTTTACTCTTCTAAAATAGTGCCTAATTTTTTCCCTTTCACAAAGAAGCATCCTTAAATGACCGATTTCTGGATGACATCTTTGTGATTGGGACTGAAAAAATAAGTATATAAACTGACCTGAAAACTTACTGGGGTTATTTTTCAGGCAGAGAAACCCAGGAAGCAAAAAGATTTGAAATACGCATTATGAGGCTGATCATTTCCAGAAAGAGGTTGTCATCTTTCTTGGAATTGGGGATTAAGATGCAGATTTTTTTGGCAACAGTTGCTCAGTGAAACACTGCATGACAAAATGGGCTCCCATAACTCAGAGGAGATGAAAGCTTGGAAATTTTTAATTTATTTCTTAACTTCTGCAATTTGATTTAGAATTGTTCGCTTTGCTTAAAGGGACAACCCAGGAGTTACAACTCCATAATAAACCTAGTGTAAAAATACCAAGGGTGGTTTAAAACACGTATTTTGTGGTTCTACAGAGGAGTAATGAGACCTAAGAATTCTATTTATCCCACACAACCCATTGAATCTTTCAGACACAGTGGGGAAATAATTATTATCCTTTTTCTTCTCCCACAGGATAGCTATGAGAAAAGATACAGCCCAGGGAGAGGCTGGATCTCCCACTCCGTGCATCCCACGTGCAACACTAGAAATAGCAAAATATCAAAAATATCTTTTTTTTTTTTTTTTTCCCCCTAAGAGCTCTGGGTCTGGTAAATGGGTTGTTACTGTGTGATATAACATGAAGCAGCTGCTTCTGAATATGCCAAAGCGCTGACAAGGTGTTTCACTGCTGAGCTTTTCTCCTCAATTTCTCACTGACCAGGTGGAAGTGATTGATATATTGATTTACTTGTGCCTGCCCTCTTGTTGCTGCCGGGAATTTGCTTTCTCAGCTCTTCATTGGCACAGGTTGCCCAGAGGAGTGGTGGCTGCCCCTGGATCCCTGGAAGTGTCCAAGGCCAGGTTGGACGGGGCTTGGAGCAACCTGGGCTAGTGGGAGGTGACCCTGCAATTCAGAATGGTTTGCACATTCCTTTTTTTAAACTATTTCCCATGGGTGATGTGGGAAGACATAAACCCAGGTTTTTTCCTATAGAAAAATGTTACAAGAAAGCTGATTTCTAATGAGGTGAGACTGAAAATATTCCAGGGGCATTCCTATTGCCACATTCCTTTCACATCTGCTATCCTGCAATGGAGAATCTGGGATTCTGGAATTGTTTGAAACCTTAGAGCTTTCACTCCCAGGCTCCTTGGCATCTTCCAGCAAGGAGACATTAAATTTTCAAGTTGCCACTTTCCAAAAAGGACCAAAGAACACCCACACTCTGATACTTCAAGAGTGAGAAGCTTAGTCTAGTGGACAGCATGGTCACAGAATCATGGAATGGTTTGGGCTGGAAGGGACCTTGAAGTTCATCCAGTGCCACCCCCCGCCATGGGCAGGGACACCTTCCACCAGCCCAGGTTGTTCCATCCTGACACTTGCAGGGATCCAGGGGCAGCCACAGCTTCTCTGAGCAACCTGTGCCAGGGCTTCCCCACCCTCACAGCCAAAAATTCCTTCCCAGTATCCCATCTAACCCCGCTCTCTGGCAGAGGGAAGCCATTCTCCCTTGCCCTGTCCCTCCATTCATTTGTCCCAAGTCCCTCTCTGGCTCTCTGGAAGCCCCTTCAGGCCCTGGAAGACACAACTAGGTCACACCAGAAGTCTTGAACACTTCCAGGAATACAGGTGGGAATGCTGAGTGCAGTGAGCTGGGATGATGTCAGGGCTGACCTTGCAGAACGGGAATCACTTCAGAGACCTGCTTCCTTCTGGGATTAATTACAGTTCCAGGCAATACAGCAAAAAGGGATGAAATCGAAAGGGTCAGTTTTCCGCAGTAGCAATGCGAATGTGGGTTGACCTCCAGAGATCTGCCCTTCTGTTGAGGTTTCATGTCCACAAACCACATGAATGGCAAGGAAAGGAGATAATCAGGAACTCTGCTGCTCAGGAAAGTGAGATTTCTGCAAATCCCCTGGAGCCGTGGGATGACAGTAATTCTGGGCCTTGAAATGACAGCAGGGCTCGTTTGTGTACCTGTCCTGCTTTCTTGAGCCTTTTATTCTGCACTGGCTTAGTGCAGACATTGAGTTGTCTGAGGAATCTGACATGGATCAAGAATATCTGATGGAAAACTGGCATGGTTTCATGTTAACAAGTGTAATTTGAATTTCTGCACCTTATGTTCTCTCTTAATGCATAAATAGACGTGTGGGGTTTTTTTTTCCTTACATTCTAAGGAATAAAACGTAACCCTTTATATGCATAAATATTATCCATACTTTGTATGTACCCTCAAAATTTAAAATCAGCATTTCACAAATTGTTTTCCAAGTTCAGTTACTGATCAGTCTGACATCTTTCTGTTCCCTAATGGGATGATCCTCACCATCTCGCTGTGCAGTCTTACTGTGATGAGGACACACCACCTACACTGAAATAAATCCTCTCCCAGTTATCCTTTTCCCTCTCTTTCCCTGATCACTGAAATTCCCTGCTTTAGAAATTACCTGAAAGTATGTTTTGATATTATAAGTGTACTGCAGGTAATGTTCTTCCTTGTGACTGTGGTGTTTTATCCATGACATCGGTTTGGGAGCACTCAGGTTCATTTTGTGCCATCCTAACTCTGCAATCATTTACTGCTTCGAACAAACACATTTTCAGGGTTTTATTTCAGCTGCTTCTACAGCTACTGAAAGGACAACTTCACGTTCCCCACATTTTTCCTCAAGGAAGGTGAGCAGCTGAAACCTGGGCATTGCCTGCCATTTACATGTATTTAGAAATTTCCCTCTTCTTGTAGTTATTTTCTCAGCAATCACAATTTATTCTTATTTATAGCCACCCTAAAAAAAAATTTAGTTAAATATTAATGAATTAGCTCGCTGGCTCAATACGTATTTGTGGGAGGAAGAATTAAACCAGAAGAAATCAAAGCATCCTGCATCATGGGACTGCTCATATGTATTTTCCTTCCTTGGTAAGAAAATCCCAGACAAATCTTAAAGATGTTGGTCTGCAGGGGGCAAAATTTTAGAGTAGGGAGTTTATCCGGTGTGGAAATGATCACACAACTGACTGTGTGGCATTGGAATGAATATCTTCTTCTGATTAGCCTTGAGAAGGCCCAGACTCTGCTGAACTCTAAAAGCACTGCAGCAAATGACCAAAAGGGGGGGGGTTGTTGTTCTTTTCTTTTTTTTGGGGGGGGGGGGGGAATTCCTTGTCCTTTTTTTTTTTTTTTTTTTTTTTTTTCATTCAGCAAATATGGAATTTCCCAAAATCCCTGGGAGAAGGGATGGGTTTTGTAACACAACACTTCTCAGTCCAGCAGCTGCTCCAGTAACAAACACCTCCCACAAACCAGGCTCTGTATTATCCTAATGAACATCGGCCACAATAACTATGTGATTAGTCAGAGATGGAGGACTTACTAACAGGAGATTTCATGAGGGCTTCCCATTAGGAATGAAAAGGTAATTATTATGATTGGTTTATCTACGTAAAATTACTCTTTGAAATTGTTTCTGTTTATTAGAATAATAAAACCGGGCAGGAAGGAAGGAATGACTGCCTTTGATATTTTATAGTTTGCTAACACTTTTATGCCTTATCATTTCTAAAAGCTACCCCTGGATTACAGAATGGCAATATTTATAAGCTTGTCTTCCATTTCTTCTTTCTTATGCAGAAGAAATAAAGGAAGGACCTTCTTTTCATCTTTAATAGGCGATTATCACTACAAAAGAACAAAAACAGCATTCTCCAGTTTGGATAATTCAAGTTTTAGGCAACATTTTCCAAAGTTCCTTCTTTTCCAGGGAGCAGTTTCAACACACACAATTCTCTCCCACCATTTCCTACAGTTCACTCTCACACAAAATCAGAAAACAGTATTTTTAACACATTAAAAACACCTAATGCGGTTATAAACAACTTCAGGGTGTGGTCTACAATGCACATGGGCCAACACAAACTCATGTTTCATGTTCTCTCTTTGAAAGCCTTCCTTGTCTCCTTTTAATTTTTATATGTCACACATGATGAAAATGAAAAAAGGTGAAACACTTGTAATCCTATTTTATTTTCCCCACACTTCTCTAAGTTTGCAGATTTTCAATATATTCTGAAATATCTCAAATATAAGGAGATATAAACAAGACTGACACAAAAGGAAAAGCCAATAAAAATGAGGCTTCGAGGTCCCATAATTAGCCAACCCCATGGAAATTAACCTGACACAGACAATAATTATGGAAGGCAGTGTCTTCTCCCTTTATTCAGTGACTTCAGCCAAACAATAAAGGTTTTTATGGTGGAAAACTCATTTTGAACCATTCCCTTTGGACTAATTTCTTCCAGGGAACAGAGGACAGGACAAGAGGAAATGGCATCAAGCTGGGCCAGGGGAGGATCAAGTGGGACATCAGGAGGAATTTCTTCCTGGAAATATGCAGTTGAGGTGCCTGGTTATGTCTATCTTATCAAACAGGACATTAGGACAGGAAAAGATCTGATAATCTGCACAGCAAAACAATGCAGATGAATGAGAAACGCTCAGCAGTTTGAGGATTTGAGGTTGGACTGGCTCTAATGTGATACTATGGATTGAAGTCCTGTTGTTGCCTGGAGTACCTCAGATATTCCCCTGGAGAGCATTTTCTGGGTTGGAATTTTTCCAGAAAAAACTGAATTCTTGTGTTCCCAGCACATGAACTGAATGGCTCAGTGGGGATGGTGAGGAGTTACTTCCAAAGTCAGTGTGTCTTTTCTGTACTCTGTGAAAACCAGCACTAAAGTAAGTGAGGGTTTTCCTAAGGAGCTGGTCCACAGAATTCAAGGCAGCAGAACCTGCTCCTTGAGCCCTGTGGAGTCTGGTGGCCTCCTCTCCCAGGGAACAAGGGACAGGAGGAAAGGGAACGGCCTCCCGCTGTGCCAGGGGAGGCTCCGGTTGGAGCTGAGGAGGAATTTCTTGCTGGAAAGGGTGGTCAGGCCTTGGCAGGGGCTGCCCAGGGAGGTTTGGAGTGCCCATCCCTGGAGGTGCCCAAGGAAGGCCTGGCCGTGGCACTCAGTGCTCTGGGCTGGGGGACGAGGTGGGCATCGGGCACAGAGGGGGATCCATGGGAAAGCTGGGAGGGCTTTTCCAACCTAAGGGATTTTGGAATTCTGTAATTCTGAAATGAAGGAGTGTTGCCTGTCCATGAAACTCCCTCACTCACTGTCAGCGGCCTCCACACTGATTAAAACACATTTTTTCTCCCATATATTCCTGGCTCCTTCCAGAACAGCCACACCTGGGTGACACGGCAGCCACCAAGGCCATCCAGCATCCCTGGGGCAGACACTGCCCTGGGAATGTGGGCAAGCAGCTTGGACAATGCCCTGTTTGCATCAGGGATGGGCTGAGAGAGACATCGTGTGCTGATTTTGGTTGAACTAAAAACCCATCTGGCTCCTAACCCCGAATTAACACCCTGAGGGTGAGGCACTGGGGGACAAATGACTGGAATCAATCACTTTGCACTATAAATGTCCACATGAACCACTTTCATGTGGTTCTTCTAACACAATCCTCCCTGGAGGGTGTGTGGAGACCTTCCCCCAAGCAGGGGATGCCACTCAAGGTCACTCCCAAGGGTTAAGATCTCCCCACAAGCTTTAGTCTGGGTCAGTTACATCAATCTCTACTTAATAATAATTATTTCTTATTTTGCTAGCTTTAATATAATTGTTTTAATACAATTCCTTTGATATAGTGTTCTATCCTGACCTATCCTATCTCAAACTATACTAGTAGTTATAGCTTTTGTACTGTGTAGTAAATGACTTTGATTTAGATGGTTTTGTCTCATATTTGTGTTCCTCGCATGTCCTTGTTGATGGCTTCTTCCTTTTTTTTATTTCATTGAAAAATGGCTTTGGCCTGATGCCCTTAACAGAGCAGACACTGCTCTTTCAGGTAACTCTGCCCAGTCCTCTTCTGGCTCAGCAATCTGAGGGGAACATCCCTCAGTACTCACACTTACCTTGTACCTTCCTCAGGCATCAGTTTGGTCACTGTGAAAGAAAAAATACAGGAAGGGAAAACACTGGTTTTGATCCAGCGTGGCCATTTTTCTGACCAACTTATAGCAACTGAAAAAGCAGGAGAACAGGATTAATAGAATCACAGGATGTCCTGAGCTGGAAGGGACTCACAAGGACCATCCAGTCCAATTCATGGCCCTTCACAGACACCCCAAAAATCCCATCCTATCCCTGAGAGTGGTGTCCAAACCCTCCTGGAGCTCTGGCAGCCTTGGGGCTGTGCCCACTGCCCTGGGGAGCCTGGTCAGTGCCCAACCACCCTCTGGGGGAAGAACCTTGTCCTGAGATCCAATCTGACCCTGCCCTGACACAGCTCCAGCCATTCCCTGGGTGCTGTCCCTGGTCCCCCAGAGCAGAGCTCGGTCCTGCCCCTCCTCTGTCCCTGCCCAGGAAGCTGGAACTGCAATGAGGTCTCCCCTCAGTCTCCTCCAGCTGAACACACCAAGTGCCCTCAGCTTCTTCTCAGTGGCCCCTCCAGACCCTTCACCACATCCATGTCCCTCCTTTGGACACTCTCCAACAGCTTTAGAACTTTCTGACGTTGAGTCACCCAAAACTGCCCCCAGCACTCACGGTGAGGTTGCCCCAGCTCAGAGCAGAGGGGACAATCCCATTCCTCGCCCAACTCAACTCCTTCTGTGTCTGATCTGAAACAGGTTCCTGAGCCATCACAGGGAATTCTATACCCCATGGTTTAAGACTTAATTTTGTGCTGATGTGTACAGTTTGTTCCCCTTGCTCAGCCAAAAATGTGAAATGTTATTTCTTGGCTCATCTTTAAAATCTGTTCAGAGAGCTGCTGCCCAAATCTCTCTCTGCTGCCAGCAGGGTGATGTTTACTTTCAAGAGAGCATTTTTCTTCCATGCCCTCCTCCAGCTTGTTATTTCTTCTGTTTTGTAAACAAATCATGGGAAACTAATTCTTTAAAGTCATCTGAATAAATCCTGCATTAGAGAATTAACCGCTGTGTGTACAAATCCCTGAGCAACCAAACAAAGAGCGAAGCTCACCAAGTTCTCATTTCAAAAACCAGTGGTGTTATTACTGGAGGGTAATTCTGATTTTAATAAAATCTCTCCCTTATTCTATAACATTTCAGCAAATGTTCCAAGCTCTAGAGTAAAAAAGTAGTAGGTTTTTACCAAGGACTAAAAGTTGTCTCACAAAAGGAACTGTAGAATTTAACAGACCTGAAAGCCATTTATACTGTAGCTCAAAAAGCTCACAGTGTTATGGTCAGTGAAGGTTCTAGAAACACTAACACTTTGAGGTAAATAATGGCCAGAACTCAGCATTTCACTGAAAAATAGGCCCCTCTTCCCAAACTGAGAGGCACCAGAACTACCTTCAAATAAATTGGTCCAATTCTTTGATAAAAAACAGAATTATAAACTGTTGATGGGAGGAATAATGGAAAGCTGATGTTCTGGAAAGGATTCCTGAGGCCTGTGGAGCACTGAAGGACAGCTGATTTCTAGGTGGGGTGTCTGTTTAAAACTAACATTTTTTCAGGTATTTTCAGTCTTCTTTCCTTCCTTTGCTCTCACCCCCATTTCCCAAGACTCTACATGAACTGGAGCTGGAGAGAATAAAATAATTCAGATTCTTCAAAGTGAGTTAAGTGAGAGAAACAAGTATGCTGTTGATATTATAATGACCTAGTCCTGCCTAAATATGGTTGGAATTCTAGTTATCCGAGGATTTTAGTTATCCTGTTGTAAAAGTAATATTTTTTTTTTCCTTAAAGTATTGGCACTGACCACCAACATATTCAGGTTCAGTAGTGGATAGACAATATTAAAAAGAGGCCGTAGAAACACAAATATAAGATAGAATTTAGCTCATCAAAAGACAACAAATTCAACGGGACAAAACGAAAATAATAACATGGACAAAGATGAGAATGACTGAAGCTAAAATCGAAAGAGATTTTTAATCCTTCACCTGTAACATCTTTAAAGAATAATCTCTGCCAAAACTGACAGTTGATTGGCATTATTTTTTATGTCACATACTTCGGTACAAACAAGAATATTCAGAGTTAGCAAAGTGAGAGAACATTCAGTAGTTTTGCATTCCTGGCACTGCGTATTCAGCACTGAATCCTTTGTCTCCCTACCTTTATTCTTTCCCATAATAACAGCACTTTGCACAGCTTATTTTAATAGATTATCCAAAATCTCCTTGCATTTTGCACACTGAAAAACAAATTGAAGAAACAGGTTTTTATTTTAAAGGAAAGTATATATTATGTTTTGCTCAAATCTCCATGGGAATTATTACCAGGAAACAAAGAGCATTAATGCTTCTTTTCCTTCTTACCCTTCTCACCTCATTCCCTCTACTAAATAAATATGTAAATACATAAAAATTATTGCTAAATTTTGGTCTTGCAATAAGTTTCTGGAGATTTCAAAGACAGAGGCTCCACCAAACCTTCCACCATACCATAGCCTTTGTCCTTATTAGATGCCACAGAATCAAGGCAGACCTAGAAACTTATCTTAGTGAATTAAACACTATTTTCATGATATCAAATGAGATAAAGAGGCTGTTGCTAAAGACAAAACAATCAGCCAGGTCATTTTCATTAATGAAAGTGCAATCCCAGGTCTTTCTCTGCCTTTGAACATCCCATCCATCTTCAGGCTGGATTATTTTGAACCTGTGTTCATTTTAAAATGATTAGTTTGAATATTTCATATAAAAGGTTGGAAACATCTCCTTAATGAAGGAAAGGAATTTGCAAGAGATAACATTGCCATTAATGAAGTCTAATTAGAGATTCATTTAAAAAATAATCTCCTGTGTTAATTTATCAGGGAAAGCTAATAGAGTTCTAACTTGAGACCAAAATAGTTCTTTGGAGTTTTACAAATGCTTTTGTCCAAGTTAACTACTTCTATTATTCACAAAAATTAAATTAGTGTGTTAGAAACCTGACTATTAAATAAAGAAAATCATTGTATGTTGTACATTAATTTTTTTGAAGTTATTTTTGTGAAGGGGTTTTTTGTATTTTTCACCATTGTGGGTTTTGAAATCAAATCCTGTAATTTTTGTTCCTCTGATTCTTGTGTCCTCCAATTCTTCACCCTGACAAGTGGCCCTTCACCAAAGCAAGGCTGACCTTTCTCTTTTCTCTTCAGAACTTTGGTGAGCAAAGAGCAGTTTTCCGTTTTATCATTCCTGGCATATTCAAAAATGAGCTGCTGGAGGAGCAGGGATGAGTGGAGGAATGTTGGGAACCTTCCTAATGAAAACCAATGCTCCTCAGCTGCTCCACTTCCAGGAAAGGCTGGATTAGCCTATCCAAGGAGAAGGATGCCTTCCAGAAGAGCCAGGGGAAAAAATCTTCACTGAGGCAGCTGAGAGTGAGGTGAGGTGTGACCTCCAGGTCATGGGGCTTCTGAGGTGTGAGTGGACAATGTTTGGGGAGTGCGTAAAACTCACTGTGGGGTTGTGGGGGTGAATGGGGCTTAATATGGGATACATGGATGCTCCATCCCTGGAAGAGTCCCAGGTCAGACTGGACAAGGCTTGGTGGCTGGTGTCCCTGCCCATGGCAGTGGAGGGCAGTGGATGGGTTTTAAGGTCCCTTCCAACCCAGACCATTCAGGGATTCTCTGCTTCTGTGATTCAGAAAATGGACCAGAAGTGTGGAAAGGGAGGGATCAAGGTGGTTTGGCAGGAGAGAGGGATAAGGGGTTCAAAGGGATCAGCTGAGTGTGAGTAGGTTGTGGGTGAGTTTGTTTATCCCACTAATCCCTGCACCCCAATCCCTGCAGTCTCCCCCATGTGCTCACTCGGTCCTGCCCCTGTCCACTCTGGGTGCAGTCCCTGAGGGTCTCTGGGGCAGTGGGGACAGGGGGGTGCTGGCAAACCCCAAGCTGAACAAGCAGAACTCTGAGAGCCAGCGGCTTGAGTGGGACCGTGAAGCTCAGGTACTGTATTTCCATCAAGGGCAGGGAACTTTGGACAAGCTCTTGGAGAGCCCTGCAGTGAGTTACACACACACATATATAACATTTTCACCTGCAGACTAAAATCCTGGCTAGCTCAAGAATTAGAAGTGGGTTGGACCCCCTGTGCTGGCCGTGCTCAGGTGAGTGCTGAGGGTGTGTTTGGGTGGGTGAAAGAGGAGGTGGATAAAAGGGGCTGGTAAAGGCCCCATTTTCTGCCTGAGGGGACCTCTGTATCTGGTCATGTCTGTGTGAACCTACTGGGAGCACGAGTTCAGCTCAACTGGGTGCTGGAACCCCCAGGGCGTTTGTATCCCTCAGTGACTGGACTCAGAAACCTCCAACACCAACCTCCTCACACTCAGCTGCTCCCTTTCAACCCCTTATTCCTCTTTTTTTCCACCTTTGCTCCTGCTAAACCACCTTGATCCCTCCCTTTCCACACTTTTGGTCCATTTTCTGAATTACAGAATGGATTGGAAGGGACCTTAAAGCCCATCCAGTCCCACCCCCTGCCATGGGCAGGGACATCTTCCATTAGCCCAGGTTGCTCCAATCCCCGTCCAACCTGGCCTTGGACACTTCCAGGGATCCAGGGGCATCCATATATCCCATATTAAGCCCCATTCACCCCCACAGTGAGTTTTACACACTCCCCAAACGTTCTTCCCTCGCCCCTCAGAAGCCCCGTGACATTTTTTGATGTGACAAATTGCTGTGATTATATCAGAGATCTGCTCAGCCTGGCTGGTGTTTTCTGAATAATTTCCATAATAATACTGTCTGGTAAACAAAAAAAAAAAGGAAGACTTGAACATCCTATTGATGATTTCTGTCTGATGCTGAATTATCTTCTCTAATGGGCCCTGAGGTTCCTCCTGATGTAAGAGGTTTGGGATATGATTAGCACATTATTAAGAAAAAAATGTTATAAACAGCCTTCTACAGACTAGAAAATGAATTTCGCGATGCATCAACATCTTCATTCTTGAAGTAATTTTGCAGGTGAGTAATTTGTGTTGTAATGGGAAGGAAATGGAGAAAAACACGTATTGGTATCTGAAAGAACATATGTGAGGTATGGATCTGCACATCTTAATTTATATATCCAAATTCCCCTTGGATGGGGCTTGGAGCAATCAGGTCTAGTGAAAGGTGTCCCCTAGACACCTTCTAGGGTCCAGAAGGCTTTTTAGGGTCTAACCCTTCTTGGGGTGGAACTAAATGATCTTTAAGGTTCCCTCCAACTGAAAGGATTCTGTGATTCCACATGTATGTGGATATTCACTACATAGCGTATGTTAATATTTTAAACAAAATATTATTCCTTCCATATTTATATACTTTCTTTTTACTTCATGTACTTCTTTTTAATCTAATATCGTGCTGAGTAACAGTTGTTCTCAAGACTGCACATTACTCAGGCTTAGAACCAAACTTACTACAAACTTTCAAGTGATGGTTCTGCTGCAACACTTCTAAATTCACAGACATAACATCCACTCAACACTTTGCTGCCCCAGGAAATCTCCTGCTTTACCTGCTTGGAAGAGAGGGATCAGCTGCTGCTTCCTTAGAAAAACTCTGAGCAGCATCAACCCAGTCCTGCACTTGCTCTTTACAGGAGAAATAAAATTAAAAAGTATTTCAAGAGAGTGCGGTTGGGCTTTGGTTTTGCTTGACTTCTTTTTCAGCAGGAGGAACCAGATCAATTCTGCAACCACAAGTAGGACAAAAAGTCTTTCATCTCCTTCCCCTTTAGTTTTTGGGTGTCATTATTAACCTCGTAAGAAGTACAGCAGGAGTTCCATTCCCAGGTGAGTGAGAAGCACATGAACAAAATGGGGAGAAGGTTTGGTTTTCCAAAGAATCCTTTCTAAATTCAAATCAGCGATACGGAGTAGTAACAATATAAGGTAAAATTGGCATGCCAAACATGATTTTCCATGAACAACTGTGGATAATCTTTGTTATGCTATTTCACTTCTTTTTTTTTTTTTTCGGTTTGGGTTTTTGAAATATATTTTGCAAATATTTTTAGCACTATGGAACAAAAAATGTTAGTTGGATTAAAATTGGTGTTGAAATATGAACTTCAACTTAAATTCCATTTTCACTAAAATAATAATGGTTAATGCAACAAGGGAACAGCAACTGTTACTCAAGTTCATCATATTTTTTTCCTGGAGGAACTCAATTTTGAATATGCCATGGTTGATAGAATGGAAAAGGTTGGAACACTGTTCTATAACTCACTCCAGTCTGAGGTGAAATATCTCTCATGTCTCAGGTTCAGAACAGGGAAAAGATATTGAAAGATTTGCAAGGATTGCTTGGATATCTATGGGATATTTTGATTTATGATTGCTGGATCAAAAGCTGATTTCTCCTAAACTGTCCAACAACGGTTCTCTCACTTCTGAATTAAACACAGAGGAATAAAAACTGATTTGGGCTTTCCAATTGTTAATTATTTTGATGTCCAACACTGAACTCTTGTCACTGATGTTTCTTTGGTTGGGGAAAACAAAATCTTTATGGAAAATAACACTGGAGCCCAATCACAGAATCCCAGAACATGCTGGGCTGGAAGGGACCCACAAGGATCATCCAGTCCGGTTACTGTCACACCACAACCTTTATTACTTTCGTGTCCTAAAGCCACTTGATTCTCTGTTTTTCTACCTCCCTTATTCACACATTAAGAGCAAGACTCATTATATATATATTTTTCCAGGATTTCTGAATTTGACTCATTGTAGGAACCAGCAGACACTTGGAATTACAGGGGAAAATAACGACATTACAAAGCCAATTCCCATCAGTTCCCAACTAATTGTGCTGCTTTCTCACAAAGGTAGAAAGTGGAGGAATATCTCTAATGTATCATTTACTGGAAAGGCAGAAAGTCTCTTCTTAAGAAAAAAACCACTGCAAATATAGACAGATTATGATTAATTCAACCAGCAAAACTGCAGTCCCTGTAAAGCTTCTTTCCTTCCAGAGGGAATAAGTTTTCCCTCATTTCTCAGTCAGGTACCACAGGTAGGTGGACCTGTTGGGTCCAAAATAGAGGCACTTAGATACCTGATTTTTGCATGTACTGTATATATTTCATAGCCTGAAGTCCTGCTGAAGCTTTCTGTCCGTTCTTTTAAAAAGATTAATTGAATATATTATTTCCAAGTCTTGCTGTGGAGCGGAGCAGGGATACATTGAGGGCAGAATTCCTGCTGCCCCTCTCCCAGCTGCGTTATTCTTTTATCCCGGAGTGTGCTCTGGATCCTGGGCGGAAAATGTACTTGATTGGGCTGTCAGGAGTGTGGATTCCTCCTTATGCCTCGGATTTTAAATATTATATATAAATTACATATTATTGTAATATATATTATAATATATATGTTATTTATATATGTTCCATCGCTAAATATGGCAAAGAGACACAGCTTATCTCAGAGGGAGCCTGTTCATCTGGGACTGGCAACTTGAATCAGAGAAGGAAATCCATTCATTTGAGAAGAATTAGCTTGGCATACCCAGTTTTGTTGTTATACCCTACTTTGGAGGAAGAAATGGCAGGAATCTTGCCAGCTTCACTCCAGCAGAGACACTATTACTGGAGTTGAGCATTTTTCCTTCTCTAAACCCTCCCTGAAAACTGAGCTGAGCTCTGGACCAGGCACTCAGGTCATTGGCCAGAGGAATAACTTTTGAGGGGAATATCCTTTTTTGCAGCTTGCAAGTTCCCTGGCTGTCCTCTTCCGATCCCTCTTCATCTGAAGCTTAAGGGGTTTTCCCCCTCAAGCTGATCCACAAAACTGTCCTTAAGCCTCCCACCAAGGCTTGCCTTTGCCAGAAAACCCAGCCACAGCCTGGAGGAAAGATTTCTCAGTGGAGGCTTTGTTGTAGTTTGTTACTCCTCTGGCAGCACTGCAACTGTCTGATGTGACTTGAGCTGTAGAGTTTTCCTGCTCCCAAAACTAACCCTAACCCGAGCTTTAAACCCAGCTCTTGCCACACTAAAGATTCCTCAGCCATTGCCTGGATGAAAACGTTCCCAGGAGAATTCACAGTCTCACATTCCTGAGCCCCTCGCTTGCTCTGTGTTTTATCTTTCACCTTTCAAATGTTTTCCCCTTCATCTGAGCCTGAGCTAGTTTGAAGTCTTATTCCTTGTTTTATCCACCTGTAAATGTAGCAATTTCACAAAGACAAGTTGGTGTGTTCTTGCAGCAGAAGGTTTGTTTGAGTTGAAGGTTTATTCAAAAGAAGGATCTTGGAAAGGAATTTGAGAATCTGCCCCACAGGAAAGATTTTTTACATAGGAAGAGTCCTCTCGGCCCTTTTGCAGAACAACCTGTACTTTGGATCTGTAAAATCCCTGAATTTGTACTCTGATGGTCAAACAATTTTTTGAACCCTTAGTCCCTCAGTCCCCTGTAAGGGATTTGGGTCTATTGAACATTGGGATCAAAGAACAGGCTCTGGTTCAAACCAAACAATGAAGACTTTATGGGTTTTCCTCTATGAACTGTTCAAATACAGTTGGAAACAGCCAGTAACGAACACAAATTAAAAACCCCTCTCTGCGAGTTCTCTTCCACGTTTTAATCAAGGAGTTTGCCTTTCACTGGGTCTAGCTGCATAACAAAAGGTGTATCAAGGAAAATCCCCCAAAAATCGCAATACAAGGACAGTATTTTTGTCTTTCACATTACACAAGATTTCAAAATGCCAAAATATTTGAGCCGGCTTTCTGAAAACAGGAGGTTTTGTGCATTCTTTGCTTTTGAATTGAATATTGTTCTGCAAGTGTTACCAAATAGATCCATTTCATCCAATTTTAACAATGTATAAAATCTCTCTTTCCAATTTCCAGGCACCATCCAATATCAAATACCTCATAACCACGGTGAAGGAACTACTTCTATAGGCTTTTGATGACACACACTATTGCTTTTCAACACTGCAAGTGCCAGAGAAATAAAAGCTGTTCTGTTCCACTATTTTTCTGGACCCAAACAACTTCCCACCAATTAGAAGTAAAGAAATGCAAAACTCCTCAGGTTTTTCTGTTATTAATTAAAATTCTAACAACAGGAGCTAACTACAACAGGAGCCACCTTCAACACTCCTGCGCACAAGGGGTGAGAATTTCTACTCAATTCCTTCCAATGCCCCAAAATCATTTGAAAAATCCCTTTTTACGCTTCCAATCCAGCAAACCCCACAGTTCAGACCTACAGGAACATCCCAGATCTGTTGTTGTTTCCCCCAGCACCTTCTGTAGTCAAAGCTGAAGCCTCTTCGCCTGCAAACTCTGAGTACACCAGGAAGGATTAAGCAGTTTGTCTCCACACAAACCTGAGCTAATCAAAGCAGTGGAACAGCAGGGAAGTGTTTCCTAACGCTGTGATGGCACAGCCAGACCAAATACTGAAATATTTCAATAATTCTGGGAGCACTTTGACTGCAAAGGGGGGAACAAAAGAAAGGTGTGGCTTCATCTGATGACAAAAAGTTGAAAGACAAAGGACAAGGAACAGGATGAGTGTCAGTGACTGAAACAACCAACCCCAAGATAAACAACATCCACAGCAGGCAAGATCTCCTTTGGAGAGGGAAAATCACCATAAGCAAGGGGAGATGGAGGGAAAGACAACCCATTTCTTTTCAACCTGTCTGAACACCTTCATGGCAGCGGTGAAGACCCAGAAAGACCACAGACATCTGTGCTAATTAACTGTGCTGTAAACATGTTAGACCATGAGGCTAAAAACGGACATTTTTTCCAGCATCACAGAATATTCTGAGTTGGAAGGGACCCACAAGGATGACGGAGTCCAGCTCTTCAGTGCTAGGGGTTGACCCTGTGACCTTGGCATTTATAGCACCAAGTTTTACCCAGCTGAGCTCATTTTGCTGTTTGTAGGGATGATCATTAAGAACTTGACATCAGCACAAACCGTGTTGCTAATGAATGGACTTAATAAGAGTTTGGTCAGGTTTTATAAAAATGAAAACAGGTGTGGTGAATCTAAACCTTCCCATCACAGTGACCTGGAGATGATACGAATGTGCATATTTACTTACAACTGCCTATTAAAGCGCTGCCAGTTATTTATAGTGACTTTAATCCACAGCCTCATTAGTGGGAAACAAAACCTGGCGTCGGTACCTGACCCAGCCAATCTTCACCAACAATAACTTCTCAGCAAATTTAATATTTCCCTCCTAATGAGCTTCCTTGTGACTTGTGCTTCTGTACCTGTAGCACAGGGGGAGACCCTTCTAGATCCTTGCTTGAATATTTAACTACAGAAATCCATAAATCCAACCCTTTGTGCTCATGATTAACGTGCATTTTTGCGTGAGGAACATCCCTGTTGCATTGTCAGTGTGACATTGCTGGTAAGTGGTGCAGAAAATGGCTCTTCAAAAATTGATGCAGCTTCTCAGCTCTGAAGAAATGCTTGAGCAGGTGTGTCTTCATGATGAATGTTTCACTTGATTATAAAAATAGGCTTTTTTCCCTTGTTTTTCTTTTTAATATTTAAGTCGTGGTGTTGTTGGGATGGGTGAAGAAACCCAGAGCATAATGGAAGTGGAACTAAAAATTCCCAGTGCTCACGATAACTGGAGTAGGGGAGCTGGGGAGCTCAAACCACCTAATGAGTTGTGTGGTTTTGTGGCCAGAAAGTGCAACTATAGGTCAAAATTGTTGCTTCATCAATTCTGTTGCATTTATCGTAATCTTCTAATTTTGAAATCCATTTTTACTACTTTTTGATTTGCTCCTTAGAGGCCAATTAATCTGAGAACTATTGATTACATGAAAAGCTATTTCAAAATGATTCCTTTAGCTCAGAAGGATGGGTGACGGGTGATTTCCTCATGAGGAAATAAATGTGACAAGTCAAAGTTTTAATATTCCTGATGCTTCCAAAAGCCACATCATGGCTTCCATTACAATTCCACTGGCTTCAAACCAAAGGAGGGCAGAGTTAGATGGGATATGAGGAAAAAATCCTTCCTGTGAGAGTGGGGAGGCCCTGGCACAAGTTGCCCAGAGAAGCTGTGGCTACTCCATCCCTGGAAGTGTCCAAGGCCAGGTTGGACAGGGCTTGGAGCAACCTGGGATAGTGGGAGGTGTCCCTGCCCATGGCAGGGGGTGGGACTGGATGGGCTTCACGGTCCCTTCCAACCCAAACCATCCTGGGATTCTGTGATTCCATGCTACGTGGAGAGAGTAGATGTAAGAGATGAAATCCAGATTAGAGAAAAATTAGATGATCCTTTGAATCAAAGTTGCTCCAGTGCCGATGTGGGTTAAGGGCTGGAGAAAGATGGGGAGAATTCCCTGCTTTTTCTGTTGGGATCCTTTGCACTTTATTGATGAAACATTCACATATACAAAAACACACCACTCTCTCTAAAAATGGAAGATGGCATGGAATCATAGAATAAATTGGATGGAAAAGGACCTTCAAAAGTTATCCAGTGGCACCCCCTGCCATGGGCAGGGACACCTTCCACTAGCCCAAGTCGCTCCAAGCCCCGTCCAGCCTGGCCTTGGACACTCCCAGGGATCCAGGGGCAGCCACAGCTTCTCTGGGCAACCTGAGCAGGTGTTCATACTCAGCAGAATATTTTTATTCTTTCTAGCAAGTCTAAATCTGCCTTTTTTTTATTTTAAAATCATCACCCCTTGGCTGATGCTGCCACTCTGGTGTTTGGTGTCTGGGCAGCTCTTCCTGGAGGAGGCTGAAATGCAAACAGGGAAGGACAGTTTGCTTTCCCAGGAATGGGAAGTTTCTCTGTGAAATTGTGAGAAGTTAAGGCAGCAGAAGACTGGCTCTGTTCATTGGAGTTGAATATTCACAAACCCCAACAGGGCTGTGCAGTTTAAGCTGGTTTTCTTCCACATCTTGATTAATATTTTTGCGAATACCAACAGAAGGGAGTAAAATACCTACAATGAAGGATTTTCTGTATGCACATGGAGTGCCTTGACTTCATTTCTGAGAGAAAAAACCTCCTAACTAACAGTTTAATATTGCTTTTGTTATTTCCTTTATGGTGCTCATAATTGCATTGCTGATTTTTAATTAAACATGCATTTTCTGAAATATGTCTCATAAATAACCCTTCTGAGCCCTGCTTTTAATAACTATTCATCACTCATTTAGTGAGTACAAAGGGCAGTGGAAACAATTACTGAAATGTGCTTATACAGGGAGAGCAGAACACAGGAGACTTCCCCGAGTATCTCATTGTCTGATTAAATCCACTGATGGATTTCCAGTGGACCCTGTTTTAACAGATAAGATAAATTTACTGTTGTCCTTATTCCTTATTATTAAAACCAATATCCTAATTATTCCTGGCAGGTTATTTCTAAGGTATTAATTTGACTGTTCATAAACTGAACATTTATATCCCCACTGTCATTTTTCTTTCACTGGGATTTTGTGTCCTGCTTTGCTGTAAAGGACACTGGACACTGGAGTTGCGTGTCCAGTTGACTGACCAGACATTTAAATACATTATTGGAATCTGTGCTTCTGGGTGCCATGAAGATAGACAGATAAATTATCAGTATTTCATGAGATTCAATTACCTTTTGGACTGCAGGGAGCAGGTTCTGTGTTCAATATATCTGAATTTTTTGTGACTGTGGTCCGTGAAATGTTTGATGCTCCAGCACTGCTCTGTTCAACCCAGAAGGTCTCCTGCAGGAAGAAGAGGTCACAGAAGTGTCACAGATTTGATCTGGCTTTGCATTTTAAGGTTCAGTTTTCATAAATTTCAAACATCAGTAATTTTAAAAATAGTATATATATTCAAAAGAAGTTGATCTGGTTTCAGCCTGGGGATTCAATATTATGGAGTCTGTTATTACAAATATATACATGCTATATGTATTACAGAATAGGTGCATAAAATATTAAATATATTACCTATTCATAATGGGCTCAGGACAGAGAAGGGAAGGTTCTGGGGTGACCTAATTGTGGCCTTCCAGGGCCTGAAGGGGCTTCCAGAGAGCTGGAGAGGGACTTGGGACAAGGGATGGAGGGACACTTCACTCCACCTTTGCCACAATCACCACTAAATATTGGTGTTTTCACACTCACATTTAGATTTAAATTGATTATTACCCTTTATCCTGACCTGCTGGGTGAACAGCAGTTTCCTCCTCGATAATTCCAATATACAGGTGTGATAGTTATGTACCTATGTGAGGGTATTTTTTTTTTTAAAAAAAAAGGCATTTAGAATTTCTTTTCTTACTTCTGCTTAATAATAACCAGTTTCCTGATTTCTTTTGCTTGAAACACCTCCACGGCTGAAACCTGCTCTAGCTTTGGTTCAGCTTTTACGGTTGTGTGGTGGAGAACCTGTTCCTCCAAATATTCTGTAATTAACAGACAGTAATAATTATTCTGTGTAGAAACAACTGTGATCCTGCAATAAAAGCAGGCACGCACCAGGGAGGTGATTTTCTGTATTTGGCAGGAGATTTATCTGAGCCTGAATAATAAACTATGACCCAGTAGATTAATTATTTTAGGGAATGCTCAGGCTTTCCTTGCTATCTTAGGTAATTCAAAAATTGAAGGAGTTTTTGGCTGGATAATTTGAGAGAAGCATTTCTGGTGACTGAGAGGAAGGTGTTTAGAACACGCTCCTCGAGACAGAACCATTCCACATGTTAAATACTGATTATTAGAAAACAAAGCCTTGGGGGTGAAGTTCTCTGGGAGGGATTTGTAGAACCCTTCAAAAAAGAGCCTGGTGGGAAACCGCCTGAGATTTCGGCAGAGCTGTGCCCAGCCTCCCCAGGCTGAACACTCCTCTGCGAGGATTCTACTCGTGAATATTCCCCGCAAGGTTTTTCCTTCCAGAGCGAGCCTGAAATGAGCTGAATGAGTTACAGCTCTGCTGCTGCTTCCGTTGACGGTGGCTCAACCTTTTGTTTAATTGCAGGAGCCTCTGGGGATAAAAGGTGCCGAACTCATTTCTTCTTCTTGGCTTTCCGTCTTTTTCCAGGCACCTGCTCGTTTTACGGCCGGTCCCAAGCATTCCTGACCATCTGGCAGCTTCCCCCTGCGTTAAAGTCTCCAAAAATTGAAAGTATGGAAAACTTTTTCTCAGCCTTCCTTCATTCCAGGCTCTTTGCAGTGAAGGTAGAACCCATTTTCAAGCTCTGAAACACTGGGACACGTGGATCAAATCTGTATTACGTATATAATAAATAGACAATAATAAATAAATATATAATATAATATATAATAACAAATCTAATATATAACAACAACATGACAGAGAGTGGAATAAAATACGTAATAACAAATAACAAACATAATAATAAATATATAATAACAAATAAATGATAAATAATAAAAATATAACAAATAATGAATATATCTAAAACAAATGTATAAATTGCAAATCAAATAAATATAAAATATATAATTACATATCAACATATACATAAATAATAAAATATAGTAAATAATGTTAACAAATAAATAATAAGTAATAGATAAATAATAATTAATATATAGTAAATTACAATATCTTATATATATAATAAAATCAAGTTTTCATTTAGATTCAGAAAGTTGATCCACAATGGAATTTAAAAGCAGTTTAACTCTGAATTTTGCTTAGCCACCTAAACCAGTTTATTTTGGTTAAATTAGCACGAAAATTAAGGAAAGAAATAAAATCGACTTGGAAAATTGAGGGAAGCCGAACCTCCTTACGCTTTAAATATCTGACAATTGGTAGTTAAGTTTTTAAATGTGATTCTGCATAAAATTTGGATTCCAAAGGGACAACCCTGTCCCATGATGAGCACCGTGGTGCTGCTGATACAGTGACAGAAACGAACACCATGGAGCCTCTCCGGACACCTGAACTCTAAAACATTGAGGGAAAACAGATTATTAAAGTCAGTGCATAATGGATATGGATATGGACATGGATAATTTTTGCACAGAAATAAATAAGAGAACATCCAGTGTGTACCTCGACAGTGCTTTATTGTGACTGTGACAACACTTTAATATTATATATATATAGTATTATATATTTTTTATATATATATATAGTATTATATAACACCATAATATTCCACTATTGGAATATTCCAATATTTAAGTATTTCCACTATTTCCACTTTGGAAATGAAGCAGAAAGAGCACTGACCTGAAGAAGGACGGAGTGGGTGCTGTATTAAAAATTCCAGATGAATATATTGGGAAACTGGGAAACAAGGCTAAGGATGATCAAAATTCCTGGCAAATTCCAGTTAAAACACTGTAATTATTGGTCAAATGATTCCTTTCGGTTGTTCAGGTTTTTGAAACCGGAATCTCTCAGTTTAAATTCCTCAGTGACTGTACTGTAATGGAATATAAGGCTGGAAAAGACCTCCAAGATCATCCAGTCCAACCTTTCACTGAATCCCACCAGGTCCACTCAACCACAAAGTTGATCAAGGACCAGGGGTTTTCCATACTCTGATCCTGTTTACATTTTATTATTTCATTTTTTTTCCTCTCTGGAGTAATATTAAGGGGCAAGAGTGGAAGAAAAGAGAAGTCCCATCCTTTTTATGGCGAGGAAACCAGCAAAGAGCAATGGAATTTGAACACGGTGCTGTAGGAAAAATGGGAAGAGAAGCAGTTCTCTAATGAAAGAAGACAAACAAACTTAAAATTGTTTGTGGTTGCCCGGGAATAATCACAAAATCCTCTTCTAGCTTCGAGACTGGCGACTGAAACGTGCAGAAGAAGAGCTGGTTGGGGGCATGGATTGGTCTAAAAGAGCTGCAGGTGATGCCAGTTTGTTGCAGGATGAGGGCTCCTTAAAATAGACATTTTATTCCTCCAAGAGCTCACAGATTAAAAAGAAAATGTCCTTTAAACGTCTTGGAAATAACAATTTTCTGCTTTCTAGAAAATAAATCCAAGACCCCCCTCAGTTTTGAAACCATCTGAAGTTGGAGCGGGTTGTTTTCCTAAGCTCGGTTTTAATTATTGGACCAAGGCAGTAACTGATGTGCTGAGGGCTTGATTATTTTATCTTTTGCTATTTTACTCTCTGCAATTAATTTTTAATCTTCCTGCAATATTTAAAAATAAAATTAATTTGGCAGTTGCCTTTAAGAATAGAAAACTGAGCATCTGAAAGACGCTTTTCATTTTAAAACTGAGGGAAACCACTTGGATTCCCATTTACCAGCAGTGGAAAACTGCCCTGTATTTGAAATGCTAATGGTGCCACTGACATTTCGAGGAATTTTATGCCAGAAGTTAAAGAAAATACACGACTTAGTCCAGTGCTAATCTTTCACTTTCTCTAATGCTCAGCCTCATTTATGCTTTTAAACTCCATTAAAAATAACTGCAGTGCCGTATTATTTTAAATGGCCTTTCTTATAAAAAAAAATGTCTGGGTTTTTTTTTTCCGCAGTATAATTTTCTTTTCCTTATATTGAGGACTTTTTATTGCTTTTTCTCTTTCACTTTGCAATTAATGTTATTTTTTCTTAGATAATTTGCTTGTCTTCCTGAGGTACGCGTTACAAGCTGAAAATCTGACTGTGTGGAAGAGAATAAGCATTAGGAAACTGTCTGGGTCATACTTAGGAATTCCTGGAGAAATTCTCTTTTGTGTGGAAGGACAATTAATGCCGAATTCCCAGATCCAACATATTCTTGCCTCTTTCACCAAGAAGCTTTTTTGGTCTCTCCGAGCCCAGAAACGGGTATTTTAACAGCCCTCACTGGGTAATTCCTACCAAAATAAGGATCTAGTCCATCCATAGAAAGCTGTGATTATGATGTAAAATTATTATGTGACCTTTAGAAAATTATGAGGATCTTGATTAAAGGACTAGAACTGATTTGTTTATTTAAGGGCTCAAAAACACGTGCGGATGTGGTACTTGAGGACATGGTTTAGTGGTGACCATGAAGGGTTGCACTTGATGATCTTAAAGGTCTTTTCCAACCTTCTTGATTCTATGTTTCCTTTTTTTCCAGTTTTTAGTTTGTAACAGTATCAGCTGGGGCTTTAAAAATTCCAGGTAAAAGTAGTGGGAAACTGGGAAGCAAGTCTGAGGAATAGCTATGATGAAATTTCATGGCAAATTCAAGTTAAAAACATTGTAATTATTGGTCAAATGATTCCTTTCAGACATTCAGACTTCTGAAACTGGAATTTCTCAGTTTAAATTCCTCAATAACTGTAATTTTCAATTTATTTTTTTTTCCAGTACATGTTTTTGGTTTTCTTTTTTTGTTTGTTTGTTTGCTTGGGTTTTTGTTTTGTTTGGTTTGATTTGGTTGTTTGTGTTTTTTTTTTTAGTTTCAATAATTGTTGAACATGTTTTTCCAGACCTATTTGAAATTAAAAACTTGACAAAAAGAAGCTGAACTCCCTTTCTGAAACTAAGAGGCAGAGGCCTGATCTGAACCAATGCTGAATTAGACAAAATAAAAGCATCTCTTGTGATTTCTACCAATTCTGCAATTAGGGTTTATTTTCTGATGTTCCTCTTGCAGTCAATTCCGGTTTCGTAGCAAATATATTCTTATGGGAGACAATAAATCCATGTAATTTCCTACCACTTCACTAAGAAGTTATAATGATTATGACATCTCACCCTATTTACAGTTTGTCTCTTGTGTTGCAGTGGAGAAGGAATAAAAATCAGGCTGGAAAACCTTAATGAAACAGAACATTATTAGATACATTTAAAAAGAATCTGGACGCAGAATGAAGACTGTGAAAACAGATGTTATAAAACTCTTCCTTTTAATGTTTTCTGATATACAGAACTGATTTTTAGGCATAAAAATCTTTCTCAGTTTCCTAAAATTTCCAAAATCACCTCGGGGGTGTCCAGCAACAGTCTGTACATTTGACCTTTTCTTCCTGGAGAGGGTTTTCTGTAATTATTCCTGCTTTATATTAGATGCTGATATTGGAGATGTACTTGAACTGGTGCATTTCTGGCATCTCAAAAGGCATTTAAAATAGTTGTTGTATTAAAAAACATGGCCCAAATTCAAGCTGCCACATTACCAGACCCTTCCTTGGGAAACAAATAATAGATTTAATGACTTTTAAGTCAAGTAAACAGATAAGTTTCAATTCCTGAGGTCTTTCAAAAATTTTATGGCTGGTTTTTGGTGAGTTTTATGGCTGTGAAATTGCTCTCTTGAAAGCGCTGCTTTATGAAAAAGAATAACATTTCTGCTCTAAATAATTGAGCTGAGATCTGCAAAAACAAGTTCCAAACCAGAGGCCAAGCCAGGGAACAGCTGCTTTTTTGCCTTGTTTGTAAACCGGGCTTCCAGGGTTTTCCTGGGTTTGCCCGGAGAGAAAGCAATAAACTGAGTTCTCTGAGGTCTCACTCCTTTTTATGCTTTCTTTCCATATTTATCCTGCATTTTTACAGCTGAAATAATCTCTGGATAACCTGCCTTTCCTTTAGGAATGAGATGAATACGGACAAAAGGGTGGGAATAGGCAAAATGAGAAAATTAGGAAAAAAAACCCTAGAAAGATGGGAGCATTTCCTTCCAGTCCTGCTCAGGAACAGTTAACTCAAGGTAAAAATATATACAAAACACTTGTAAAAGCTGAGCTCTGCTGAAATACTTTCTGCTTTTTTATTTCCAGTGTAATGATTCTGGGAAAGTATCATTTCTGAAGCATTATCAGCACTGTGCTTTCAAGTCTCATTTCAGGAGATAACCCAGAGTTATTGTGGAAGAGAAAATGAAAATATTGTAAAGCTTTATAAATTCTCAGCAATATTTGTTTTTTTTCTTAAAGTGGTCAGGAAGAATTGAGGTTCTTTTCTTTTGACTGTGCAGTTTTTTGCACCCCTCGCATTAGCATTTTAAATACTTCTTTAAACTGATCCAAAAGTATAAAACACTCATTTTCCAGCAGGTTTGACTTCAGAAAACTTCTATTTCTTCTTCTTCCTTTTCATTCAGTTCATGTTGGTTTTATAATTTGTTTTATAATTTTATAATTTGTATAATTTATAATTTCATAAATTTTTATAATTTGTATAAGTTGGAATAACTTAATACAATTACAAGGGGAATAAATATCCTGACATTTATTAGATTCTTAACTAAACTAATGCTCGAAGTCCTTAAGGAATATCCATTTTCATATTGGGAATAACAATGAAAGGAACCACAAAGTTAATTC